>CM038715.1:38968920-39068920 GCA_021613375.1 Megaleporinus macrocephalus
GCTGTCTAACCGAAGCCCGAGTGGTTGACCTGATTTCGTCCATCACAGTTGAAGGCCCTTGAGGAAGGTGTGAATGGAGGACGGTGTAGAGCAGCAGAGGACTGTACTCAGAGCAACTTGCTGAAGGGTCTTTCAGGTGTTTCAGGATTGTCAAACAAGTCTGCTGCTGTTCACTTACGGGAGCCGAGCACAAAACAGGAAAAGCCCAGAAAACAGACTGCAGACAAAACCAGGACTGGTACAGTGTGAGTGCTGGAGAAGGTACAGCAGCAGATCCTTAATCTCAGACAGCTGAACCCATACATCCTTAGATGTGTCAGATCATGCCCAGCTGTGTCACCTGCAGGTATGTGAACTGCATCAACATTACCAACAAAGCTCTGCAGAGGATCAACAGCCCAACACATCAGTGAGGCTGAATTGTCTGAGGAAGACTAGGAGGACCACAATTACCACCAGTCATCCAATCCAGTCAGTACTCACTACAGAGGAGCATCTTCACCCAGGCTGCTGAATAGCCAAACACAACTCTGGCCTCTACTTTAGAACTACCCTTACAAAAAAGAAGTTTATTCAAGTGTACCATTAGTTTACTTCTTTTAAACTAAAAGGAAGTGAGTATGCTTTCAGTTTACCTTTTATGTACTTCTCAGTGATATACTAACCACAGTTATACTTAAGTATGCTTGGGTTATACTGACAAGTATAGAACAGTCTAAGTATATTTGGTCTTTACTTGTACTTAATCTTTTGATTAAGATAGTAGAAGTAAGTATTCTTGCTCTGCACAAAAACACATCCAGTAGAATATTTATTTAAAATTTGATTTATAAAGATTTATAAACATACAAATATGTTTCTTAATCTGAGTGTCTTGTTTATTTTACGTGTGTCCACTGGTGAATAAGTAAACAGTGTTAAAATTCTATTTTAAGTGGAAAAAAAACCTTAAACCTAGTCATATACTTTAAAGTACAATACTAATATAAGCAGTAAATTATAAGTATTATGTTAAACTTACAAGCTAGTAAACTAACAGTAAACCCTTAAGTTTACTTTTAGTGTAGTTACAGTACAAAAGATGTAAACTAGTTGTATACTTGGTTTACTACTCTTACACTTAAAGTGTACTTAAAAGTATACTTTTAAAAACTAGAAAGTGGGCCAATTTAGTCCCAATAAGTATTAAAATAGGACATATACAAGTGTACTACTAGTACAATGACATTAGTATAGTAACTACATAAAGTATACTTAATAAAATGAACTTTAAGTATACTTATTTTCTGTAAGGGTATTTGCCACGTGTCTTTGCACACAGAGGAGTCTGAGCCCCAAACTGAACCCATCCATGCAGTGGAACACCCACACATACACACACACTAGGGGGCAGTGAAATAGCCACAAATACAGTACACACAATAGTAAACACACACACTAGGGGGCAGTGAACACACTCACCCAATGTGGTGCACAGCCCTGTTCAGAGCACCCAAGGAGTTGGGGGTTAGCTGTCTTGCTCAAGGGCACTTCAGTCGCATCTTGTTGGCTCAGGGGAGGAAACCCATGACCTTCCGATCACTATGCAGGTTACCTAACCTTCAACCAAAGGCTGCCCTGTCCAGTCCCAAACATGATTCAAATTACACTGAAAACAGCCAAAGAAACACTCATGTTTGTATTGTACTAGTAGTACACTTGTATATGTACTATTTTAATACTTCTTGCAACTAAACTGGCCCACTTTCTAGTTTTTAAAAGTATACTTTTAAGTATACTTTAATTGTAAGAGTAGTAAGCCAAGTATACAACCAATTTACATCTTTTGTACTGCAACTACACTAAAAGTAAACTTAAGGGTTTACTGTTAGTTTACTAGCTTGTAAGTTTTCTTTAAGTGAACTTAACATAATACTTATAATTTACTGCTTATATTATTGTTGTACTTTAAAGTATATGACTAGGTTTAAAGTTTTTTTTCCACTTAAAATAGAATTTTAACACTGTTTACTTACTCACCAGTGGACACACATAAAATAAATAAGACACACAGATTAAGAAACATATTTATATCTTTATAAATCTTTATGAATCAAATTTTAAATAAATATTCTACTGCATGTGTTTTTGTGCAGAGCAAGAATACTTACTTCTACTATCTCAATCAAAAGATTAAGTACAAGTAAAGAACAAATATACTTAGACTGTTCTGTTCTTGTCAGTATAACCCAAGCATACTTAAGTATAACTGTGGTTAGTATATCACTGAGAAGTACATAAAAGGTAAACTGAAAGCGTACTCACTTCCTTTTAGTTTAAAAGAAGGAAACTAATGGTACACTTGAATAAACTTCTTTTTTGTAAGGGTGCCCATCCTGTGATCTCTGATGCACTCACTTGGGCACATTATTATATTTAAAAAGCAAATCTTCCCAAACAGAATGCTTTTATTTGCTCAGTAAAACACTTTACTATTAAAATGTTCCAACAGTATTAATACTGTAAGTAGTGTTTTCCGTACGTCAGTTTGTTTATTTAACCCTTTCCAAGTTTCTCCTTCTATAAACAACCCAGTATTATTTACAGTTCTCATCTAATACCTGCTTTGACTGCTCAGTACTTCATTAAGCTAAATCAAGATTGCTGCTGAAGGAACTGAACACATTCATACAATGTCTGGGGCGTCCAGGAGAAATCTGGAACTACACTTTGTTCTTCAAACTGGAGCTCAAGATATGATCTGCTTCTCTCACAATAACATATTCATTTTAGTTTGTATTGTATGTATGATTACTTACATCTGTTCTAATCAGATCTGCTGTTCTTACTGGTGAACATACACTTATTGATCGGATAAAGATGCTTTAAACAATCAGCTAAGGTGCTTTAAAGATTTTCACTCAGTAGTGTATGTGATATTACATGATAACCAGTTATTTGAATAGTAAGGGGGAAAAATCTGCCCCTGCTGGTCAAAGCAGGGATGACATTTTGAATCAAGTGTGAAAATGATGGAAGAATTTGGCTGGTATTTTATAGAGGCTGGAGAAACGATTGAAGCGGAACTTCCGCCCTCTACGTTGATGTAAATCACTTGTTCTCGTTGGGCCTCGCCGTGGTTTAACATGAAAGGCCATCTTTTGTAACCTTAATGGTCCATTGCCCCACCTTGTAACCTCTTTGTGCGCCCTATTCAGGGCATTATGGGAAACTGCTGCCGTTGCCGACGCTGAAAGGGCAACAGGAAGAATGGCGTAGGTCTCGGTTTCCTCTCGCCGGCGAAGGTCATGTTTGTGCTCGTGTGGTGGTCTTACAATGGCAGGAGAAATTTCCCATTACTCCACGGAGACAGCCTATTTATTTATTTATGATGTTTGGTTAGCAACGCACTTCCCATGCGATGTAGGGGCCGAGTTGCGATAAGAGGCCGAGGGTTAGTGTGGCTATAGATGAGGAACATGCGAACTGCACTAGTGTTTAAAACCACCTCCTTGTATCTACACACACTGTCCACTCTATCAGCTCCACTGACCATACAGGAGCTCCACTTACAGACTGTAGTTCATCTGATTCTCTGTATACTTTATTACTCTGTTCTTTAATGATCAGGACCCCGACAAGACCACCACAGCGTAGGTACTATTTGGGCGGTGGGTCATTGTGTCCACTCACTGTCCAATCCATTAGACACTCCTACTACTTGCTGGTCCACCTTGTAGATGTAAAGTCAGAGACAGTAGCTCATCTGCTGCTGCACAGTTTGTGTTCCTCTAGTCCTTCATCAGTGGACACAGGACGCCACCCACAGGACACTGCTGTCTGGATAGTTTTGGTTGGTGGACGATTCTCAGTCCAGCAGAGATACTGAGGAGTTAAAACACTCCAGCAGCAGCAGCACAACACACACTACTAACACACCACTATCATGTTCATGTCACAGGAGTGCTGAGAAGGATCCACCTCCCTAATAGTAGCTGCTCTGTGGTGGTCCTGTGGGGGTCCTGATCATTAAAGAACAGAGTAATAAAGTATATATAGAATCAGATGAACTACAGTCTGTAAATGTAGCTCCTATATGGTCAGTGGAGCTGATATAATGGAGGTGGGTTTCATGTTATGGCTGATTGGTCTATATCATTTGGTCTATATCATCTTCTGTTAAGCTGCTTCCAATCTTGAACTGAGTTGACCAGCCAGCAGTGAGCTGCGTCAGCCAAGTCTCGAGACGAGGAGAGACTGGAGCGCTGTTGACAAACTAACATTTCGAATGCACCAGCCTTTCATCAGAGCTGATCACCGTTAATAAGCTTCAGAAGACGCTGCAGGTTCACCGAGGTAGCTGGTTTCATGATTGCTGAAGGCTGTCCTGGCATATCCTAGCATATTGACACCTGAGTCGGTTAAGAATTTTGATGACGAAGCAACGAAATGTTAAGACTGTCGGTTACGTCGAGATTTTGGTGTCAAACTTCTTTGGAGAAGCCGAAAGAAAGGAGATGGAGAAGAACTTTACCCCAAGGCCACGTCAAAACCTATTTATCTCGTTCATTCTTACACCCCCCCACCCCCCCCAACCAACCTCTACCAAAAAGACCCCTCTTTTGTACAGCTTTTGATTAAGAAATGTGGAGGGAGTGGGAAATATGAATTAATAAGTCTCTGCAAAGCCGCATAGAAAAAAGAAGACGCGTTCTTTTTGATGTTCTCCAGGAATGGGAGAAGAGCCAGGGGGAGAGTGAGAGAGTGAGAGAGTTAGAGAGAGAGAAAAGGAGAAGATGGAGATAAAGAGAGCAAGCCCTTGATCTCATTAAGCAGCCTGCATTTGCTCGGATGCCTTTGGGAGACGAGAACAATCCCGCGACGTCTCTTCGGCTTTAGAGCCGAGGCGGCCTAGCGCGGCGAGGTTACAGTCAGCAGAATATTCGCTCTCATGCCTCGTTTTAAAAATCCGGAGGTACCTCTCGCCGCCGTGTTTGATTTCACAGGAGCGGCCAGAGGCCCGACTCTCCTCTCTGGTGGGAGATGATTGAATTGGAATGCCAAGGAGACGCTACGCTTTGATCTCACTTCCAGGTCAACCTGAACTGGCCCTTTGATCTGCTGCCAGGTCAAGAACTCCCTGTTCTTTCATCCGAGGCGAAAGAGAATTGATGGACAGTAGAGGCGCGGTTATGTCTGCACACACACACACACACACACATATATATATATATATATATATATATATATATATATATAGTCAAGTCAAGTTTATTTGCATAGCACTTTTTACAACTATGTTGTCACAAAGCAGCTTTTTGAAAGCAGAGTTTGAAAGCATGAAAACATGAAGTCACATCACTTCTCCACTGTGAGCAAGCCAGAGACAACGGTGGCAAGAACAACTCCCTTAACTGGAGGAAGACACCTTGGGAGGAACCAGACTCACAAGCAGAGACCCATCCTCCTCTGGTCGAACAGTAGTTACAGTTTATTAAACTAAAGCTGAGTCTGAAGGTAAAAGCTTTAGAAGCTGCACAGGTGCTACATCAGGATGATACAGCGATGCAGGCAAGGATGTAGCCAATGGCACGAATGGAGAGGAGAACTGGTTGGTGCCAGGTGACGGTTTTGTGACTTGTGAACCATTTTTGTGTAGATTTGCCCATGTGTTTAGGGTCATTATCTTGCTGAAAGACCCAGTGACCCATCTTCAGCTTTTGAGCAGAGGCCACCAGATTTGGATTGAAAACTTTCTGGTCGTTCAAAGAGTTCATGATGCCATGCACCTTAACAAGGTTCCCCGGGCCTTTGGAAGAAAAACAGTCCCACAGCACCACCAATCCTCCCCCATACAGTGAGCATGAGGTGCTTTTCCGCATTGTGGCTCGGGTACTGCTGTGATGTTGCATCAGGCTCCATTATGAAGTGGTCAGTCCTTTAACAGTATTCGGCGGGACAGGTGAGTGGTTTTTACCTTAGAAGGAGAAAAGAGACAGTTAGGTCTGGTTTGGATTAGTACAGAGGATAAGAAGCATATTGTGCCCTATATAATTATTGGCACCCCTCATTAATGTAAGGGTTTTGTTTTGTCTTGTTCTGTCTGTCTGTATTATTTATACTCCACTGTCAGTGCCATTAGGTTTCTGTTTATGTTTCGTCATGTGTTTTGCCCTCCCTCTCTGAAAGGTTGTGCTGTATTCTCTGTTCCTACAGGACGGTAACACCTGGAACTAACCCTGGAAGGGTCCTTAG
Organism: Megaleporinus macrocephalus; assembly: GCA_021613375.1. Taxonomy (NCBI): domain Eukaryota; kingdom Metazoa; phylum Chordata; class Actinopteri; order Characiformes; family Anostomidae; genus Megaleporinus; species Megaleporinus macrocephalus. The sequence goes on from CM038715.1 coordinate 38,975,155, forward strand.
GGAGCCTGCTCTATCCTCTACTCTTACAGGGAACCTACGCCTGGATACTCCAGTCTGAACTCTGGTAACAACCCATTGCTGCATTCAGCCTGCTCTGCTCTGCCGGTTCTCCTGGATACCACCGTCAGGCTTTCCCGGTTTCCTGGATATCACACACTGCTCAGTCCTGTACTGTGCTCATTGCGCTTTCCCTGTTGTGTTCAATAAACTTGCCTGCTTATGGATCTTACCTTTGTCTCTGGGTCCTCTAAATTATTACAATTAAGATGTGTTTTTAGGCTTCTGATAATTATTATTTTTTTAATAATAAAGGACAACAACATTTAACTGAAGTGTATTTACTCATAAATATCCCAGATTAAGAAATAATTATTTTATACTAAATCATCTTTGCCACAATTATTAGCACGCCTGAAATAAATACTTTGTACAACCCCGCTTTTGCCAACAAATACTTAATCTTCGCCTTTAACTGCTAAATTTCCTTCGGGATCAATAAAGTATCTATCTATCTATCTATCTATCTATCTATCTATCTATCTATCTATAACATTTCACAAGATGGGAGAATACAGAAAGGGGGTATTTGACCATTCCTTTTTGCACAATCTCTCTAAATAGTTCCCGGGTCCTCTCCCCTTCAACTCACCCCACAGGTTTTCAATTGGGTTGAGGTCTGAGGACTGAGAGGGCCATGGGAGGAGCTTGATTTTGTGTCTTGTGAATCATTATTGTGATAATATTATATCGTGGCATGAGTATTGTAAAATACTCATAATAATATTGTGGCTCGGGTACTGCTTTGATGTTGCATTAGGCTACATTATGAAGTTGTTTCATCTTTTCAATGGTATCATGATAATGACAATATATAGGCTTGTTATTATTATTTTAATACAATAATAGTATTTAACTAGAAAAGTGAAGGAAGCGCACGATGGTTGCGCATAAACAACAGATAGGAGTGTGTGTGTGTGGGGGGGGGGTGGGATTAGATGTCTGTGGATTAGAGGTTGGAGAGTGAGAAAAGGCAGTTTGGAGGCTATAGGTTTAATAAAGACTTGATGTTTGGGTGGGACCGAAAATGAATAGGACTTTATGGGAGGAACGAAGGATGAATAATTGACAAACAGATGAGTGTGGGTCAGTATGTCTGTGTATTAGTGTTCGGGGATCTGCTTTAAAAGAGTACAAGCAGTTTGGAGGCTGTAGGTTAAATTAAACTCTGAGGTTTGGTTGTGACTGAAAATGAATGGGACTCTATGGTGAAAAAAGAGTGATAGGAAAAAAACAACAAACAGACGAGTGTGTATCGGACCAAACACTACAGTCATGGTTGGGGGTCCGGCCCTGAGTCAGTGTGTGTGACACGGTGTCTGTCGGTCGAGCAGAAGTTCAGTAGATTGGCATGCACTTTTCCATCCTATTCATTCTCTATGGGAAAAAATCTGTTGTTATACAGAATCTGTGCATCCAATCAAAAAGCTGTACACAAGCCTGAATCACACAATCAGACCGGACAATCTGAAGTTGGAAAAGTGTTGATTGTGATAATGTTGTATCTTATATATTGTGATAATATCCTTCCATGTTAGGATTCCCACTCCTAATATTCTGTATGACGATGATAAAAATCGATGAAACCAAAAACGAGTGAACTACAATTCACACCTGCATAATTTTCTCTCTCTATCCGTCTCCTTCACTCTGTTTTCAAAGAGAAAAGAAAAATCTAATCATTTTGCGGTGCATGTGGATATTGATTGCCTGCTCTCTCATCAAATTCCAACCTGATTCCCCTACGACTGCATTATCTCCCTCTAGCATGCCCTCCTTCTCTCTGCACCTTTCAAACCCATCAGAAACATCATCACCAGCACAATGAACGCTCACTCTCTCCGAACTCAACCACCCGGGAAAGAGAAAACACGCAATCAGGCCAGAGCAGAGCCGAGCCGAGCCAAGCCGGGCCCAACACAGTCTCTCAGGTGTGGAATGGGGATGAGAGGCCTCCATGCTGATAGTCTGAGCTTATCACGAGGGCGCAGGCCAGACGGGGCGACGGCTCAGCGCGAACACTTTAACCGGTGGATTAAGGTTTGGGGGGCAAGAGGGCCTGACTCAGATATCAGCGGATGCATCAGAAGGTCCGGCGCTGGCTCTGCTGAGGTGCCTTTCAGATGTTCCACTGTTTTGATGAAGCCTTGAAGTGTTTCTCCTGCACATTTGAAAGATTCTGCTTTGATTTGTCAGGCTGTTTTGGTTTCTTTTACGCTCCTCTCTAAAAACCCTTGTGTTCCTTACAGCGGTGAATAAATGAATACATCAAAAAGAAGCGTTTGACTGCATGAGACGTGCGGCACTGAGGCCAAGTGCATCAGAGATAAAGGAGTAAACAGGATTTAGCCCACACACACATACCATCCTCTCTCTCTCTCGCTCTTTCTCTTTCGCCTGTTCCACACACGGTAGCACCAAGTCCCATAGCACCACCACTAATCAATTCCACTTAACCTTCTCCCCCACTCAGGTCATCACGTTAAGTAATCCGCCAGCAATGGTTCTGTGTGTGTTGAGACGAAGTGGTAAATTAAAGGCATCCAATCAATACTTCACATGAAGAAATGGGAAAAAAAGTAGGTGAACCTCTTTCTGGAGCCTAATTAGTGGACACAGATAGTAGTGAGAGATAATTTCTGACAGTTTATATATATTTATATATATATTATACACTACTGCTCAAAAGTTTGGGATCACAGTGAAATGTTCTTGTTTTAATGGAGTATCTTCTTCCTTAACACAACAATGGACTGACGGGTCTCTAAAGAAAGTTGTTTCTTTCTGGTCATTTTGAGTCGGTCAGCAAGCCATCAACTGCTGATCTTCAGATACTAAACTAACCTAGAATGTTGTTCTCCCTTTTATACTCACTTATTAGTAGAATGTTTTTCAGCTGTGCATCACAATTGAGCAAGAGTGTCCTAACAACCAATTAGTCCAATAACATCCTTAACTTGGATTGGTGGTCGTACCAGGAGATTTAGACAGAGGACTGAGAATTGCTGATAATAGGACTATATGCAAAATAAGCCTCTATAGAAAAATAGGCTTTAATACAAACATGTTTATTCTTTAAAAATCATCTGATACACCTAAATTAATTGTGAAATGGACAATATAATATATATATCCCACCACTGTAGGCTCATTGTTTACCCCTGATCAATAAGTGTGCCATGTTTTGCAAACCTGGTGAGTTGATTCTTTGCTGTTTTCCCTGCTTTATGTTTTTGAGTTTGTGTGTTAGAGATTGTAATTTAGCCATTGTAGTGTGACTACAACAGAAAATGGGTCTAAATTACACCCCATCTCAGCTCACTACCTATCAAAATGGCAACTTTACACACACACAATATATATATATATATATATATATATATATATATATATATATATATATATATATATATATATATATAGGAACAAACACTGTTTACATTAAGTACATTGTATATATATATATATATATATATATATATATATATATATATATATATATATATATATATATATATACATATATATATATATATATATATATATATATATATATATATACAATGTACTTAATGTAAACAGTGTTTGTTCCTGGACTTTTCCTAGAAGAGGAGATGTTTTAATATAAGGGCCGTACCGCACGAAGGCCCGGTTCGATTCTTGATCTCGATGTTTTTGGCATTCCTCCCACAGTCCAAAGATATGCAGGTAGTTGAATTGGAGATGCTAAATTTCCCCATAGGCACGAGTGTTTATGTCTGCCCTGTGATGGACTGGCATCCTGTCCAGGGTGTTTCCATGCTTCTGCTCAATGAACACTCTGATTGGCTTCAGCAACTCAGAAAATAGGCGGCTTGGAAAATAAGTGCAAGCTTTAATCTGAATTGAATTTGAATTCTGCCCCACAAAGTTGGGATGGCAAAGGCTAGCATATGCTTTCTCTAAGTCAAGTTAAGCTCCACCACATCTTTTGAACTGACTGCCAACTTTGGCCAACTTTGGTCTGTCTGGTTCCCAGATTTGGATGAATGTGGTATCTGCAGCACTTAAACTGTAGGGTCAAATATTATAACACGTAGGTGGAAGCATTATGGTCTGGGGAATGTTTTCATGGCATTGTCTGGACCCACTCATCCATGTGGTAGATACTGTCATTCAATTTGGGTCTAAACCTATCCTTGCAGATCACGTACACCATACAATGTACGTGGTCTTCTGTGGGCTGGATGGGGTCTTCCAGCAAGACGATGCGACACGTCACATGACTAGAAATGTCCCACATTGGTTGGAAGAGATGACCAAGACTTCCAAGTGCTACCCCGGACCCCTAATTTTCCAGGGGTCCAAGGGTGAGACCACCTGTATGGTGGTGTTGGCTCTATGGATCCTATTCCACACGCCCTCCAGCAGCTGTGGGATGCACTGCAGTCAGCATGGCTCCAGATACCTGTGACCACCTACCAGGACCTTATTGAGTCTCCCAGTCCGTCTAGCTGCTGTCCGTGCAGCACACTCTGGATATTAGCTGGCGGTCATAATAATGTGACTTGACTGTGTATAAATGCTATCCATTGATCCTTGTGATTAAATACATAATTACATAATTACATTTTAATAGCACGGCAAAGCATCCAAGCATCAAAGAAACAAGAAGCCAGGCCTACGAGGAGAAACGTGTTGTCGGCTGTTTTTCCGTGAACAAATACATGGAACGGATGTACTAATGAATAAAAAGCCTCCAACAAGAACTGTCAGCTCAACCTGTTAAACAACAGCAGCGCGCTGATGCGAAACCAACGTGCAATATGGCTGTCAGGCCGGAACTGGTGTGTAATGTAAGGTGAAGAGCTGAGGAACGGCTCTGCTCCAGCACGCAGGGACGTCTCCCTGATCTTTTCACAGGCTGACCTTCAAACCAGAGTGGACGGAGACCTCAGATGCGGTATTATCATCAAGAGAGAAAAAAAACGAATTTAAAGTGACACGTTCTACCATATTTAAAAAACAAGTTTTCAAACTGAAAAGTAGAGCAGTTTGCTTACACGTGTGTAAATATTGAAGTTAAAGGATCAGTTTATAGTGTAACCGCCTGTCTAATAGGGGCCACACAGAAAAATAACTAATTTAAAGGGTAGTCTTTAAATTGATGAAGTGATGAACTGATAAAGTGGACAATGAGTGCAGGAAGTAGGTGGCTGATCAGTATATGTATATACACATGCCATATACAAAGGTGTCAAGTGATGAAGTACAAATACTTCATTACCTTACTTAAGTAGAAATAGTTATTTACTCCTTACATTTACAGTCCATTATTAGTACTTTCTACTCATTACATTTTAAACATAGCCTCGTTACTCCTATTTCATTTCAGCTTGTTTTCATTCACGTACATTTACATTCCAGTAAAGGTTATTGATAACATTCCTTTGAAGTTATCATAGTCATCATATCTTCCGCTCCATGAAACACATGTTAATGTTCAGTAGTACACAGATATGCTTCTTTAATATATTTACATTGTACTAAACTACATTCATGTTCAATGGGTGTATATGCGGCTGAAACAGGAAGCCTAGCACATCCCAAATTTCTAAACGTTAACATTTTAATATAACATTATAGTCATTATGGCTTTTAGAAGAATGGGGTTTTTGGGGAGTGCCCTATAGACCCCTGTGGTGCTGCCTAAGCTTTTGTCCTTAACAGCATTTGTTACCCTTATATTACTTTTACTTTTATATTTTAAGTAGTTTTGAAAGCAGTACTTTTACACTTTTACTGGAGTAAAATGCTTGAGTTGATACTTCAACTTCTACAGAAGTATCTTTAAACCCTAGAATCTGTACTTCTACCTAAGTAATGAATGTGAATACTATTGACCACACAGTCAAGTCCAACTCAACAATCCAGTGTCCAGTGACAAGTTTCTGGGAGCTTCTGGATTCTGACTAACTGAATAAGTGAATTATGAATATTACATTGAGCTTTTTTATGGGCGCACTAAGTGCCACTAAGTGGTTCTTTTCTAATAACTGATCTACTGGCAGTGACTTTTATGTACTCTTATCAAATTGAGTGAACGCTCTGCTGAATGAAAGCAGTGATGGCGGGCGGGGAGGGGGGCAGGGGATGGTAGCAGCATCAAATAACTTCTAGAGTTAATCATTTTCATATCGCTCCATCATGCATACAAACGAAAGGATTCTTGCCGCTTCCCTCTGGGAAAACAAACAAACAAACAAACTGCTGGAGTTAGATAATGTAGGTTACTTCTCTGAATAACTCAGGAGAATTTATGGAACCGTAGCCTAGAGAGTGGATTCCTAAGCGTGTGTAGATATCCCGAGGCTCCATGATAGCTGGGTGTGTTGTGGAAATGCCAAATTAAGCCAGTAAACCGTCACAGAAAGCATATTTCTTTGACATTTTTAAATGCCATGGTCCTCGGCATGACTGCAGGGCTGTAACTTGGAACTTGCATTTACATTTCCTCGTTTAGCAGAGGCTTTTATCCAAAGCGACTTCCAAATGAAGCACGATCCAAGCGTAAATGGTCGAGTTGTAATATTGTTGCTTCAGTGTTTGCTAAATCCAATGTTGGGAAAATCCAATGTGATAATAATTCGGCAGATAACTTGCGGACAGCTGAGGAGAGCACAGTTAGGTCGCACCCAAACACTCGCCCATCTCCACAAGTGCTCATCACAGATGGTCCTTAGACATCTGTTAGTCCCTCGAATACCCATCTCTCCATTACCACCTTCTGCGCAGCTGTTAAATAGTCATTTGCCCCATTGGACTCTGTCTCGGTCCTGTAAGCAGTGTTATGGTCTGGGGAATGTTTTGTGGGCCCACTCATCCATGTGGAAGACACTCTCAGCTGATTTGGGTCTGAATCCATCCTTGAAGATCATGTACACCTTACATGCTGATGGTCTTCTCTGGGGCGGATGGGATCTTCCAGCAAGACAACGAGACATGTCACACGACTAGAAATGTCCCACATTGGTTGGAAGAGCTGACCAAGCCCTCCAAGTACTACCCTGGACTTGAACCCAACTGATCCCAAGCATCTGTGGGACCACCTGGATGGGGGTGTCGGCTCTATGGATCCTCCTCCACGCTCCCTCCAGCAGCTGTGGGATGCACTGCAGTCAGCATGATACCTCTAGATACCTGTGGTCACCTACCAGGACCTTACTGAGTCTCCCAGTCCATCTAGCTCCTGTCCAAGCCACACACGGCAGTCACTCTGAATATTAGCTGATGGTCATAATAATGTGACACGACTGTGCATGAGTAAGTTGCTGTGCTATTCTGTGAAGGGCTTAAAGGTAGCTAGGCAGTGTTACGTGTCTACCCTATACAGAGCGTTAATGGCTTGAGCTGTTCAGTGGCACTTGCTTAGAAAGCTTGAGCATTCCAAGATGGCAGCTTTGCAGTAGAGGCCAAAACAGACCTAACTTTCAATGGAAGTCAATGGAAGCAGAATTTTTTTTCCCAGCTATTTTGGAGCATTTCTATTCTATTCCATTCATCATGAAATTTTCACACATTGTAAACGACAGCTGTCGATGTAGAAAAACAAAAATCTTTAAAATTGGAGATGCATGTTTGTTTTTTCTTTGTAGAGCAACAATATACAGCATTATATGCTCTTGTAATATATGGTTTTAGTAAAATTACGTATTGTACCAAAGATTGACCTTATTTTGTCAAAGGTTTGTCAATAGGTCCATATATTTGGCTTACAAAGTCAAACAAGTGAAAATAAGTCAATTTTTGTAGAACATAAGTAATACTTTTGACATAGTAAGTCAATATCTTTGAGAAAAAAAGCCTTATTTTGGCTTCAAACCATTCAAACATGTAATATTATGTTACAATTTTGTAACTGTTTTAACATTCTAAGCTAATTATGTGGGAAAATGTAATTATTTCAACAACATTTTGAGATGGCAAGTAATTATTTGATATAGTAAGTCTAAATGTTTCAAGAAAATATTCATAAGATACTAAGAGAGATACGTACTTTGGCTTAGTAAGTCAAATAAGTAAAAATAAGGCAATTTTCTGGAGAACGTAAGTAATAATTTTGACATATTTTGAGAAATAATTTGACATATTTCGAGAAAATACTTTAATTATAAGTATTTCAACAACATTTTAAGATAGTATAAATTCTTTAAGAAAATATTTTGAGATACTTAGAGTTCTTACAAAAAATACCTTCAAGCATTATTTTGGCTTTAAATATTATTATTAGGTAGTAACTATATCCAGTTAGTATTATTTAGTAACTATTTCAACATAGTAAGATAAATTTGTGAGAATGTTCAATTTTTACAACAATATTTTGAGATACTCCGTAATTATTTAATATAGTAAGTCAATGTTTTAAGATAATAATTCAGTATTTTTAATTTAGTCAAATGGTACATTCATTATTTGAAGATACCAACTACAAGGTTTAAATTCTACTGTTCCAAACAGAGACAGAGAAAAAAAGCAGAACTCTTAATATCTGAACTAAAATAAAAACTCATTTATTAAGAATCCAGCAATAACTGACTCTGATTGGTCGAGCCGTGCTGCGAGCAACGCCCTGATAGGTCGAATTTATTCTGAGCAACTGTCTGATTTGCGGGCCTGAAACGTGAGCGCCTCTCTGATTGGCGGAGCCGGAGCGCGAGCCCCCTCCCCGATTGGTTGGAGGTGGCAGCCTTTGGCTCGCAGCGCCGGGTTGTGCGTTGTGGTTGCGTGGAAACTGAGAGGTCTGTCCGGAGGTGCGGGCAGGGCGAGGCGCTCGAACTGCACGGAGGGACCACAGCCTGGAGAAATAAGGGGGCACGAGCCACAGCAGCTGCGCAACTTTCACCGAGTCGCGAGGAGCCGCCGCGGACATGTAAGTGCAGCGCTGCTCGGCCGTGGACTGTGCGAACCAGCAGCGCGAGCCCAGCCGCTGTTTGACGGACTGCGCGTGAAACCGCAGCGGGAGGAAGTTTCAAGCCTAAAAGCCAAGTTTCAGTAGAGCTCGAGAGGCTGGCGGCGGTCAGGTAGGGGGTCCGGGGGCTCGGGGGTCTTCCCAGGGCTTTAGCGCCAAACTTGGTCTCTCAGAGGGTCTCTATCGCGCCCCCCTTCACCCATTAGCCTCAGTGTAGCGAGGGCTTCACCGAGAGCCTGTTGAGTGGCGAGGGTCTTTAAAGCAGTGTATTATTATTATTATTATTATTATTATTATTATTATTATTCATAGTGTTATTGCTAGTACTACACCACATGCCAAGGAGATATATTTTCATATATTTTCATATATATATATATATATATATATATATATATATATATATATATATATATATATATATAATTTTTTTAATTACTTAATTTTTTTCCAAAATAACAAATTTACAAATGTAAAATTTTGCACATATATTTAAATCTACTGCTTAAATACAAATGTATTATTGTTGTTGTTATTATTATTATTATTATAGCACATGCAGTAGTCATAATTGACTGTAATAGTAATTATTCTTATTGTTTATTGCCATTGTTCTAGTTTATATTATTACTATATTCAATACAATATTCCACAACTATATTAATATTATAAATGTAACTTCACAGTAAATATTCTTATAATAAACACAACCATAAAAAAGGCAGTAGCAGCATATAGTAATAATAATAATTATTATTATTATTATATAACAAATACAATACTGATAATTTAATGTAGTAATAATTACTGTGTTTGTTATTATAGTTTCTATTATTGTTAATATTTTACTACAATAGATATATATTTAATGTACTTATAAGTATACTATAAATATTGTTATAATGAACACAACCATGACAATAGGCAGTAGCAGGATATGCTGTAGTTACTGATTGTTATCTGTTGTTTTACTGCTGTTATTATTATTATTATTATTATTATTATTATTATTATTATTATTATGTTGGTATTGTTGTTGTTGTTGTTGTTGGTTGTGGTGGTGAAGCTAAGAACACAGACATCGTTTCCACAGGCTCCTAGCAGTGACAGACTCCAGTTTCAGATGTGTGAAGTGAGGCTGTGTTGAAGGTCAGGTACAGGCCGGAGCCCCTGAAGTCTAGCCAGGTCTAGCGGGTCCCCAGGATTCTGTACACCTGCTGTAATTATAGCGGCGTTTCCATTTACACGCAGAATAATAGCTTTCATAGTTACAGACTCAGCAGAAGACAGAGGTCCATGAGCAGGTATCAGTGGGATGATGGTTCACAGTGGTGGTGAATGAAACCAGACATCCACCTCTAAAAGCTCCCCCGCTGAAAGTTATTGTATATAATTGTTACAAAAAACATTGCCCAGTGTCTGAAACCCTCTATCTCTGTAGCTTTGAGGTTGCCAAATCTGCAGCACTGATAAAGCCATTTGGAAAGTTATGAAATCTACGGGGCCTATTTGACCCTACATCACCCCGTACGACCCACTCTGCTGTGAAAGGCATGTTTTAGGCCAAAATCTTCTGTCAAAGCTCTTCATTTATTCATCCGCCCCCAACATTCACCTTTGAATTATGCAGGAAATGGAATTTCCCTTCAACAAACAAGTGAGCTTCATGCTTTGAAATGATGTTGCAGGTGCTGCCTTGTCAGTGTAAATACGTGGTTGTGTTTAGATGTGATGTTATAGATACATGTGATATAATGATGGCTTCAATTATAAACAGCTGGCTTGGCGGGAAATATTGGCGGGAAAACTGAATGAAACATATCCAGTCATGAAATACCACCCAAAAGCAAACAGGGTCAATATTCACATCGGTGTTAGTATCAGAATCTGGGATGGAACGTTTTGGGGCCATCAGAGAAGATCCATAGGGCCCTACAACTCTTTCTGCAGACCACAGATGACTAATTCAAGTTTTTGGGGCTAATACTGATTGCCATCAGCCAGTAGCTGATACTGATTGAGGGGACGGCTGGTCTGTAACGCTGCATTCACACCTCATAGCTTTATGCAGCTGCGGGTGGCGTGTAGCCACACAAATGTTGACATGGGGCCAACGTTACCAGCCAAAATGGATGATTATCCGTGGAGAGCTTGATCAGGGTAGATAGATTATTTAAGGTGGAGAAAGGCAGGAGCATATTCTGTACCAGACGTCCCTAATAGGCGGACCATGGTCCGTGTCCAGACCCAAATGTTGTCCAATGCGGACCCAAACCGATTAACTACTGAGAACGATTCAATGTTGACAAGGTTTTAGGTGGTGGAACTTTTCTTGTCTTTACGGTAAACGGGCTTTGTGGTACAGTGAACTCACTGAACAATCGCGTGTGTAGTAAAATCAGCAAACGCGCTCCTCAGCCAATCAGATCTGTGCAGAATCGGGAGTACGGCGAGAAGCAGCAGTCGGAGAATACAGCGTGTCAGATGTGCTCTTAAAAAGAAAAGTCGACGGCGAAAAACAACTTTTCAACCAGGAATGGACCGAGACAGAGATGTTTATACTTGTTTAGAGTTAGTGATCAACCTAACATGCATGTGTTTGGACTGTGGGAGGAAACCAGAGTACCCGGAGGAAACCCACTCAAGCACGGGGAGAACATGCAGACCCCACACAGAATGGTCCGGATATATTATATGTGCATGAGAATGGTCCTAACACAGTTTCAGCCTAGGTTTAAAGTCCTGGCTGGACAACCAAGAGCTCACTTCTCTCACTGAACAAGAGAAAGTGTGGAGGAATACAAGAGAGAGATAAACTGTTAAGATGTGAAACTCAGTTAACAAGACTAAACATTTTATTTATTATAAATAAACACTTTATGATACTTTTTTTTTCAAAAACATTTTAAATGTAGCCCTTGTTTTTACTTAACGTGATGAAAAAAGTATGTATTCAGTTCAGTATTTAAACAGTAAATATACTGGAATATACTGAACTGTATGTGTGATGTGTTGATCTTTCAGTTGCTGATGTATAAGATGCTGATACTAGGCTAGGGAATCTTAAAGTGATGTGATGACCTGGACCTTGGCCTGAGGAAATCTCCTTAAGTTGGAATTTACTGAATTCTAATTAAATACCCCTGCTCTATACTATTTCATTGGCGTTGTATAATACTGGCTTCAACTGGAATTCAACAACAAGGGGTTAGGGGATCCCACCCAAAAAATATCAACATCCAGTTTTTTTTACAGCTGCCTTTGATGCCGAAAGTTGGGAAAATTTTTTATTTTTATTTTTTTCTAATTTTTTTTCTATTTTTTTAATCTGTCTATCAAACTTGTGAACGCAGTGCTGGTTCTGCAGGGTTGAATGTGATACCGGGTTGGTGGTGTATAAGTGGTGTGTTTGTGGTACATCTGTAATTTGCTTTGCGCATGGGGGAGCATTTTTTAGTCCTGAAGTCTAAAGGTCTGTATTTCCATCTAGTGTTTTAAACAAGGAACTGCAGAGTTTTGGCCGAGGGGTCTCGCATGGGGCTGCAGCAACCCTTACATTTATAGTACTTGGCAGGCATTCGTATCCAGATTCACTCACAGTTTACATGGCCACAGGTAGGTGTAGTCAGTGTCACAGTTTACCTGTACACAGGTAGGTGAAGGTAGTGTTACAGGTTACCTGTACACAGGTAGGTGAAGGTAGTGTTACAGGTTACCTGTACACAGGTAGGTGAAGGTAGTGTTACAGGTTACCTGTACACAGGTAGGTGAAGGTAGTGTTACAATTTACCTGTACACAGGTAGGTGAAGTTAGTGTCTTATTGGTATAGTTTAAGGTGGGTATCCAGGCAGGCAGTTGAAACCCAGTGAACATCATGTAAGGCAGCGACATAACCAACTACATTGTACTAATATTACGGGCAATTGGCTAGCACATTGACTGATCTAGGGTTAGCCACTATGCTAATAACCAGCCACCCTTTCAGCTCTGTCTCCTTATTATTCACCATCCAATGAGTTTATATTTAACAACATTAAATTATATTGGTATAAACAGTGCAGTCTAATTCTATAACCCATCTGAAAAATATATCAATATACCTTAAAAAGGACTGTGTGTTATATGTGATTGATCAGTTCTCAGGATCGACTGTGTTGCACATTGCATATCAGGGCTGACAGTTGACCAGTACATAGCCAATCGATCCTTCCATCTCTATTGCCCACCCCTTGTGGCCATTCTGTTGGGATGTAGAATCTCCAACAATGGTCTGCAGTAGAGATGGAAGAGATGAACTGAGAGTGTTAAGCTATATCAATATAAACAGTATTGTTTTATCCTCTAAAGAAATATTTCAATATAAAGTTCTGTGCAAACGTTTGAAGCACTTTAAAGAGCTATTTTTTTCAGACAGGAAGTTTTTATTTATTAGTTAAATATTAAACAGTATTAATAGAGTAAGTAGTCCTTTTCCATACGTCAGTGTGTTAATTTAACCCTTTCCAAGCTTCTCCTAAACAACCCAGTATTATTTACAGTTCTCATCTAATACCTGCTTTGACTGCTCAGTACTTCATTAAGCAAAATCAAGATTGCTGCTGAAGGAACTGAATACATTCATACAATGTCTGGGGCGTCCAGGAGAAATCTGGAACTACACTTTGTTCTTCAAACTGGAGCTCAAGATATGATCTACTTCTCTCACAATAAGATTTTCATGTTACTTTGTATTGTATGTATGATTATTTACATCTGTTCTAATCAGATCTGCTGTTTTTACTGGTGGAAATACACTTATTGCTAGTGAGTGTTGAGCTGCTAGTGAGCAATGAGGGCTCACAAAACAGTGAAGGTGAAAACCAAGCTTTGGTAAGTCATATAGATTTCTATTAAATATATATATTCCATCAGCTTTATTGACGAAAACAAAGGCGTAGTTCAACTGAGGGACCTCAAAAACAAATGAAAACTGCATTGGGTCGCTGCAAATAATGGTGGAAGCCATTCTGAGACCAGTGCGAGGAAGTCATATTGTTAGCACAGTATAGATGCGAGGGCTGAGCTCACGGTCTTGTTGATATATTGTCTGTCGTTTAATTATTGGCAAATCCGATTGTCCAGCCTGGTCCGGCTAGTAAAAATGGATTTAATTAAGCTTGCCTGAGATGCAGCACGATCGATCCCATGTTGTGCAAACTGTTGTCAGCACTCTTATAGATGTTATTATTCTAAATATTAATTTGGGAGTTGAATTAACTTCTCTGATGGGCTCTAACTTGCTATGTTTCTCTATTATGGGTACAAACAGGACACTGGTCAGCAGGACTCAGGTCCAGGTCCATGGCCCCTTTTCTCTATATCATACAAAGCTTGTTGTGGCCAGGATGTCAATAGCCCTCTGGATTTACGTCGGTTTTAAAGAGCACATCTAAAAATAGCTGAGGCTGCTCACTTTGTGGTTATAAAACTGTTCCTCCGTACGATTCCGAAGCTAAACAAGCCCTTGATGTAGATGAGCTATGGATGTATTAGGATTGATGCAGCTTCAGCTCTACATGGCAGTCTGTATCTTTAAGTGGCTTTGGTCCTATTGAATGAACTGATGACCTCTCTTTGACCAGGCAATGGACATCGCAGAAGACAGCAGATCAATACACGAGTGAGTGGAAGTAGGTGAAGGAAGAGAAGGCCAATGCCACGCAATGGATCTCGGCAGAATGAAAAGTACACATATTCATCGACTATTACTTAAAGGCCGTTTACAATCCTTCCAATAAACATCAGTCAGCCCTGAGGAAATATAATTAGTTAATGCACTGCGCCCTTTCGCTAAGTCTGGGCGTGTGGTCAGTAGAGTACAAAGAGTTCTAAAGCAGGAGTGAGCGGACATTTGTGACCAATAGAGCTTTTGTTTTTGATGCAACCTGTTTTCATGAATGCAGTGAATATAACTGGATAGGCCTGAAGGATATTGAGGGAAATGAGTTATTGTAAGAAAACTAACACAGAAATATAGTCCAATTAACCAGACACAGTAGTTCTGTCTTTGTAGTCAGCATACAGTTGGGAATAGGCTTGAGCCATTTAATAGTGTTCATTTATCAGGATTGTTAACCAAGGTTTAATGTCAGATCAATTTAAATGGCCTCTTACTCGCCTTTGAGATGCACACAAGGAAATAAATTTTCTTGCGGTCTGTTTCTTCAAAATATCTAACATAAGTCCATGTTTCGAATCGCAGAATGGCTTCCTTCACAATTTTTAAGCTTTTTAGTTTTGTTTTAACAGGAAACAATTTAAGGGCAGTTAACATTTAGGACACCTATAGCAAACGTTACTAAACCATATCAAGAACAACCAAACCCACAGCAACAAGTACTAAACCATACCAAGAACGAACGAATAATAGCAAGAACAACCAAATCCATACCAAGACCTACTAAAGCATACCAAGACCAAACAATTTAAAAAAACCAAACCATACCAGGAACTGCTAATCCTTATTAGGAAAAAATGTTACATACCAAGAACTGTTAAACCATACCAAGAACTGTTAAACCATACCAAGAACTGTTAAACCATAACAAGAACTGTTAAACCATAACAAGAACTGTTAAACCATACCAAGAACAGTTAAACCATACCAAGAACTGTTAAACCATAACAAGAACTGTTAAACCATACCAAGAACAGTTAAACCATACCAAGAACAGTTAAACCATACCAAGAACTGTTAAACCATAACAAGAACAGTTAAACCATAACAAGAACTGTTAAACCATACCAAGAACTGTTAAACCATACCAAGAACAGTTAAACCATACCAAGAACTGTTAAACCATACCAAGAAATGTTAAACCATACCAAGAACAGTTAAACCATAACAAGAACTGTTAAACCATACCAAGAACTGTTAAACCATAGCAAGAACTGTTAAACCATACCAAGAAAAGTAAAACCATAACAAGAACTGTTAAACCATACCAAGAACAGTAAAACCATAACAAGAACTGTTAAACTATACCAAAAACAGTTAAACCATACCAAGAACAGTTTAACCATACCAAGAACTGTTAAACCATACCAAGAACAGTTAAACCATAACAAGAACTGTTAAACCATACCAAGAACTGTTAAACCATACCAAGAACAGTTAAACCATAACAAGAACTGTTAAACCATACCAAGAACTGTTAAACCATACCAAGAATATTTATACCATACAAATAACTGCCAATCCATAAGAACAGCTGTTTTATACCAACAACTACCATACCATACCAAAAACAACAAACCATACCAAGAACTGTTAAACCATAACAAGAACTGTTAAACCATACCAAGAACTGTTAAACCATACCAAGAACAGTTAAACCATAACAAGAACTGTTAAACCGTACCAAGAACAGTTAAACCATACCAAGAACAGTTAAACCATATCAGAAACAGTTAACCCATACCAAGAACAATTAAACCATACTAATAATAGTTAAACCATACCAAAAACAATTAATGGCTTCCTTCACAATTTTTAAGCTTTTTAGTTTTGTTTTAACAGGAAACAATTTAAGGACAGTTAACATTTAGGACACCTATAGCAAACGTTACCAAACCATATCAAGAACAACCAAACCCACAGCAACAAGTACTAAATCATACCAAGAACTAACGAATAATAGCAAGAACAACCAAATCCATACCAAGACCTACTATAGCATACCAAGACCAAAACCATACTTAAAACAACCAAACCATACCAGGAACTGCCAATGCTTATTAAGAACAAATGTTCCATACCAAGAACAATTAAACCATACCAAGAACAGTTATACCATACAAAGAACTGCCAATCCACAAGAACAGCTGTTTATACCAACAACTACCACACCATACCAAAAACAACCAAACCATACCAAGCTGTGCTAACGCATTACCAAGGACAACTAAACAATACAAAGAACAACCAAACTATACCAAGAGCCACACATTATACAGATAACTCCTAAACGATACTAAAACCTACCAAATTGTATATAAAATGACTAAACCATACTACTAACTACTAAACCGTACCACTAACTACTAAACCATACTACTGACTACTAAACCATACCACTAATTACTAAACCATAGCAATAACAACATTAACTAAGTATCAAGAACAAAGTTAGCTTTTTCTGTTCTCTGGGTTAAGCAGATTTGGCAGATAATTAAGCAGCCATGTTGAAATGATCTGCCACTCATTGTTAACGTACTAAGTGCTCGTTCAGATTCTGTGCTGGTGGTGCGGCACAACAGCTGTCCCTTGCACGTGGTATCACAGGCCTGTCTGAAAAGTGTTTAGCCGGTATTTAAGAGATGTTCAGAAAGATTCTATCATGATAACGAACCAAAGATGGGTGTGAATTAAAGCAGAAGTCTAAATCAGAACCCCCAAACACTGCTTTAGTTCTTTTGACTGCTCCCCTGACCGTGATTGGTCCTCTACACTAAACTGGCTTGTAGCGTGTTTGGCAATAAGTTTGCTTTCCTTTAGTTCTTTCATCATTTGACGCATGCTCTTGGCTTTACTAGCCCCTAGTTGATGGACAGTGTTTGATATCCAACACTAGGGCTGCACGACCTGAACGAATATGGACCATATTGAATTGAGTGTCCAGAGTATTTTTGATTTCGCTGTTGAGTTCATCTAGCCATGAGTTGGTACACGAGTGCAAATGATTTTGCGTTCTGTCTGGATTGTACTTCAGTATATCTCCTTTTCCCCCGCTTGTCGTTGAAAGCCATGCTCACAAATCTTTTGGGAGGTCTGCAGGGAACCCGTTGTGCCGCTAAAAGCTGGGAGTTCTCAAAGGAACACTAAAAGCCTCATGACATCAGCAGTAGTGTGTAGTGTGTTTGGATGGAGGTGACTCCTGACATCATCAGACTAATGTGTGTTCTGATGGAGGTCAGTCATGACATCACCAGAAGGTTGTGTGTTTTGGTGTTCTTCCATCGGCTTCTCTTGACTTTTTGATCTCACAGGTTACAGCACACTGTCGCCAGGAGAGCAGTGACTTGATTAGTGGACAGGGGGGTGGCATTGTTAAAGCTTTTGCCCAAGTATACAACAACACTTCATTGGAAATATTATTGAGCCATAAACCATTGTGCTTATATATATTATATAATATAAATACCAATCAGCCATAACATTAAACCCACCTCCTTATATCTACACACACTGTCCATTATATCAGCTCCACTGATCATATAGGAGCTCCACTTACAGACTGTAGTTCATCTGATTCTCTGTATACTTTATTACTCTGTTCTTTAATGATTAGGACCCCCACAGGACCACCACAGAGCAGATACTATTAGGGAGGTGGGTCATTCTCAGCACTGCAGTGGCACTGACATGGTGGTGGTGTGTTAGTAGTGTGTGTTGTGCTGGTGTGAGTGGATGCTTAGAATGACTCACCACTCAAATATTATAACTCTAGTAACTCTAGTTCACATGTGGCATTAATAGCAATGTCACATTGCTATTTCCTTTGCTACAAGATGATGTCATCTTGTAACCCAGTCTTTATCACCTGCTTACCAGCAAGCTTGGCATGCCCTCATACAACTCTACCACTTTTAACTATACCGGCGGTTGACCAGTCAGATCAAAGTAGGGGTGAGCTGACCAATCAAAGCACACTGAGCTAATTAGGGGGTGGGACTTAAAGACACAGGAGCTCTAACAGAGCATTTTGGACATACAGATATATAGTATGAGAAAAATGATATTGTGTTTTTAGAACATTGTGTGTAGATGTACATTATATTGGCAAAAATATTGGGTCATCTGTGGACAAACGCATATGAACTTGAGTGACGTCCCATTCTGAATCCATAGGGTTTAATACAATGTCGGCCCAACCTTTGCAGCTATAACAGCTTCAACTCTTTTGGGAAGGCTCTACACACAATTTAGGAGAGTGTTTATGGGAATGTTGGACCGTTCTTCCAGAAGACCATTAGTGAGGTCAGACACTGATGTTGAACGAGAAGCTCTGGCTCACAGTCTCCGCTCTAATTCATCCCAAAGGTGTTCTATCAGGTTGAGGTCAGGACTCAATTTCTTCTACACCAAACTCGCTCCTCCATGTCTTTATGGAGCTGCTTTGTGCACTGGTGGGCAGTCATGTTGGAACAGGAAGGGGCCGTCCCCAAACTGTCCCCACAAAGTTGGGACCATGAAACTGTCCAAAGTCTCTTGGTCTGCTGAAGCATTAAGAGTTCCTTTCACTGGAACTGAGTGGCATGAACAAATGTTCAAAAGTTTGGAATTATGGTTTATAAGTTAGGAATCGATGTATGTAGTAATGTTGAACTCTTTTTTGTCAGTCAAAACGTGACACGGTTATATTACTGGACATGATCTGTCATAATGTCTTATGGAAGCACATGACATGTTTATGAAGTGATTGGCATGTGGCCGGTAGGCTTGGGCATTTATGTAAATTAAGCTCCAAACAATAATTCCATATCCCAGCATTCTTTACCCAACTAGAACCCTGCAGTATATGTTTTGACGTGGTGTAAACATTTATTAGTGGTTAGCACTGTGGTGTAGTGGTTAGTACGGTGGTGTAGTGGTTAGTATGGTGGTGTAGTGGTTAGTACGGTGGTGTAGTGGGTAGTACGGTGGTGTAGTGGTTAGTACGGTGGTGTAGTAGTATGGTGGTGTAGTGGTTAGTACGGTGGTGTAGTGGTTAGTACTTTGGTGTAGTGGTTAGTATGGTGGTGTAGGGTTTAGTACGGTGGTGTAGTGGTTAGTACATTGGTGTAGTGGTTAGTACTGTGGTGTAGTGGTTAGTATGGTGGTGTAGTGGTTAGTATGGTGGTGTAGTGGTTAGTACGGAGGTGTAGTGGTCAGTATGGTGGTGGAGTGGTTAGTACGGAGGTGTAGTGGTCAGTATGGTGGTGGAGTGGTTAGTACGGAGGTATAGTGGTTAGTATGGTGGTGTAGTGGTCAGTAAGGTGGTGTAGTGGTCAGTATGGTGGTGTAGTGGTCAGTGTGGTGGTGTAGTGGTTAGTATGGTGGTGTAGGGTTTAGTACGGTGGTGTAGTGGTTAGTACGTTGGTGTAGTGGTTAGTACGGTGGTGTAGGGGTTAGTACGGTGGTGTAGTGGTCAGTATGGTGGTGTAGTGGTCAATATGGTGGTGTAATGGTCAGTGTGGTGGTGTAGTGGTCAGTATGGTGGTGTAGTGGTCAGTGTGGTGGTGTAGTGGTCAGTATGGTGGTGTAGTGGTCAGTATGGTGGTGTAGTGGTTAGTATGGTGGTGTAGTGGGTAGTACGGTGGTGTAGTGGTCAGTATGGTGGTGTAGTGGTCAGCACTGTCTCCTCACAGTAAGATGATCTGGGTTGGATTCCCGGTCCGGGTGGTTCTGTGTGGAGTGTGTATGTTCTCTCCGTGCTTGAGTGGGTTCCTCCGGGTACTCCAGTTTCCTCCCACAGTCCAAACACATACATGTTAGGTTGATCTCACTCTAAACTGCCCGTAGGTGTGAGTGTGTGTGCGTACGTGAATGTGTGTTGGCCATGCGATGGACTGGCGACCTGTCCATGGTGTACCCTTTGTGACCCCGACTAGTGGAAGATTATGGATATGTTGATATTTTATTATCATATATGTAGGTTGCCACCAGGTACATTACATGATGGACAGCACTTGGCGATAATTGGCATGATGTCATCATGGATTTAATTAGAACCATATTCGAGAGTATGGTTTATTGTTACTAATTTTATGCTGGTATTAAAGAACCCTAAGAGGTCTGCACTCTATACTCCACTAGAGGGTGCTGTATGGCCTGATTCTTACATTCAGCCCCAGTGTTCTTATATGCTTAGTCCAAAGAAAGAATACTGTAGATGACCTTAGGTTTGTGACTATGTAGTCTAAGGGTGGGCGATATGGCCCTACAATAATATCACAATATTTCATGGTATTTTTGAGATAACGATACTATTGGCGATATGACAAAACACTGAATTAAAAAAAATATTTCAAGAATACACTACTGCAACAAAATGAAAATTAAACTTTATTATTGCATATGATATGATATGGCACACCCTTAACTGAGATATTAAAAAATACAAGAATTTTCATTAGATAACAGAAGTCAGTGATCCAGAATGTCACGATACTAAATAATGCACTCCAAATATCTCCATATATCCAGGAGTGAAGTAAAGTGAATGATACTGGACAGATAAAATCTGTCTCTAGTAGATATATGATGGGAAATGAGAAAAGTGTGAATTTATCTTTTTCTAAAAACAGTAAAAGTAGTACCTGGTGTGATAATTAGAGATGGGTGATATGGCACGATATTTCAGGGTATAATATCGTTCACCATATTCAAAAATGTTGGCGATATTATTGTGTACAATACGGTATGGCACTTCAAATTAGACTGAAATGCTCATTTATAAATCTAATATCAACTTGTAAAACACTCTCTTGTAATTTTTCAGAAAGCTATATAGCATTGAAAACAAAGGTGTTATAGAATGAATTTCAGGAATGGCTTTAAGAAGTGGTGTTTACGTTTCTAAGGATATAACTTTGATAATAAAGGTATATTGTGTACCAGTGAAAAGCGTCTTAAGTTTTAAAATAAATTTAAAATGACAGTGAATCTAGTTATTCATAGTTCCTAGTTAGTTTGCTTTTCTAGCTATTAATAATCATATTGTAGTCTTAAACTGTAGAAATCAGTCTTAAATAAAATAATTTCAAAAGATTTCAGACTTTTAGGTGTGTACCGTTCGCACTGACCAATGGTTTCAAGGATCGCACCGATCGCCCGCCCGCTTCCGAAAAGCTTTTTCACGGAAACTCGTAACCTCATTTTCATTGGCCTCCTCTTTCTCTGTAACGTAAGCTTCTCTGCTCGGATTCTTCCGTCTCCTCTCTCGGCCTCTCACTTGACCTCTTCAGTCCGTCTTCTTTTGTCTTCCCTTCATTCCTCACCTGCATCTTTAGTCCCTCCTCATTCTAGGGTGACCAAGCCAGAATTGTTCTGCCACAAAGCCGGGCGGTTTATTTAACCACCCCGACAGCGCGCAGGACGTCACTTACTGTAAAAGCCTTTTTAGTGACATGAATACTAAACTAAAGGGTCTCGCCAGACAAATAAACTGCGCAACTGTTACTACAACTGTTGTAAATATTCCTTTAGTGATGCCACAACAGTCCCAAGGGGGAGATTTTCTGGTTTAAAGACTTGGAAACCCCCTCGTTTGATGATGTTTCTTGAAGGTGGGAGGAATTTTGGTAGAAAGCACTGGTTGTATGTAGGGCTGCACCTAACGATAAATTTTTTAACCGATTAATCTAGCGATTCTTTTTTCGCTTAGTCGACTAATCTAACGACTATTTAAATTTAAATGTATTTAATTATATTTATATCATTTATTTTAAAATGATTTTGTTATATTATCCTAGACTTAATGTATTAAGGGGTATCTTAAATGCACGTGATCTATAAATGGTTAAAGACTAGAGATGGAGCGATCAGTGTTTTTGAGACCTTTCAGAGCGATCAGCCGATACCGATCGAGGGCGGGGCTATTAGACACGGCAGGGCTACATATTATTAGCGCAAGTCATGAAACATGGTCTAAACTGGTTTATTTCCATTTTTAACAAGCTCATGTGAAACAGTATAATATTTATAACTAAATTAGAAGTTGGTCTATGTGGGAGTAAACCGCTTGATAAGCTCCAGAAGAGCAACATCTGAAAAGTATCTCTACTAGGAACAGCAGAGCGTGGATCCAGGTGGAATATTAAGCAGCAGAATGAACGTCTTCTACAGCCGAAAAGAGCTGCTTATCTAGAACTATAAACTCAATCATTCTGGCTGTGGTTCTTTAGCTCTCTGGCTGTTTCTGCTGCTGTTCTGTTTGTACCGGTCAGATCTGGTCTGTATGGTGTTCTGGGTTATTAGTTTAGTGTTAGCTGTGTGTGCTAGCTCTGCTGTTTGTTATTACTCCCTGTATTCAGCTGTGTGGTGTCTCTGAAGTGCTGTATCAGATTAGTATGTTAAATGTCTTTGTCTTGGTTACCGCGAGAGATGCTGATGTTACTAATTTTACAGATGTTATAAACTGCTCTGGATGAGTCTGAGTCACATACGGTAACAAACTGCCAGACGGACGATGTTTTCTTTCCGCACATGCGGTGAACGCTTAAACTGTTCTCACGAAGCTGCTGCTTTAGTCAGTGTGTGGAAAATGAAAGGGTACGTGTTTCCACCTAGTGGTTCAGATAGGAATTGCAGGGAGCTGGCTGAAGGGCTCCTCTTCCTGGATGAAACGTTAGCTGGAAATACAGAAATTAGGCTCATTTGTTTAACGCCATCGATCAGCTCTCGGGATCGACTACATTGTAGAAATATCGGCCGATCACGTATTTTAATTAAAAATCAGCCGATAAACGATACATGGCCGATCAAACCTTCCATCTATATTAAAGACTAGGAGTCTACGTTCCGACTCGACTTTTAGAGGCAGTTTGTGGACTGTTTATTTTGGTAGAGAGTCGTTTGAGAAGCAGCTACGTGTGTTTTAAAGCTCCCCCGGTATCTAAAACTATCTTAGGTTCTACACTGGACGATTAAGAAACGGTTAGCAATGAGACTTTTCAAGACTACCACTGAAAGGAACATGATACACGTGTTAATAATCTTAAAATAATCTGCTAAGATAAGATAAACAGGTAAACAGGTGCTGTCCTGCTGCTGTGTTGATGAAGCTCTACGGGATGTTTGATCTTCAAGGTCCTGTGTATATCAGCTTTACTGTTGTGATCATCTCCTCTGTGCAGAGCTGACAGAGCACCACACTGTTGGGTTTCTGTGTGAAACACTCCCACAACTTTAGATACACAACTTTGCGACGCATCAATGCGCGCTATGCTAATATACGTGATTTCGTAATCGACTACTTTATCGCGTCCCCCCAGCCCTACTTGTATGGCATATAAGTATAGTGCATGCTTGGTAGCTCTGAGTTACACTTAGTCCAGATTGTTACTGAGGGTGGTAAAGAAACCGCTGGACTCTTAGCGATAGACTTTAGCCTTCGATTAGCCTTTAGCATACCTGGGCTCATGTGTTCATTAGCCCCGCCCATTGTGCGCTCCTGACCGCCAGCTGTATAACTCATCAGTGGGGTCTTGCTGCTTCAACCAGGCTGGATAAAATGCTGTAAGTTGCTAGGGGGGTATTAACTCCAGCAGAGTCTAACCCTCTGAGATGTAGCGCCTCTGAGATGTATATGAAACAACATTCATCTCAGTTTTTGCTTCCAGAGAAGCTGCTGCATGTCACATGTACACACCACAGGTTTTATGTACATACTGCTCAGTTTTGTGTTACACACTAAAGCTAGTTTACATTCACTGGTAATCACAGTATATATATATATATATATATATATATATATATATATATATATATATATATATATATAGTTAATGCCGTTCAGTGAAGCTGAGTTTGTTTTATTTGTGATGCAGAAGTATCAGTTTCAGTACTCAGTATCAGTACTCTACTTAAGGATCAAGTATCGGAAAGGAAAAAGTGGTATCGGTGCATCTCTGAATAATTCACAACATATTTAATAGTAGTTATAGGCCGGAATGCCTCCTGTAGTTACAGTACAGTGATTTTCCTGATCACATGTCATATAATTTGCTGTTACATTTGAGGCTGTAAATTCCTCTTTAATCATTTTCTTTGTTTTGACAAGCAAGATCTTCACCAGACAATCTCACAATGACTGGGTCTTGGCAGTGAAGCAGTTTAGCGGGAGTAAAGCGGCGGCTGTATATATATATATATATATATATATATATACACAAATATATATATACACACACAGCTGCTATATTTTCGCTGTCCAAAGAATACATATATCTTCATTTTTGTATTTCCATCCAATTTTTATTTTTCTACATTGTTGAAACAGCTGCTGTTTACATTGGGTCAAAATTTCATGGTGAGTGGACCAATGGAAATGCTCCAAAATAGCTTGGAAATTTTTCTGGTTCTGTAGACTTATTTAGGGACTTATGTAGGGACTTACTTACTTAGTTTAAAAGTAAATAAGGTTTTTGGCCTACTTGTTTTTCTTTGGACAGCAACAATATATATATAGAGTGGAGCTGGTTAGAGATTAGAGTGGAGGTGATTAGAGATTAGAGTGGTGGTGGTTAGAAATTAGAGTGGAGGTTGTTAGAGATAAGAGTGGAGGTGGTTAGAGATTAGCGTGGTGGTGGTTAGAAATTAGAGTAGAGGTGGTTAGAGATTAGAGTAGAGGTGGTTAGAGATTAGAGTGGAGGTGGTTAGAGATTAGAGTGGTGGTGGTTAGAAATTAGAGTGGAGGTTGTTAGAGATAAGAGTGGAGGTGGTTAGAGATTAGCGTGGTGGTGGTTAGAAATTAGAGTGGAGGTTGTTAGAGATAAGAGTGGAGGTGGTTGGAGATTAGAGTGGTGGTGGTTAGAAATTAGAGTGGAGGTGGTTAGTAATTAGAGTAGAGGTGGTTAGGGACTGAAGTGGTGGCAGTTACAGATTAGAGTGGAGGTGGTTAGAGATTAGAGTGGAGGTGGTTAGAGACTGAAGTGGTGACAGTTAGAGATTAGAGTGGAGGTGGTTAGAGATTAGAGTGGAGGTGGTTAGAGATTAGCGTGGTGGTGGTGGTTAGAAATTAGAGTGGAGGTTGTTAGAGATAAGAGTGGAGGTGGTTAGAGATTAGCGTGGTGGTGGTTAGAAATTAGAGTGGAGGTGGTTAGAGATTAGAGTGGAGGTGGTTAGAGATTAGAGTGGTGGTGGTTAGAGATTAGAGTGGAGGTGGTTAGAGATAAGAGTGGAGGTGGTTAGAGATTAGCGTGGTGGTGGTTAGAAATTAGAGTGGAGGTTGTTAGAGATAAGAGTGGAGGTGGTTAGAGATTAGCGTGGTGGTGGTTAGAAATTAGAGTGGAGGTGGTTAGAGATTAGAGTGGAGGTGGTTAGACATTAGATTGGTGGTGATTAGAGATATTAAAATGGCTTTAAATGTCATAAGCGAGAGCTTGTTTTTGCTATTGTGAGTCAGTATAAACTGAATAGGGGCCGCTTCATTCTAAACTAGATTTAGAACTAAACTTCTTCAAACTGGAGCTCAAGATATGATCTACTTCTCTCACAATAAGATATTTATGTTAGTTTGTATTGTATGTATGATTATTTACATCTGTTCTAATCAGATCTGGTGAAAACAGACTAATGCTGGCAATTTTCAAGCGATTTTACTGTCGCAGACAAATTTCCAGAATAAAATCTTGAGAGTTTTGCTAAAGTTGACTCAAGCTCGCGTCATCTCGATCGTTTAGTGTGGCGTCGTCAAGACTGCAGGTTTAGGTCAGTCTTTTTTAGCCGTTGGGCAAGTACAGGAATGTCTGGCGGGTAAAGAAGTTAGACGTGGAGGGGGGTCCGGCGAGGGTTCGGAAACTGAGGTTCTCCTGGACTGTACAGAAGGAGGAGAAACTGGTGGAGCTGTGGAGTGAGCTGTGGAGTGAACAAGATTGCCTCTTTGACGTGTCTTCACATTTATACCACGACAGAGTGGAAAACGAAAAAAGGTGGACAGAAATCACTGAAGCCCTCAAAATCCCTGCCAAACGGGGCTACAGTGTTTACAATTAGCCTAGCAGCTAACCATACATTTATCTGAATATGCTAGCTTCAATCATATAAATGGGAAATAATCTCTATCGAGTTCAGTCTTATAAACAGTGACTCTGAAAGACCCCCAGTCTTCAATCATAGCCTGTGACAAGTCTGTGACTAAAAGTCTGTGACTAGTCTTTAGATGTGAGTGAGCGTCAGACTTTAGTCTATTAAACCTCTTTTCAGAGTTTTTTTTTTTTTTTTTACTAATTGTTTATTAAGGTTCAAAGCAGTACACATCAATTTACAGACCAGACTTAGAATAACAATGAATAAAAATGTCATATAATTCAATAAACATTTACAAGATTACACGATGATCACAATCACACACATTTGTCCATGACTAAATGGAATACAAGGGAATAAGCAGAGCATTACCATATTATTTATATATTATTCTCAAAGCATTATTGACATTGCTGGGCTTCATCGCTTAACAAATTTCTGCCTCTGTAGTCATAATTATATGTTATTTCTTCCATATTATGGATCATCCAAAGGCGCTGTATCCAGGATTCATATGTTCATTCATATGTTGAAACAGTAGAACCTGAGAAGGTATCTCTGATCCCTATTATCCAATCCCTGTGGAAGAACTCCAAACAAAAACACTGAAGGTTCTTTGGGAATAGGGAGACCAAAAACCGATTGTAGGGCATTGCAAATATCTTCCCAATACTTCTTTAATTTTATACAAGAGCAAAAGTTATGAACAAAATTTGAATCGGTTTCCCCACAACTTCTCCAACAATTACTAGATGAGGAAGGATCTTCATAGTTCTATGAAAAGTAGTATCTAACGATGAGCATCCATTTAAATTCTCTCCGAATACCTGCACTAGTGGAGACATTCTGAACAGACATCCTTCCAGTTCTCTGTTAAAATCTCTGTCTGTAATTCAGTTTCCCACTTATGTTTAGTATACAGTGAATTGCAGTGCTTTGCAAAAGTATTCAGCCCCCTTGAATTTTTTAACCTTTTGCCACATTTCAGGCTTTAAACATAAAGATATGAAATTGTATTTTTTTGTGAAGAATCAACAACAAGTGGGACACAATCGTGAAGTGGAACGAAATTTATTGGATATTTTAAACGCAGCAAACTCACTCCAGAAGTTCAGTGAGGATCTCTGAATGATCCAATGTTGATCTAAATGACTGATGATGATAAATAGAATCCACCTGTGTGAAATCAAGTCTCCGTATAAACACACCTGCTCTGTGATCGTCTCAGAGTTCTGTTTAAAGCGCAGAGAGCATCATGAAGACCAAGGAACACACCAGGCAGGTCCGAGATACTGTTGTGGAGAAGTTTAAAGCTGGATTTGGACACTAAAAGATTTCCCAAGCTTTAAACATCTCAAGGAGCACCGTGCAAGCAATCATATTGAAGTGGAAGGAGTATCAGACCACTGCAAATCTACCAAGACCTGGTCGTCCCTCTAAACTTTCAGCTCAAACAAGGAGAAGACTGATCAGAGATGCAGCCAAGAGGCCCTTGATCACTCTGGATGACCTGCAGAGATCTACAGCTGAGGTGAGAGAATCTGTCCATAGGACAACAATCAGTCAAACACTGCACAAATCTGGCCTTTATGGAAGAGTAGCAAGAAGAAAGCCATTTCTCAAAGATATCCAGAAAAGGTCTAGTTTAAAGTTTACCACAAGCCACCTGGGAGACACACCAAACATGTGGAAGAAGGTGCTCTGGTCAGATGAAACCAAAATCGAACTTTTTGGCCACAATGCAAAATCACCCTGAACACACCATCCCCACTGTCAAACATGGTGGTGGCAGCATCATGCTTTGGGCTGCTTTTCTTCAGCAGGGACAGGGAAGATGGTTAAAACTGATGGAAAGATGGATGGAGCCAAATACAGGACCATTCTGGAAGAAAACCTGTTGGAGTCTCCAAAAGACCTGAGACTGGGACGGAGATTTATCTTCCAACAAGACAATGATCCAAAACATAAAGCAGAATCTACAATGGAATGGTTCCCAAATAAACATATCCAGGTGTTAGAATGGCCGAGTCAAAGCCCAGACCTGAATCCAATCAAGAATCTGCCCCAATTTTTTACGTTTTTTATTTCTTAAAAAAGTTTAAAATATCCAATAAATTTTGTTCCACTTCACGATCGTGTCCCACATGTTGTTGATTCTTCACAAAAAATTACAATTTCATATCTTAATGTTTGAAGCCTAATATGTGCCAAAAGGTTGAAAAGTTTAAGGGGGCCGGATACTTTTTCAAGGCAGTGTATGTGGCTCCATTGATTTGAGAGCTTGGTATGAATTTGAAATTGGTTTGCCAGTTGTATTACCCATTTATATCTTCATAAAGTATTGCTCTATGGTGAGATGGTAACTGTATTATATCAAGATCTTCACTCTTACTAAGGAAGTGCCTACTTTGTAAAAATCTCAAATTCAAATTCCTGCTTAAGTTGAACAAAGGACTTTAGAATTTGTGAATAGGTGATGAATATAGGTTAGGCCTTGTCTAGACCAGTTTTTAAAGCCCAGATACAATGGGGAAAATGTACACATAGACTTAATTGATGTTAAGCCAGACAGACTAGTAGGGAGCCTGTGTGTTTTTTGTATTTTCCTCCAAACTGAAATTCTAATAGATGTCAGGGGTATATCAGTGAATAACAAGATTTCAGAGCCTCCTCTAGTATACGGTCAGCATTAGATAAAGACTTTTACACCGTGAGCCTCAGCGCTGTGGTGCACGGCTCCTTACGTGGCCGGCCGACACTATCACTTGCAAAAATGTCATGACAGCACCCTGTTGTGTATTCATGAGTGTCACTGCTTTACAGAGCGGGATGATGTTACCCTTTCAGTTTATCTCGCCTTCCGCCCCCCACCTCGCTCCTTTCCCTCCAGCCGCTCGCTCCCACCCATGCGCCGCGGCTGAGAGGAGCCCCTCGCGCAAGGCCAGGGCTGCCGGGACGCCGTCGGACGCCTTTGTTTAATGAAAAACGAGAGGCGATAAACATCTTGGCCCCTTTCCTGGCGGACCTTTGGCAGCAGCTGACACACTAGTCCTTAAGGAGCTATAAGGTCGGGCTTCTCTCTCTCTCTCTTTCTTTCTCTCTCTCTCTCTCTCTCTCTCTCTCCTTCTGTGTGACACAGTGTCTCTCGCTCACTTCTTCTTCTTTAACCTTCATTACAGGCCCCATTTCCCTGGCATTCCATCACTTGCTGTAGCACAATGTGTCTTACTAGCCCCCACCCCACCTTGCCTCGCACACAATACCCCCCCCCCCCCCCACACACACACACACCCCTGCTTTAGACAACTCCCACTCGTTATGTGATACTAAGAGGTACTTAGGGATCGATTTCATTTTTAATCTGCGTAAGTGGATCTCGTCCGAGTCTGAAGCCGTTTGTCTTTTTTCTTTTTTGGTCAGTTCTTTTCTTTTTTTTTTTTCTTTTCAAAGATCACTTTCTTTTTTTCTTTTTCTTTTTTGATCTTCCAAGACGTGAATTATGTGGTAGCTAACTCGTTTTTTGTGTGGCAGTAATTAGACTAAATGTTGGCAAACAGGACCTGTCCTGCATTGTCTTTCCGATTAGTTCTGGAAACACCGCCAGCGCTGTCTCATTAATTGGCCGCGTATCAAATATGTAAAGTATTAAATAAAATATGAATTTAATATTAAGTATTAAAATTCACTGACATTAACCTACATTGGAACCGCTGTAAATAATCATACATACAATACAAAGTAACATGAATATGTTATTGTGAGAGAAGTAGATCAGATCTTGAGCTCCAGTTTGAAGAACAAAGTTAGGTTCCAGATTTCTCCTGGACGCCCCAGACACTGTATGAATGTATTCAGTTCCTTCAGCAGCAAATCTTGATTTAGCTTAATGAAGTACTGAGCAGTCAAAGCAGGTATTAGATGAGAACTGTAAATAACACTGGGTTGTTTAGGAGAAGCTTTGAAAGGGTTAAATAAACACACTGATGTATGTAAAAACTCTACTTACTCTATTAAAACTGTTTAATATTTATATAATAAAGTGTTTGCTGAGTAAATAAAAGCTTCCTGTCTAAAAATAAAGAACTTTATATATATATATATATATATATATATATATATATATATATATATATATCCCAAAGTGTCTTAAACCTTTTATAGGTACCATTTATAACAACAATTGAATAATCATAGTACTGAGCTCATGCTGTCTAATACTGTAATGAGTTACTGGCTGGTGGAACTGCTCGTATTCAGTTTATACTGACTCACAATAACAAACATTTAAACATTCAGAGCTAACTTGTGATTATTAAACGTCAGAAAAGGTTTTATTTGTTACAAAGTCAAGAAATACAGCTTAGAAGACTGTTTAGCTCCGCCCACTGTTCAGAAACTGCCGTAGGTGTTATTGCGTGTGACGTAGATGGTGGACAACAATGCTAGAAGATGCACTTACAGTAAAACACAGAAAGGTGTTGTTGTTTTTGGCTGCAGTAATAGGATGTACAGTGGACCCCCGACCCAAAAGACCCCCAAATAACCAAAAAGTGGTCTAAACCTGTCAACTTTAAACGAGCACATTGGAAAGGAGCGTCCTCTCACTCTGTCACCTGTAGATCATTTAAAGATTATCACAGCTATGGGACGTAGGATTACACGATGACTGGATCTTAAGTCTGGCGCTGTTTAACAATATGGGCGTGTAGGAAACCAGTGAGAGGAGTTCAAGAGCCTCCGTGTACGTGGAGGTAAACCAGGTAAGCTCAGTTACTGAGCCTGCTTTAGCTGATGTTAGCTAACATTAGCTTCACATGCTAAGTTCGGTGGTTGAAGTTATGCTAAGCTAACGTAGCTGAGTTTTGAAGATGTATAGTCGTATGAGAGCGAGTTCAACTTTAATCATATTTACTACAATAACTGTACCTCTATATCTGAGTTTAGCTGGTTGCTAGGCTGTTGTTATGAATAGTGTTGGCTGTTAAGCTAGACACTGTTTACACTCAGGATGAGCTGCTGTTGTGGGTGTGGTTTGACTAAAAGTATCAGGACTAAGTGATATGGTGGTCTATTTCTACATTACAGCTCTTTCAGATTCAGATATCAGAATCTGAAGAAGCAGTTCTGGAACATTCTTAGTCCCAGTCAGTCAGAGTGCTGTTGTATCGCGCCGCTGTTTTTAGAATTTGCAGTTTTCTCCATAGTTCAAGCTGAGCTGTCGTTCTCTATAATGAGTGAGAATTCCAGGATTAATGGACCAATAGGGATGCTCCCTAATGTAAAGAAGAAGTATAGAAGGTTTGTTCCTTTTCTGCTGTTTAACTTTAGACAGTGATGAAATCAGCCAGCGCTTTCTGACACTGCAGTGTTTTCTGGGTCAAATGACACCGTGTGTTATAACAGCTGACTATGTAGCTTAATATAGATGGATCTGCTGAATCAGTCCAAACTGAGGAACCACAGTAAAACCAAAGTATTTAAAAAACAACAGCTAAGCATTCATAATTCATATATTAATAAAATGATTATGGTCTGATATTTTAAGCCCAGTGTATTTATAGATATAATAATGAACCAAATATGAACTAAAACATCATTTATATGGAGCTATATATTGAGAGGTGTCTGTCTTTAACCCTAAACTTACATTAACTCCTAACCCCTACATATACACTAAACACTAACCCCTACATTTACACTAAACCCTAACCCCTACACTTACATTAAACACTAACCCCTACATATACACTGAACCCTAACCCCTACATTTACACTAAACCCTAACTCCTACATTTACACTAAACCCTAACCCCTTTATTTACATTAAACACTAACCCCTACATATACACTAAATCCTTACCCCTACATATACACTAAACCCTAACCCTTACATTTACACTAAACCCTAACCCCTACATTTACACTAAACCCTAACCCCTACATTTACATTAAACACTAACCCCTACATATACACTAAACCCTAACCCCTACATTTACACTAAACACTAACCCCTACACTTACATTAAACACTAACCCCTACATATACACTAAACCCTAACCTCTACATTTACACTAAACACTAACCCCTACATTTACACTAAACACTAACCCTTACATTTACACTAAACACTAACCCCTACATTTACACTAAACCCTAACTCCTACATTTACACTAAACCCTAACTCCTACACTTACACTAAACACTAACCCCTACATTTACACTAAACCCTAACCCCTACACTTACACTAAACCCTAACTCCTACATTTACACTAAACCCTAACTCCTACATTTACACTAAACCCTAACCCCTGCATTTTCACTAAACCCCTAACCCCTACATTTACACTAAACCCTAACATCTACATTTACACTAAACGCCTAACCCCTACATCTACACTAAACAATAACCCCTACATATACACTAAACCCTAACCCCTACATTTACACTAAACCCTAACCCCTACATTTACACTAAACCCTAACTCCTACATTTACACTAAACCCTAAGCTCTTCATTTACACTAAACCCTATCCCCTACATTTACACTAAACACTAACTCCTACATTTACACTAAACACTAACCCCTACATTTACACTAAACCCTAACCCCTACATTTACACTGAACCCTTACCCGTACATTTACACTAAACCCTAACCCCTACATATACACTAAACCCTAACCCCTTCATATACACTAAACCCTAACCCCTACATTTACACTAAACCCTAACTCCTACATTTACACTAAACCCTAACCTCTACATTTACACTAAACACTAACTCCTACATTTACACTAAACACTAACCCCTACATTTACACTAAACCCTAACCCCTACATTTACACTAAACCCTAACCCCTACATTTACACTAAACCCTAACCCATACATTTACACTTAACCCTAACCCCTACATCTACATTAAACCCTAACCCCTACATATACACTAAACCCTAACCCCTACATTTACACTAAACCTTAACCCCTACATTTACACTAAACTCAACTCTTACATTTACACTAAACACTAACCCCTACATTTACACTAAACCCTAACCCCTACATTTACACTAAACCCTTACCCGTACATTTACACTAAACCCTAACCTCTACATTTACACTAAACACTAACCCCTACATTTACACTAAACCCTAACCCCTACATTTACACTTAACCCTAACCCCTACATTTACACTAAACACTAACCCCTACATATACACTAAACCCTAACCCCTACATTTACACTAAACGCTAACCCCTACATTTACACTAAACCCTAACCCCTACACTTACACTAAACCCTAACCCCTACATATACACTAAACCCTAAGCCCTACATTTACACTAAACCCTAACCCCTACACTTACACTAAACCCTAACCCCTACATATACACTAAACCCTAAGCCCTACATTTACACTAAACCCTAAAAACCAAAAGTCTCTTCTTGCTGTACACCATTCAGAAATAATTCTCATATTGTCATTTTCTAATATTACATGTGGAGTGGAAGAAGCTGGTCTTAGATCATGATGAAATGTGTGATTAGAAAGTACAAGCTGTACATCAGCTTTGGGGGGGTCCCTCATGGGATTATTGAGAGGAGAGTCTCTGTTATACACTGTTTGAGCATTAATGAGCTGAGAATGAAGCAGCAGTTTTTGAAGGCTACCTCTCTGGAGTGAAGTCCTTACCATGCGTTGAAGTTGACTGCTAAGTAACTTTTAGACTCTTGGGGGCGTTATTATATTTAAAAAAGCTATTCTTTTTCAGACTGGAACATTTTATTTGCTCAAAAACTTTACTATTAAAATTTTCAAACAGTATCAATACAGTAAGTAATGCTATTCCATACGTCAGTGTGTTTATGTAACCCTTTCCAAGCTTCTCCTAAACAACCCAGTATTATTTACAGTTCTCATCTAATACCTGCTTTGACTGCTCAGTACTTCATTAAGCTAAATCAAGATTGCTGCTGAAGGAACTGAACACATTCATACAATGTCTGGGGCGTCCAGGAGAAATCTGGAACTGAACTTTGTTCTTCAAACTGGAGCTCAAGATCTGATCTACTTCTCTCACAATAACATATTCATGTTACTTTGTATTGTATGTATGATTATTTACAGCGGTTCTAATCAGATCTGCTGTTCTTACTGGTGAACATACACTTATTGATCAGATGAAAACACTAAATTCCAACAAGTGTAGTTAAAACAGTTTACCCTGTGTACAAAGTTTGGTTACCAGCTTGGCCTTTATTGCCACGGTTAAAAGTGAGCTAACTGAGCTCACTCCTCTCAGAAGAGTGATAAACAGATAGGACCATCCTCAGAAACTCAATTTTCCACATATTAGGAATATGAATTCATCATAATACGAAACTTCAAAAGCAATATTCACTCACTGGCCGTTTCATGTGGACCATCTAATTTATAGGCCCACCGTATCAGTGAGCAATTACGGTCAGCACAATTTATTAGCTGCACTTTACCCCATTCATCATTGGTCATTTTCTGACCACAGGACCTCTGTAGGCTCTCCTGCCAAATGCTTTCTTCTGCTGGACGTGAAGCAACATATTATGCTGGGCATAGAACTAGCCAGTAGATTCACATTAACATTCCTCACATGGTTTGAGCAGACTCAGAGGTCTTCAACAGCAGACCCCTAGTCCAGTGCCTGGTGCCTGTGGCTGGTTTTGTCAAAAGGGAATCGCCATATATATATATATAATATATATATATATATATATATATATATACACATTTTATTTAATTTGATTGAAAACCACTAGCGAATCTGGAATGATGGTTCTTTGGGTACTAATTGGCCTCAAAAACCCTCAATCAGAGGGCCTGAAATATTCTTCACACATACACACACACACACACATATATATATATATATATATATATATATATATATATATATATATATATATATATATATATATATATATATATATATAATTTTGTTTTATCTTCTTACAGTTTGACAATCAACATCTAAACAATTATAAAAGTATAGGCAAATAAATTATTCAGACGTGTCTATTCAGTCTGTGTTGGAGTGTGAGGGGTTAAGTGGAAACCTGTGAGTCTGTGTCTCCCCCTATAAGCACTGTGATGACTCTGCAGAATGTTGGTGATTGGTGGTCCCGTTGTTCATGTACTGAGGGGGCCAGGCAATTAAAATTCAGCGCCAAACCAATTTCAAATCACAGTAAAACTGACCAATCATATCTTCCCTCTAAGTGGGCGGGCTTAACTGTATGATCATTTCAGCCCGCTGCGGCGAAGCTAGCTGGAGAACGGTCAGTCACGAAAGCAGGTACCATCAGCCTGTAGCGTTCGGCCCATGTCCCACCCCCAAACTGTGAAAGCCAACCCCTCTGAAAACACGAGTGCAAATATTTCTCTCGTGTGCCGAGAGCAGCCAACGGTACTGCACTTGGCGTGCGAGGAAAAGTATCAACTGGCGAGAGTAAATAAAGCATTAAAGGAGGATAAAAGACCGTTTGAGCGTGTTTATGAAAATTGTGTGTGGTTTCTCTTTCTGAGCTCGCGAGTTTCACATTTACGCTCACGAGTAAAACAGTTACGTGTGTGAAATGTTAAAACGTGCAGCTTTATATCTTCACCTCGAGTTTTTGCATGCTCGAGTTTAGACATTAATGTGACGCTCCTGGGGAGCGTCGTCTACATATTCCTCTGGAGCGTAGATGGAGCTCTGTGATGTTCTGTTATTTATAAGGAGGAACCTTATTTTGATTAAGAAGTTGTCTATGTTGTACAGATGTTATAGTTTGTTGCATTTCTGTCGTCTCATTTTTTGTTTCTTGACAGTTTATTAGGAGAGGAAACAGTATTTTTTTTTTTTAGTCTGTGGTTGTGGGAGGGGGTCGTTGGGGGCCGAGGCTTAATGGTCATGGTTCGCTAGTGCCCTCAATATACTGTATCTTTTCAAATCAGTCCAAACAAATCAGAGTTAATTTGTCACATACAACTACATGGTACAACTAGCAGTGAACTGCTTTGACAACTGCCCACTGACATAAAACAATAGATAATGCACAAATGCTGTATATAATTATTTAGAAATCATTTAGAAATATATCGTCACTGTCCAAAGAATTGCACATATCTCCATTTTTGTCTATGTTTATTTTTCCTACAGCATTTGAAAAGAGCAGCTCAGTAAGGTCCTGGTAGGTGGTCACAGGTATCTGGACTCATGCTGACTGCAGTGCATCGCACAGCTGCTGGAGGGTCTATAGGGGAGGATCCAACACCATCATCCAGGTGGTCTAACATAGGCTCAGTTGGCTTCAAGTCTCAGCAATAAGGGGATCCAGGGTAGTACTTGGACGTCTTGGTGAAAATTCATGATGAATGGACCAATAGAAACGCTCCAAAATAGCTTGAACATTTTTGGTTCCCTTGACTTACATTGGAAATTAATACTGTTTTTGGCCTCTTATGTGAAGTTACTATTTTGGAGATGCTTGTTTTCCTTTAGACAGCAGCGATATATTAGGAGCAAGATCAAATAAAATATAACCGTACATACACTAATATAAAAAATTAACTATATAGAACACAGAAGTGTGCAGTGGGTATGAACACTGAATGTGCAAAAAGTAAATAAAAGTGCAACTATTGCTGTGCAAGTTTTGTGTATGATGCGTGTGAGGTGGTCCTAGTTGCTTCCCTGGTTCCGAATCCGATTGGCCTGTGGGAAAAAGCTTCTCCTTATCCTCTCTGTGTTCGCCTTTAGGGAGCGAAATTACTTCCCTGACCTCTACAGAGAGAAGAGTCTATGGCTGGGGTCCTTCACTATCTTCCTGCCCTTGGTCCAGCACTGCTTGTGGTAGAGGGTCAGCAGGTCAGGAAGCTTGATCCTATTCTAACTTCTTTTTTTCTTGCTGTCAAAATGAAGAGGGAGACCAGTTCAGAGTATATGCTTTAGTCTTGCAGATATGCCCCGAGAAGGTCTGACAAAGGTCTCAACTCATCAGCAAACACACCCTATTTAAATCTAGCTATCTACAGGTATACCTGTATGGCCAGGTTGTCCTGTGCTTGGGAAAGATTTCCTTGGGAGGTTCCTGCCATAAACTGTCAGAATCTGCTAAGCGATAAACTATATGTTGGTCATGGTATGTAATAGATATTTACAAATGATGCCCACCTCTTGGACTGAGCTTCCTGACCTTCTAACTGTAGTTAGACACCGCAGTACAGACATGCCCCAAGAAGGTCTGATAAAAAGGTCTCAACTCTATCAGCAAGCACACCCTATTTAAGTCTAGCTATCTACAGGTATACCTGTATGGCCAGGTTGTTATCTCCTGGGCTTGGGAAAGATTTCCTTGGGAGGTTCCTGCCATAAACTGTCAGGATCTGCTGAGCGATAAACTATATGACGATCATGGGATGTAAGAAATATTTACGAATGATGCCCACCTCTCGAACCGAGCTGTTGTACTATTGTAAAAGAAGGTTTCAGGCATGAGGCAAGGTATTAGAACAATTCCCTATAATTCAACAATTCTCAAAGCTCTTGAGCATTACTCAGCATGAACACACTGTATGACTTTGTTTATACCTTCATTTGATCTGTAGAATGGAACTGTTCATGTAACTCATTTGGCCACTGTTTAAGATACTTGTACCTCTACCATGCTGCTCTCAGACTGAGATATCTTCACTGGGGTATCAAAAGAGTTTAAAACTTATTTGCAAGTACCAAAAGAACACCCCATGGCCGCTGCCATCTCTCGTCAGACCTGGATTATGCTAATGCCTCCAGCGGAGTCGTGAATTAGGCCAGCGCGGCAGGGATTTCAATCAGCTCGCGTTCGCAGGAAAAGTGTAAATCCGGACCCTGTTATCAACAAAAGTGAATGTTCTTCTCGTGTTCTTATTTGGGCCCTTTCATGAAACCATGTAAGCCCGGCGCGCTGTCTGGCAGATGCTTGGTATCGTACTAAGGCGGAGAGGAAAGGAAACAGACAGGGAAGGCAGGGAGACAGAGCAGGCGGAGAAAAAAGGGAGGTAAAAAAAAAAGGCAGCGAGAGGGAGAGAGAAATCCCTATTGCTTACAGCAATTAGAGCAGCTACCCTCCATCTGTGCATGAAATAACACACTCCAGCTCGCAGGACATTTCAGCCATCAATCAGCAGCTTGTTATTCTGTGTCTATGTGTGTGTGCGTGTGCTTGTAGGTATAAGGGATGTAATTTATTCCGTGTTAATTAGAGGGCAATCGAAGTAGGTTATGTACACACGTTCGCACACACCAAAAAAGAGATGCAAGGCTGCCTGGGTGGAATAACTGACAGTAGAGGCACATCACGGGCAGCATACAAAGTGGACAAACAATGATCCGGCGACATTAATAGACATTCATGATGGTGGGAGTAGAGACTAAACAGATGGAAATACCAAACAGGGTAATCGAATACCGTGACCTTTCGAGCAATTGATGTTTAAGCCCTTCCGTCTTTTCCATTGAACCACTTTAACCTGCCGTATTCTCCTTTCTCTCTCCAGGTTTGGTAGGTGTAAGGGAGGTTGACGTATCCCCTTGATACCCTCCTCACAAGGTGGCACACTAAAGGGAGCATGCCCCCTGTCTCACCATGCCGCCGTCCTACTGGCTGCTCCGGCACTCTGTGGTCATGTGCTTGCTGCTACACAGCCTGGTGCTGATGACGCTGTGCTTCCATCATGCGGCTACGTCCTGCTCGCAGCGCTGCTACTGCTCTGAAAGCGAGGGTCCAGCTGGGGGCAAGACCATGCGCTGCAGCAACCTGCGTCTCACTGAGATCCCACGGGACATCCCCAATGACACGCGCCGCCTCTACCTGGACTACAAC
The DNA here is from genome assembly GCA_021613375.1 of Megaleporinus macrocephalus. Lineage (NCBI taxonomy): Eukaryota > Metazoa > Chordata > Actinopteri > Characiformes > Anostomidae > Megaleporinus > Megaleporinus macrocephalus. Next base: position 39,014,818 of record CM038715.1, read on the forward strand.
CAGCTGACCAGCATCCCTGCCAATGCCTTCCAGGACCTTCCGCTGCTGGCCGAGCTTGATCTGTCCCACAACGATCTGGCTGCGCTCGAGCCAGGAGCCTTCCGAGGCCTAGGTGCCTCCCTGCAATTTCTGGACCTGTCCTCCAACCAGCTGGCTACACTGGACCCTGAAGCTTTCGAAGGCTTGAGGGCTCGGTCTAATCTGACAGGCAACCCCTGGCACTGTGACTGCCGGCTACAGACAGCCCTTCCGCGCCTTGATTTAGAGCCTGTGTCTTTAACCGGCATTGTTTGCCAGACTTCAGAGCCCGAGGACTCTGGTGCCCAGGGTGTGCCCTTCCTGCTGGCCAAAGACCTGGACCTGTGTGTGGTGCTCAAAAAGACCACGGACGTGGCCATGCTAGTGACCATGTTTGGCTGGTTCACTATGGTCATTTCCTACTTGGTCTACTACGTGCGGCACAACCAGGAGGATGCCAGGCGCCACCTGGAGTATCTCAAGTCTCTGCCCAGCAGGCAGGGCAAGTCTGAGGAGTCTTCCACCATCAGCACTGTGGTTTGACAGCAGACCACATGCTTATCACTCAAAAGGGGGAAGCTCCTCAGGCACCCAAAGGGCAATGGGCACACTCAACAAATAGGTGCACTAGGCGCTAGAGTCTGGCCTGGTAGGGGAGCCCGCCAATAAGCAGATTACAGTCTCTGGAAAGGGCATGCTTGGTGGCCTGCTGATGCCTCTCCCCACTCTCCAAGGTTCAGTTCATCTTTGCTGATCTGTCAAAGCAAGCAGGCTCATCAACTGACAAAGGAAGGAGAACCAGAGACACTTCAGCTGTCCATTTCAGGCTCAAGGGTAAAGACAAGCCCTCCTGGGCAATCTGCAGGCCAGTGTGCAAGGTCTCCTCCAGAACTTGCACTGCAGCAAGAGAATTGCAGGGGCCATCTAATCTCATCTAGCTAAATAATTGATCCAGGAGCAGCCAGGCTCTGAGTCCACAGTAGCTGAGTGGTCTGACTGCACCGGACGCTTTTGGGAGGAGGGGCTGTTGTTTCTTTCCTCGTCAACCCAGCAATCTTTTTTTGGAAAGGTCCCCATTTAGTTGCAGGAGCATGTAGCGTAAAGCACTCTCTTTCTTTCCTTCAGGGCATTAACAAGAGAAGTCCTGGTGTATATCTCTGCAGACTACATCAAAGCTTACAGCAGAGCCACACTGAAACTCACGCATCAGTCATTTTTATGGTGTTCTGTATAAAGGCATAGCACCCTACTGTGCGAAAGACCAGAAACGTTATCTTTTTACAGTATTTTGTTCTGAGGTGTGTTTTAAAGGTTTTAGAAGAGAAAGGTATGTAAGTGCTTTCTTTGTCTTGTCCCAGTCCAAGCAGACCTAATGATGAAACATGAATGAAACTGACCAACTGATTCATTATTTTTCTGACTACAGGCCTTTTCAGACAAAAGACCACGGGTGGTAGTTTGATGGGGTTTAAAAAAAGACTCCATTGAAGAAGCTGTTGGGTTTGAAGTCTTGTGATGTTGACTTGAGCTCTGCAGAGGAAATGTAAGCTGCTATAAAACATCCAACACTGCGTAAATATGTAGTTTCTTAATTTGGACTGTAAAATGCTCCTGACTTAAAACTCTGCATTGGTCAGTCAGTGCTTTCGATTGATTCCTGGATAGTTCTGGGTGATATATTGCCTGTACCAGTGTACTATGATGCACTAGTCCAAAAGTATCCAGACACGCCTTCCAATAAATGTGCATACACACCCTTGTGGGCAGAGCAGCCGTACATGAGCCAAGGGTCACCATGCCCAAGGCCAAACAGCTGAAGGGTTGTAATCCCTGCCAGCATTGGGCCAAGGAGCAGTGGAACTTCACGCCCTGGAGTAATGGGTATCCAATATCCAATACCTTTAGGATGAGTGGGATTGGCGTTTGTGATCCAGAACTAATCTCCTAACATCCATTTCAACATCTAGTGTAAAGCTTTCCCAGAAAAGTAGAGGCTAGTACTTTAGGGGCTAAACTCCCGGTTAATCCCCTTCATTTCACAAGGATAAACAGGTGTCTATAACCTTTTGGACACACAATGTCAAGTACCATTTCAGATTAAGCAGTATATTTGGGAAATAATGAGTATGCCCCAACAAATATCTACAATGTGTGTCATTGACTGTTTCAACCTGTCTTGAAATACCATTTTATATTTCATGCAAAATAACGTTTTCTTACATTTATCATAGTTTTTTATCTGCATGAAACATTTGGCTTAATTATCTAGTGCTGTGCCTTCTTTCTACCAGCTAACACCCCAACAAACCCACCCCAAAGTTTGAGTTTTCAAAAACTTCAAAACTTTGACATACATCAACCAAAGGGGGTTGTCCTAGTCTTGAAAATGGAAAATGTCAGTCACTGCTGAGGACGTAGCAGTTTCTTTATATCGACCAGCACTGGCCTAGTCTGACATCACACACGCAGTGCAATACATACTGAGCTGGCATGTGCCACATAACCTTAGCTCTCATGTTAATCCTCTGTGGACTGCAATAGAGGATTTGCACAGAAATGCCACCTACATGTTCTTGTCTAAAATCAGAGCCTGTTGTGCATAAATTTGACTCAAGACTCGAGAGCAGTGGCTTATGAAAGGAATTAATTGAATTTTGCATGACAGCGCTTGCCCTCGTGCTGGGCTCTGTGCGCCTGAATGGCCGAGACCTTTAATCTGTCAAATGTGAGAACTACTCACGCAGTATTGGATGTTACAGTTATGCAGGGGGTCCCGGCAGTAAAAGCAAATGTCCTGACCTTTATTCATTTGCTTAAAACTTGTCAGCAGAACTAAGGACTTATCAGAACTGAGCAGACCTATTGCAGCCTATTAGGAACCCAGAAGATGATGATGTTTAAAACGTAAATTCTTAAAAGCCTATATTGAACAGTTCAGGATCAGTAATACAGTCTTGTGCGCAGGTTTGGGCACCCTCGGTCATGAGTTATTGGTTTTCTTAATGAAAATAAGGAAACACTATTTTAATACAGCTACTCATTTGCAGACTGGAAAAGTAATGCATGAAATGAGACGTGAGGAAACCTTTTGAGCTGGATTTACTTAATGTTTGCTGTGGCACTAATGCATTTTGTGATACCCACACCAGTTTAATCACTGTATAAGGAGAACGGCCACAACTTAGTAAGTTCTGAAAATGAGAAGATCTCAGTCGTCCTTCTACATTCCCAAGCAGAGGAAATCATCTTGAACGCCCTGTAGAATTCCGACCACCTTGAAGTATTTACATGTATGACTTTGACAGAATCTACAACCCAGAACAATTTGCAGTGTATCTGTACACAGGTAGGTGAAGGTAGTGTCACAGTTTACACAGCCATGACCTTGTAAGGGATGGGAACGAGATAACAAGTCATGGCCACAACTTTGTAAGAAATGGCAAGAAGACAGTAATTAGTGGCCAAAGAATGAGATAGTAAATCACGGCAACAATTTTGTAAGACTATCTCATTCTCACTCTCATATCATGGCCACAACTTTACAAGGCAAAGAGAATGAGATAGTAATTAGTGGTCATGACTTAGTAGGGCCTAAGAATGAGATAGTTATGCACATAACTTTGTAAAGGGTGGGAATGAGACAGTTGGTCATTGTCATGACTTGCATAGGCCTGAGAATGATATAGAAAGTCATAGCAACAATTTTGTATGGTGTGGGAGCAAGATAGAAGGCCACAACTTAGTAAGGCATGGGAATGAGAAAGTCATTAGTGGCCATGACTTAGTACAGCCTGAGAATGAGATAGCAAGTCCTTTCCATGGCTGTTAGACATGGGAACAAGACAGCAGGTCGTGGTCACAATTTAGTAAGGCATGGAAATGAGAAAGTAATTAGTGGCCATGACTTAGTAAGGCCTAAGAATGAGATAGTAAGTAATGGACACGATTTTGTAAATGAGTGGAAACAAGACAAACAGTTATTGTCACAACTTAGTAAGACCTGAGAATAACATATTAAGTCATGACTACAGCATTTTAAGATGTGGGAAGGAGGTAGCAAGTCATTACCACAACCTAGCAAGGCATGGTATGGGAATGAGAAAATAATTAGTGGCCATGACTTGAATGAGATAGTAAGTTATGGCTACTACTTTGTAATGGGTGGAAATGACGTAGCTTGCGTTTGCCATAACTTAGTAAGACCTGAGAATGAGAAAGCAAGCCAGGCCCACAAGTAAGGCATAGGAATAAGAAAGTAATTAGTGACCATGACTTAGTAGGACCTAAAATAAGCTAGTAGGTCATGGCCATAACTTTTTACAGGACGGCAACGAGAGTCTTTAGTAAGGCACTGCCTTGACTTAGTATGGGGTGGGAATGAGATAGTAAGCAATGGCCACAGCCTAGTAAGCCCTAGGACAAAACAATAATTGTAACTCATTAAGAGATAATATTCTAAAAGAACAATGTTAAGAGACATTATCCCCCTGACCTCCATGTTTGTGCAGGATGTGAAACAAATGTTCAGTATTAATATTGATTAATTTATTTTTGTTTATCCACAGATGTCATGGTAGGTTACATTTTATTTCCTTCCCACTCATTTTCCAAACTCCTTATCTTTTAGCAGCTGAGGCCAGTCCAGTTCTTTTAGAGAGAACTTTCTTTCAATGACTTCTGCTGGTTGAAACAAGATCTGAGTAAATGTATTTTAAAGCCTCTGCAGTGTAACTGCTCCAATCCCCTCCAACTCCCTGTTAGCTTCCACCTGTAGAGTTGCTTACCTGCAGAGCTTAGTCCCAGAGCTTAGTCCCAACCTGAGTCTAAAAATCTTATCCAATAAGGGACTTGAGCAGAGGTGGATTAGTTGGAGTTGGTTTGGCAAATTCTGGTTGGAGGCCACTTCCGTAGGCGCCGCAGGAAGGCAGTGCTCCAGGAGGAGGTTGGGTCACCGCTGCACTATGGTCGTTAAAACTCAGGCACAAAAATCATAGCATAGAAATAGAAACTGCACTGAAATTGGTAGAAAAATAGTATGTTTAAGTTTGTTTTTTGTAGAGTATATGTATATATATTTACTATCAGGGTTTGAACAATACGCATAATTTGGCGAAGGGTGCCCAATGATTGCTGTAAGACTGTGTAACTAGCTGTATTCCCTGTATTATTATTATTATTATTATTATTATTATTATTTATGTCTATTTTTTTTTTACCATAAACGTATGACTTCCAAATGCAGTATTCAGGGTTCACTTTAATGAAACATCGAACACAGAAAATGTACCTAACAATTCATTAAAGATGCTCTAACACAAAAAAGCTAAACGCTTGTGTGGTGCTGTTCCAGAGAACATTTCTGTTTTCCACTGAGAGAGTTCCCGCTGAGGAATCTCCTTCTGTGTTGGCATGGTGCTTTTCACACCCAAGGCGACCGCACACTCGCACATGCATTGGCCTGGAGCTGAGCATAAAGCTGTGAAAGTCAACCCGAAGACTTGTTAACTCGGTACAAACATAGACACAGCAAACACCATCTACAGTCATCTGATAAGAACTGCAAAGACACGTTTTGACTAATGTTGTGCAGACACAGAGCCGTCCAAAAACATATTCACGTTTTAATGCAGTAATATAAACAGAATTGTGCGTTTTTCAAAATTTAAAAAACATTTCTGACCTTTAACTGGACTTTGACATGTAGTCATGAGGAACAGGGATGCAGTCTTACCTCCTGCTGTAAAATGCAATAGGAGTCTGCCTGCCTGTTCAGTAGTGACTTTATAACTATGGTCAGCTTTTTTAGACTATTTGTTTTATTTTGAAAGTTTGCCACTTTAAGATAATCTACCAATTTAAAATAAAATATCTATGGATTCGGGATTTTCTTCTTAGCCGTTTCAGAGTATTTTCATTGGTCCATTCATCACAAAATCTTCCCACAATGTAAATGTCAGCTGCTGTTTTTTTGCATTGTTTTTATTCTACAGATTTTCTTATTAACAATTTAATCATGTTGGAGATGTAGACAAGGGTACAGGTGGAATCACGCCTAAGAACTACTGTTGGGATAGCTCTGGTTTTCTTGCCTGAGCAGGGAATCGAACCCCAGTCTCCTGGATGGAGGGCAGTGACCTCACCCACTGTATCTGAAATAAACACGACTCGAACCCAGCACCTTTTTGGACCTAGAAACTTCTGGTTCTCAGGTGAACACTAGAGGTATGCTTATAGTATACATGGTGACCAGTGCGCAAGATGCCCCCTGGTATTTGGGGGGGTGGGGGTCCCGTATTTGATGGATGCTCCAGCGCGAACTGGCTGCTCATTCACTAACCACAGTGCTGCTAAAGCTTCAGTGACAACAATTGAGGTCATCAATTAAGATCTTACACACCTCCTTATGTGTCTTTGGGTTAAGGAACAAGTAACAATTCACTCTTTCCGCTAATCTCACAGGAACTTTTCAGATTTAGAGAACTAGTCATGAGGGACAGGGATGCAGTCTTACTTCCTGCTGTGAAATGCAATGAGACTCGGCCTATGCATTATTGGGTAGTGTCCTAATAAGGATGGTCAGCATTTTTCTACTTTTTTATATATATTTGAAAATTTACGGGCTTAAAACAAAACTTTCCAAATTTTTTAAAGAAATAAAATATCTATAGATTTTGGGTTTGTATACTATACTTCTAATGATCCTATATATGTATCTATCTTATTACTATCTCTATTAAAGCTTTATTAAAGCCTAATAACAAATATTATAACAAATATTTAGCAGAGCTTCTTTTGCTTCCTCTAAAGCGAGTCAAGTTTTTAGAGATCTAACTGCTCATCATGTAGTCATGAAGGACAGGGATGCAGTCTTACTTCCTGCTGTACCATGCAATAAAATTAAGCCTATACACTATTGGGTAGTGTAATTATAACTATGGTCTTTTATATATATTTAAAAAGTATTGCATTAAAACAAAACTTTCCAATTTTTTAAAAGAAATTAAATATCTATGTGTTTTTGGTTTGTATGATATACTTATAATGATTCTATATATTTATAAGTATTTATAAGCACTTATTACTATCTATATTAAAGCTTTATTAAAGCCTGGTAAAAGATATTATAATAGATATACAGCCGAGTTTATTTTGCCTTCTCTAAAGTGAGTCAAGTCTTTTCAGATCTAACTGCTCACCATGAAGTCATGAGGGACAGGGATGCAGTCTTACTTCCTGCTGTAAAATGCTATGAGACTTGGCCTATACACTATTGGGTAGTGACCTAATAACTGTGGTCAGCAATTTTCTACTTTTTTAATATATATTTAAAAAAATTACTGCATTAAAACAAAAATTTCCAATTTTTAAAAGAGAAAAACAATATATATGGTTTTTGGGTTTTTACAAATTATTTTTTTATAAATATTTAGTTTTATATATATTTAGTTTATGAGACTATGCACTATTGGGTAGTGACCTAATAATGATGGTCAGCATTTTTGGGCTGCTTGTTTTATTTAGAAAATTTACCAAATTTACATTAAAATAAATCAGTAGTTTTTTTTTTTTTTTTTGCTTAGTTTTTTTTTTGGACCATTCTGATTTTTGGGTTGAAACTGTCGAAACAGAGGTGACCAACATATACATTCTTCTAAAATACGTCTTAGTTGTCATTTAAATCTACCCAATACAATTACAATCCTCATGCCCACTCTCGTCCAGCCACGCCCTCCCTCGTCCACCCTGTCACTTGGTATGGTCCTAAACTAAATTAAATGCACAAATATCTTCAAACATAGAAGAGGGGAAAAGTAAATAAATGAATAAATAATCCAAAAAATATATAATAATAATAACAACAACAATGATAATATTAATAACAACAACAATAGTATAACATAACCGATTACCTTTTTGAAATACACTATACAGATCAGACCGTTCTGACTCTAGGAAGAAAGCGAAAAAGGGGGTCCATATATGAAGATATTGCCGTGTGTTGCCTCTAAGTGTGTGTCTCATTTTTTCAAGATACAAGAATAGAGCGACGTCTGTAAGCCAGCTTTCAGATGAAGCTGATGTGACACTTTTGTTGGATTTTATTTTAAAGCAAACACACAATAGCGTCTATTCAAAATGTATGAAAAGACAAATGGCCAGGGAAGCACGGGAAGAACCTGGCTTTGTTATCCCCAGCAGTGGGGGGCCTTTATGACAGGCAACCCTGGGCTCGAGAACCCGTCTACCCAGGAGATAACAACTTGCCCAGAGACAGCCAGGAGCCGAGGAAGTTTACGACATGACCAGGAGGAGCCCATTTGGCCCGAAGGCAATGGACGGACCTATAAAGAGACCATACAGCTTAAACCAGGCAGACCAGGTTCAGACCAGGGTGTGAAAGCTTAGAGCAAAGACGGTACCACAATCCCAAAATAAACAAGCTTTAACTCTGGACTGGTCTCCCTCTTCACTGTCTGACACTTTTCCACTGCATTAAAATAAGACATCTCACTAAAAGTGTGCAAAATGTAAAAGCATCAGAGTACACAGCTGAACACGTAGAATTTTTGGGGATTAGACCAAATAAGGCCACCAGGGGACAAGGTTCAAATCTGAAGTTTAAGTATTTGGGATATACCTGAGATAAACTATCCTAGAATAGTGATTTTGTACATATGTGGCTTACTGGTGTCTCTATTGAAGCCTTATTAAAGCCTGCTAACACATATTGTACCAGATATTCAGCTGAGATTCTTTTGCTTCCTCTAAAGCGAGTCAAGGCTAAAGAACAGGGTACTGAGTAAGTAGCTCCCGCTGCTTGTGAACTCTGCGTCTTGTCTGGGTTGTGCTCGTCTAGCCGACACCGAGGAGGCGCTGCCTTTTAGGGGTGGCACGCCAAAGCGTTTTCATGCCGTCTCCAGGGAGGGAGCCTTTTACCGCGACTAAATTTGCTCCCTTTGACCCTCCTGCCGCTCTCCATAGCAACCCCCGGAGCTGACAGGCATCGGCGGATGTTAATCTGGGTCACGGCATCTGGCTCCGACAGCCGCGCTGCTCCTCGTGCAGAAAGCAGGCCTGCCTGCAAGTTTGGCAGCCTTTTAACCGTCTCTAACTTCCTCTAATTACACCTGCCTCGGGTGTGTCGAGGCTGACGTCTGCGCGTTAGCCTGAAGCTGGAAACCGCCCGGAAGCTGGAGAAGTTGAAGCCAGTCCTTGTAGGTATATCCTCGGTGGAACGTGGAACCCACTGTTCTGTTAGACTCCAGAAAGGAGCGATCCGCTGGCCGGCAGCCACCGCTTCCCTCACCCAGACTACAGAGCCGGCGAGCCAAGTCCGGCCGTCTGCTCGCGACTCTGGCCTCCTGGGTCTCCCCCGACGGGCAGAGATTCCCTGGGCCCCGAGATGGAGCCTCTCCCAGCGAACCTTCGGGGTCACCCCCTCGGCTGCGACCGTCTGGCAGGGCCGTTCCCACGAGACCTGGAAACTCAAGCGGCGGAGGAAGGAAACTTGACCTAGTCTAGTTAGCACGCTTGAAATAGAAGCAGTTCCACGCAGCGGGCCGCGCGAGTAAAGAAGCTAAGTGCTCGCGTATCAATTAGAGATTACTTAGGAGACGCTAAAAGGAAGACGATGGGACATAATTGGGGGGAGGATGAATGTTGAATAAGGTTCAGGATGATAGGGCAGACAGTGTTTATTCGCGTCTGTCTGGGCGTGAATATGCAGCGGTGCGCGAGAGCGACGTTAAAACACTAGACTAGGGATGTTGTGAAATTATTATGAAACAAGGCATCAGCCCTGACGCTGGAGAGACTCTAGAAAGGTAGAAACTAACAGACTCTGTGCTTACCTCAGTATTCCAGTGCAAAGCAAATATAAGCTGGTGTGCAGGCTTGCTTGTTGTGGACCAGTGATGATGATGATGATGTAGGCATGTAGGCTTAGAAACCAGGTTGTTCTGACTCTGCCAGATTCTACTCAGCTTGAGACAAACCTTGTTAAGATTTGGACCTTAAATTATGGCACTTTATGAAATGTTGACTTGTTATCTATTGATTTTGGATGATTGAGCTGAACCCCACACCAGCAAGGTGGCACTACAAGGGTGGGGTCACTACTACACACCTGGACAGCATTGCTCAAGCATACCCAATTCACAAAGCATCCTGGAAAGTATTACATAGTTTTGCGGCTAACTAATAAGACAAACAGTAGAAGTCAATAGTCGGACCGGGACCGGGAATCCAACCCAGATCATCTTACTGTGAGAAGAGAGTGCTGACCACTACACCACCATACTAACCACTACACCACCATACTAACCTCTACACCACCATACTAACCACTACACCACCATACTAACCACTACACCACCGTACTAACCACTACACCACCATACTGACCACTACACCACCATACTGACCACTACACCACCATACTAACCACTACACCACCATACTAACCACTACACCACCATACTAACCACTACACCACCGTACTGACCACTACACCACCATACTAACCACTACACCACCATACTAACTACTACACCACCATACTAACCACTACACCACCATACTAACCACTACACCACCATACTGACCACTACACCACCATACTAACCACTACACCACCGTACTGACCACTACACCACCATACTAACCACTACACCACCATACTAACTACTACACCACCATACTAACCACTACACCACCATACTAACCACTACACCACCATACTAACCACTACAACACCGTACTAACCACTACACACCCATACTAACCACTACACCACCGTACTAACCACTACACCACCGTACTAACCACTACACCACCATACTGACCACTACACCACCATACTAACCACTACACCACCATACTAACCACTACACCACCATACTAACCACTACACCACCGTACTGACCACTACACCACCATACTAACCACTACACCACCGTACTGACCACTACACCACCATACTAACCACTACACCACCGTACTAACCACTACACCACCGTACTGACCACTACACCACCGTACTAACCACTACACCACCATACTAACCACTACACCACCGTACTAACCACTACACCACCATACTAACCACTACACCACCGTACTGACCACTACACCACCATACTAACCACTACACCACCGTACTAACCACTACACCACCGTACTGACCACTACACCACCGTACTAACCACTACACCACCATACTAACCACTACACCACCGTACTAACCAATACACCACCGTACTAACCACTACACCACCGTACTGACCACTACACCACCGTACTAACCACTACACCACCTTACTAACCACTACACCACCATACTAACCACTACACCACCATACTAACCACTACACCACCGTACTAACCACTACATCACCGTACTAACCACTACACCACCATACTAACCACTACACCACCGTACTAACCACTACACCACCAAATCATCTGGTTGTGTTTAAAGAATGTTTAGAGGGTCTTTTAGAAATGAGCTCATTTGCTCTGATGCAGGTTTACATACTTTGAACATTCTGGCCAGCAGCTTCATGAGGAGCCACATGAGCTGCTTCTCTAACAGGACTGAAGAAGATCCAAAAAATATCCATTATCATTTTAGATTTCAATGTAAAATATGAAATAATTATTGTACATGGGCTCCAAGTTGATTCCTTAACATTAATAGAAGATCAAACTTTTGACTGGCAGCCTATATTCAAGGCCAGAACTTTAATTTTTAGAGGTGGACGTCTGGTTCCGTTCACCACCACCACCCCAAACTGGGTGAAGTTCCTCTCTTATCCGCTCCTTATCGTTCCCTTTTCGTTCTCCTCCTTCTGAAGCTGTTGTCACCCCGCGTCTCTTTTTTTATCCGACGCCGAAGCTCTCAAACCCTCATTTGGACTCTCCCTGAAGTGCTCAGCGGGATAACCACGTTTCTTTATGGGTTATAAGAACGTTGCAATAACATGTCGCTCCCGGCTCTCGACTTCAGGCGTCGGCGGCCCCCGAAATCGCTAATTATACAACAGATCGGCCCTCGGATCCGAGCTGCCTCGGTGGAGTCAAGCGCACATGAAATGACACTTTAATGCCTCGCCGCAATATCAAACCAATTACGAGGCGACGGCGTTGAGCGCCAGATAAAAACTATTAAATTCTGCCCCCGTCGTCACCCGCTTTAAAGAGCGCGACGCTCTAACAGGTCCCAAAGTGATGATGCGGTGGCCAATAAGCTCAAAGGACGGCCGTTCTTTGTGCGCGGGGCTACAGAGGAAATGACAAATGGCTTTCATAACTGTGACTACTATCCGGAGATTTGTTTGCTTAGTTTAAAACGAGCCCGCTTCGCAGCCCGACTGGAAAAATTAAGGAAAGCAAATCAAATGAAGTGGAGATCTTGTTGGCAGACACAGTTGGAAGTCATCAGTATTAATTAAAGCATGATGTAACTTTATATAAGTGCTTTAAACCCACATTAAAATCAGCTACTTGTATGTACCCTGACCATACAGGAGCTCCACTTACAGCCTGTACTTCATCTGATTCTCTGTATACTTTATTACTCTGTTCTTTAATGATCAGGACCCTCACAGGACCACCACAGAGCAGATACTATTAGGGAGGTGGGTCATTCTCAGCACTGCAGTGACACTGACGTAGTGATGGTGTGTTAGTTAGTGTGTGTTGTGCTGGTGTGAGTGGATCAGACACCTCAGTGTCACTGCTGGACTGAGAATCATCCACCAACCAAAACTATCCAGACAGCAGTGTCCTGTGGGTGGCGTCCTGTGTCCACTGATGAAGGACTAGAGGAACACAAACTGTGCAGCAGCAGATGAGCTACTGTCTCTGACTTTACATCTACAAGGTGGACCAGCAAGTAGTAGGAGTGTCTAATAGAGTGGACAGTGAGTGGACACAGTGTCTGATCCACTCACACCAGCACCATGTCAGTGTCACAGCAGTGCTGAGAATAATCCGCCTCCTAAATAGTGGTCCTGTGGGGGTCCTGATCATTAAAGAACAGAGTAATAGAGTATACAGAGAATCAGATGAACTACAGTGGAAGGCACAGTGAGTGTTATGGCTGATCAGTGTAGAATGTCAGTCAGTAGAGTACTGACTTCTCAGAAGTTTTCTAAGAAAGGAAACGGTCTACGGACTCATTACTGAAGAAATCACTTTGATAAGGTGAAGTACAAGTCCATTTGTCTGTTATGGGCTTTACATAAATTATGGAAAGTCATTTACAAGCTTTGAATGTCTAGGTTTAATCCAGAGCAAGCAACAAAACATTCACGTGAAAACAGCATTCTGTTAGCTTAGCGCTAACATACAACTACAATCCCATAAGATCGCTAGCAGAAACTAGCATTATTGTAGAGGCGATATTTTATTTATGAAAAGTGCTGGAAACTGAACGTCGTCCGTGGAAAATAGTGCCCCCATATTGATGGACCCTGCACAAGACCACACGCTTCGAAAGATCTGGACCTCAGAGCAGGGTGTCGGCTCTTGTTCTGCGGTGAAAGAACCAGTCGCTCCGCTGCTGACAAGAGAGTTTGACCACAGGGGCTTCTGAACTTAAACGCCACTGCTGTACCCGTCACCTGTCCCGGCACAGCAAAGCAGGCTAAAACAAACAGAGCCGCAAGTGACAAGCGAGAGGTTCAGCGCTGCTGAAATATAGATGGGAAGCCTCCCCTCCTTGACATCTCACTCTCCCTCTCTCTCTGTCTCATACATACGCACACTGGAGCACATATGGCGAGCCAGCCGCGAGCAGAGGGAGGAGAGTGAGACAAGCAAGTGAGCGAGAAAGTACAACGCAGTGATGTGCTAGTGCATGTCCTGAGACGAGCAGTCAAACAAGCTCAAACACATACAGTACAGCAAGTCAGAGTCCACCGGATACCTTAAATTTATATTTAATATTTCTATTTATATATATTTGCAATGGATGAGAGATGAAAGTGCTGGACAGGACAGGTTTGGTGGTCTACATCTGTGGTCAAATGACACGCCTGCCTGAAACTAAGGAGATATCTGTCTTTCAGAGCAGTTGTTGGGTGTTGTCAGGGCCAGCTTTAACTAATAAGCAACATAAGCAGCTGTTTAGGGCCCCATGGCCACCAGGGGGCTCCTTAAAAACGTCTGGGTTATCACCACAAGATCATGCGATGCTCTTGTGAGAAGAAAACATAACTGGTTAATCATTTAATCCAGATATAAATACTCAGACTGGGTTTAGTTCAAGTTTAAGATGCTTAGTTTATAATTTATCCAGGTTTAGATACTGAGGCTGTGATTAATCCAAGTTTAGTTGACTTGGGCTGTGATTAAACCAGATTCAGATACTGAGACTGTGAATTATCCAGGTTTAGATCCTCAAACTGTAAATAACCCAGGTTTAGATGCCTAGACTGTGATTAATCCAAGTTTAGATACTCAGACTTTGATTAATCCAGATTCAGATACTTAGACTGTGATTAGTTCAGGCTCAGATACTCACTCTGTGATTAATCCAGGTTTAAATGCTCAGAGTGTGATTAATCCAGGTTTAAATGCTCAGAGTGTGATTAATCCAGGTTTAAATGCTCAGAGTGTGATTAATCCAGGTGTAGATGCTCAGACTGTGATTAATCCAGGTTTAGATGCTCAGACTGTGATTAATCCAGGTTTAGATACTCAAACTGTGATATATCCAGTTTTAAATACTGACACTGTGATTAATCCATATTTAGATGCTCAGAATGTGATATATCCAGTTTTAGATACTCAGGCTGTAATTGATCTGGGTTTAGATACTGAGTCTGTGATTAATCAAGATTCAGATACTCTGATTGTGATTAATCCAGGTTTAGATACTGAGACTCTGATTATTCCAGATTCAGATCCTCAGACTGTGATTAATCTAGGTTTAGATACTGAGACTCTGATTATTCCAGATTCAGATACTCAGACTGTGATTAATCTAGGTTTAGATACTGAGACCGTGATTAATCCAGATTTAGATACGGAGACTGTGGTTAATTCACGTTCAGGTACCCACTCTGTGATTAATCCAGGTTCTTATACTCAGACTGTGATTATTCCAGATTCAGATACTCAGACTGTGATTAATCCAAGTTAAGATACTGAGACTGTGATTAATCCAGATTCAGATACGCAGACTGTGATTAATCCAGATTCAGATACTCAGACTGTGATTAATCCAGGTTTAGATACTCAGACTGTGATATATCCCGTTTTAAATACTGAGACTGTGATTAATCCAGGTTTCGATACTCAGACTGTGATATATCCAGTTTTAAATACTGAGACTGTGATAAATCCAGGTTTAGATACTCAGACTGTGATATATCCAGTTTTAAATACTGAGACTGTGATTAATCCTGGTTTAGATACTCAGACTGTGATATATCCAGTTTTAAATACTGAGACTGTGATTAATCCAGGTTTAGATACTGAGACTCTGATATATCCAGTTTTAAATACTGAGACTGTGATTAATCCAGGTTTAGATACTCAGACTGTGATATATCCAGTTTTAAATACTGAGACTGTGATTAATCCAGGTTTAGATTCTCAGACTGTGATATATCCAGTTTTAAATACTGAGACTGTGATTAATCCAGGTTTAGATACTGAGACTGTGATATATCCCGTTTTAAATACTGAGACTGTGATTAATCCAGGTTTAGATACTGAGACTGTGATATATCCAGTTTTAAATACCGAGACTGTGATTAATCCAGGTTTAGATACTCAGACTGTGATTAATCCAGGTTTAGATTCTCAGACTGTGATATATCCAGTTTTAAATACTTAGACTGTGATTAATCCAGGTTTTGATACTCAGACTGTGATTAATCCAGGTTTAGTTACTTAGACTGTGATATATACAGTTTTAAATACTGAGACTGTGATTAATCCAGGTTTAGATACTGAGACTGTGATATATCCAGTTTTAAATACTGAGGCTGTGATTAATCCAGGTTTAGATACTCAAACTGTGATATATCCAGTTTTAAATACTAAGACTGTGATTAATCCAATGTTAGATACTGAGACTGTGATATATCCAGTTTTAAATACTGAGACTGTGATCAATCCAGGTTTAGATATTCAAACTGTGATATATCCAGTTTTAAATACTGAGACTGTGATTAATCCAGGTTTAGATACTCAGACTGTGATATATCCAGTTTTAAATACTGAGACTGTGATTAATCCAGGTTTAGATACTCAGACTGTGATATATCCAGTTTTAAATACTGAGACTGTGATTAATCCAGGTTTAGATACTCAAACTGTGATATATCTAGTTTTAAATACTGAGACTGTGATTAATCTAGGTTTAGATACTGAGACTGTGATATATCCAGTTTTAAATACTGAGACTGTGATTAATCCAGGTTTAGATACTCAGACTGTGATATATCCAGTTTTAAACACTGAGACTGTGATTAAGCCAGGTTTAGATACTCAGACTGTGATTAATCCAGTTTTAGATACTCAGACTGTGATATATACAGTTTTAAATACTGAGACTGTGATTAAGCCAGGTTTAGATACTCAGACTGTGATATACCCAGTTCATGGTTAATTCCCATGTAAGCAGACTCTTAGGGTCAGCCTTAAAGGTGCACCCCTACAAAATGGTCAAGCTTTCATCATCCTGATAGAATTCTTCCCCCACGAAGAGATAAAATACACTCAGTGTCAAACACACAGGTATTACATGTACATCTTGTAGTTGTGGCCAAGAAACATTAGTCTGAGAACCAGACGGCTGAATGGGAGAGTAAACTAAGAGGCCTGTGTTTCAGGCTGTAAGTGTGTGTGCGTGTATGGGGGAGGGGAGCCTCGTGGCAGGTAACGTTACACCTTGCTACCAAACACACACCTGTTGCATCAGTTTCATTTACATTTTAGGGCAGCTCACCTTCCACAGCAGAGGAATAGAGTTCAGCCGCTGAGTGTTTCGGCTGAGGGTTGTATCACAGGGCGCTATTAGAACGTCCGCTCAACACCGAGTTTCCACTGGAGTTCGGAAAACGATTAAAAGCTACAACATCAGACCACCCGGAAGACCTGGTAGACCACCAACACTGGTCTCGCCATATATACAGCACTTACAGTTTTCACATCTGATAGATAAAGAGGAGAACATCAAGCTCCACTCCTGCTTCTCCCACTCAGCAATACTGACATATTGACCTCCATCCTTCTACTGTGAGAAGACCCCTCAACTCTATGGGGTCTGAAAAAGAAGTTTACTTAAAGTACATTGTATTAAGTAAACTTAAGTAAAGTTGAAGTATATTTTTTGTTGAAGAATACTAATATGATTGTACTAGTAGTACATGTATATGTACTACTTTAATACTTCTTGGGACTAAATTGGCCTACCTTTTAGTTTATAACAGTATACTTTTAAGTATAATTTAAGTGTTAGAGAAGTAGACTTCAAGTACACAACCAGTTTACATCTTTTCTACAGCAACTACACTAACTACACTACACTAGTTTATTAGTTTGTTAATACATCTTTAAAAAAGATTATCACACAGACATACACACTCTTCTCTCAATTCCCATGACTGCAGGCGTTTAAGTGTTGCAGGAAACCCACGCAGACACTGGGAGCCCATACAATCCTTGCTGGCCATGAAGCGGCAGCACTACCAACCAATCTGCCCTTTAGGTACCAGTTATATAGTGATATATATATATATATATATATATATATATATATATATATATATATATATATATATATATGTATATATATATATATATATATATATATATATATATATATATATATATATATATATATATATATATATGCAGTCAGAGAGTAAATACAGTGACGGATTAAGAATAGTCTGGGCCCCTGGACAACCCAAGAGCTAATAAGAGGCCCAAGAGCATGACTAGGGCCCCCAAAAGCATGGCAAATAGGCCCTGGAGTCAAAGTCCCTAATAGTCAGATGATGCTTAAAATGGAAGGCCCTCGGAAATAAAAATATATTGTATCATAAATGTTGATCGGCATCGCAAAATGTTTTGGGCCAGGGCCCCTCGCGGCCCCCTGACCTCAAGGGCCCCTGGGCGCTGGCCCAGTCAGTAATGCAGCCATGAGGGAACATATGGAATATATCAAATCCAGTAAATGACAGGAATTCTAAGTGTATAAACTTATAAGCTCTACCCACTGCATCACCAGGCTGCCCTTTATTTACAAGTTATATACCACCATACTACTTTTAGTTTAAACTTCTAGCTTAGATGTTACTAAACTGAAAGCATACATATTTTTACGTTAGTTTTCTTTACGGAAACCTAAAATAATGCTTATAATTTAGTGCTTATATATTATTTTTGGAACTTTAAAGTATACGACTAGGTTCAGGTTTTATTTTTTTCTACCTCAAATAGAACTTTAACAACTTTTACTTACTCACCAGCGGACACAAATAACAATAAACAAGACATACTCAGATTAAGAAACACATTTGTATTCTTTATAAATCTAAATTTCCAAACAAATACTGTTCGGGATGGACAATGGACAATGTGGGTTGATGGTTTGATGGTTTTGAGTGTATATCATATTTCCAGTCAATAAGTTTATATATGTAGTCAATGAGTGAATATACAAAATCCAGTAAACGACGGGAATAGATGACTTCAGATATTTAGCTTATAAGTGTATATATTATATATCATATATATCATACATGAAGGAAATGAGTCTATATATCATGTCATATCCAGTAAGTCAGATATATACTGCTATCCCACTTTAGTTTATTAAAGGTTCACTTTAATATACTCTCAGTGAACTTCTAGTTTAGATGTTTTTAAACTACACTTGAACGTGTACGCTTTCTTTACATGAATTTTACTTAATAATTTACTGCTTATATATTATTTTTGCACGTTGAAGTATATGACTAGGTTTAGGTTTTATTTATTATTTTATTTATTTATTATTTATTATTTAAAAATATATATATAATATTATATAAATATATAATAATAACAACTTTTACTTACACACATAATAATAAACAAGACATACTCAGATTAAGAAACAAATATTTATATTCTTTATAAATCTTTATAAATCTAAATTTCCAAATTAATACTGTACTGGATGCCTTTTCGTGCAGAAAAAAAAATACTAACTTAAAAATACTACTTAATATACTTAAGTATATCTCAATTCAAAGATACTTGTTAAGGCCAAATATGCTTAGACTTCTCTATATACTTGTTGCTATTACCCAAGTATATCTAAGTATAACTGTGGTTAGTATATCACTGAGAAGTACCTAAAAAGTAAACCGAAAGTATGCTCACTTGTTTTTAGTTTAAAAGAAGTATACTAATGGCACACCTGAATAAACCTCTTCTTTGTAAGGGTAGCTGTTCAAGAAGCTACTCACTTTATTTGGATGGTGCTGAAGGGTGAAGGGTGGTCTCCGGCTTTCTCTGCGTTCTCGCCTTCATTCGTTCTCTCCAACAGCCCCTATTTTTAAAGCGTGCCTCAATTTCCACAACCACAGCGCCCCCTACTGGAATCTACACTCACTGTCCATTGTATCAGCTCCACATACAATATAGGAGCACCTACAGACTGTAGTCCATCTGATTCTCTGTATACTTTGTTACTCTGTTCTTTAACAGTCAGGACCCCCAAAGGACCACCACAAAGCAGGTATTGTTAGGGTGGTGGATCATTCTCAGCACTGCAGTGACACTGAAGTGGCGGCAGTGTGTTAGTGTGTATGAAGACCGATGCCTCCTTCGCCCCCGGCGTGCCGCAATTACAGCCTTCAAAGGTCTCTTGAAGTCTTTGGACTCCTGAGGCTGCTTCCTTGAAGAGGCAATTTATTTTGACCACACAAACAGGCACAGGGGTATCTGCTGGTCAAGCGGCGGCAACAGAACAGCTTCACAGCTGCCGACAAATATCCCATTTAACCTGGAGAGAAGCTGCTGCACACTCTCAACGCCCCCTCCATATTACGAATGTGATTTTCACACGCATCTGAAACAGACATCAGTTAAAAACTAATTGCAGGTGTTATGTGGAGAGCTGTCAAACAATACTCAGCACCGATGTCCAGAGAGAGGCCTCACGTTGACAAAGACTGAATATATATATATATATATATATATATATATATATATCTACAAAATTGCAACTTTACAGGACAGACCAAAGACATACTTTACTTTCAATGTAAGTCAACAGAACCAGAAGCTGTTTTGGAGCATTTGGAACAATGTACAACAATGTAAACGACCATTGGCGTGTTCAAATAATGTCGAAAAAAAAAAAATAATAATATATATATATATATATTATATATATATATATATATATATATATATATATATATATATATATATATATATATATATATGTTATTTATTTATAAGTTTTATATATATATATACTACCGCTCAAAAGTGTATTAATTACAATTAATTTAAATATAAGTGTATTATTTTTACAAATAAAAATGTTTGTATTAAAGCCTATTTTTGTATAGATTCTTATTTAGCATATAGTTCTATTATCAGTAATTCTCAGTCCTCTGTCTAAATCTCCTGGTACGGCCGCCAATCCAAGTTAAGGATGTTATTGGACTAATTGGTTGTTAGGACACTCTTGCTCAATTGTGATGCACAGCTGAAAAACATTCTACTAATAAGTGAGTATAGAAGGGAGAACAACATTCTAGGTTAGTTTAGTATCTGAAGATCAGCAGTTGATGGCTTGCTGACCGACTCACAATGACCAGAAAGAAACAACTTTCTTTAGAGACCCGTCAGTCCATTGTTGTGTTAAGGAAGAAGATACTCCATTGAAAACAAGAACATTTCACTGTGATCCCAAACTTTTGAGCGGTAGTGTGTATATATATATATATATAAACATCCAGTGAATGAGTGGATACCATATACAGCTTATATTACCTTATATATACAATGAGTTTACATATGTACACTGATCAGCCATGACATTAAAACCACCTCCTTGTATCTACACACATTGTCTATTAGTGTGTGTTCGTGTGTGTGTTGCACTGGTGTGAGTGGATCAGACTCAGCAGTGCTGCTGCTGGAGTGTTTTAACACCTCGGTGGCCCTGCTGGACTGAGAATCGGCCACCAACCAGGTGGTTTTGATGTTATGGCTAATTGGTGTATATCATATATATACCCAGTCAGTAAGTTTATATATCATATATGCAGTCAGTGAATGAATATATGGAAGATATCTAATCCCGTAAAGGATCTCAGATATCTAGTTCATGAGTATACACATCATATCCTACTTCCAATCAATCCATGTATATATTATATATCAGATACATCATACATGCAGTGAATGAGTGTATATATCATGTATTATATCCAGTGGGTGTATGTATTAAATATTTATAATACATCCAGTCAGTGTGTTTACATTGACTTACTCTCGTTCATGCATGGATTCTTGTTACCGTGGAGGATCTCGAGAGGAACTGGAGCTCCACCAAGCTGCTGCTTGAGTTAGTTTGCTGCTCTTTGATTTTGTTTCCACAGTTCTTCCACAAGCACAGTCCAGTGCAGTTTGCTAAAGTTGGTGAAGGTTTTGTTTTAAAGACAGCTTCTTTCCCAGCAACCAGTGAAGAACCCTCAATGCTCTGTTGGCCTTCAAAGAAGGTTGAATGATTTCTGTGCAATAAAAAATACATCTATTTTTTAGTTTATTTTTGCTCAGTGGATTCTTTCCATATCTTGGTAGAGCTGTAGGAGCTGAATGGAAGGAAGGTCTTAATTAGGCCTATTCTTTATCAAGTAACAGCACCAATAGGAATCAACCAAAACAAGTTACTGAAAAACGCTCTTGATTTACTGGTCAGTCTACATTCCTACTCTCACCTGCGAAGGAACGAAAGAAGAAGATCGCTAATTCCTCTGCGGGGGGTGTTGGGTCTCACTCTCAAAGATAGGGTGAGGAGCTTGATCATGGGGGGATGCTCAGAGGCAAGCCGGGACTCCTTCATCCACGTTGAGAGGAACCAGCTGAGGTGGTTCGGGCATCTGGTTAGAATGCTTTCTGGACGCCTCCCTGTCTCCAACCGGGAGGAGACCCCAGGAAAGACCTAGGACACGTTGGAGCCTAACCCTAACCTTAACCCCAACCATAACCCTAACCCTGGCCTGGGAACGCCCCCCAGAGGAGCTAGAGGAGGTGGCTGGGGAGAGGAAAGTTTCTCTGCTTAGACTGATACACCCGCGACCCTGATCCCCGGAAAAGCGGTAGGTAACGGATGGATGGATGGAAACATCTGGACTATTTACTGAGAAACTCAGACTCATAAGCATCAATGTGTTATTATTAATGTGTTATTAAAGCATTATTAGTTCATTAATATCAACAGTTCTGGTTCAGTGCTACAGTTTCTCATTAGCCTGAATGAGATGTTTCCAAAACTTGGCCAATCTAGCAAGGGGTAGCTACGGAAACACATCTGTGGGCGGAGCACAGATAGAACAATTACAGCCTCCCTGTGGCTAATCGTTGTCAGCCAGAGTGGGAGTGAAGAAAGTCCAGACACCCCTATTCATCTCAGTGCTGCGGTCAGTGTCACTGGACACTCTCCTTTGTGCTCATATCTGTTCCATATGTGGATGCAGGTTGCCATAGAAACCTGGGGTCTCCTTCCTCTCCTCGCTATCAACTCCCCCATCGCTGCTTCCTTTGAAGGGAAACCACATCTGAAGTGTTATGTAACGCATGCGCTGACACACTACACACGCCTTACACACACACACACACACTCATACACACACACTTACTCAGATGTCATAATGACAGAGCAGAATACACACAGAATACTGCCTGCTGAACAGAACTCCTAATTAGGGCCCCATTAGTTTTAAGACCTCCCCCTGACTGCGACTTGTCACCATAACTGCTTTGTTCGTTTTGAGACCTCCCCCCCGACTGTGATTGGTCCTTATAATCGCTTCAATACCTCTAAGACCACTCTCCCCCAACTGTGATTGGTCCTCATCACCACATTGGTACTTCTAAAACCGCCAACTGACTGCAACTGGTCACCATCAATGCTTTTTTTGTTTTGAGACCCCCCCCCGACTGTGATTGGTCCTTATAATCACTTCAATACCTCTAAGACCCCTTATCACCACCTTAGTTTTGAGACCTCCCCCTGATTGGACCTCACCACCACCTTTGTCACTTTTAAAACCTCCTGCTAACTGAGATTGGTCTTCATCACCACCTCATCACTTCTGAGATCTACCCTGACTGTGATTGGTCCTCATCAACACATTGGTACTTCTAAGACCGCCCACTGACTGTGATTGGTCGTCGCAATCACTTCATTACTTCAAAAACCTCTCCTTAACTGTGATTGGTCCTCATCAGCGCTTCACTAGCTCTCAGACCTCCCCTCACTGTGATCACAACCTTGTTACTTCTGAGACCTTCCTTCCCCTGACTGTGATTTGTCTCCATTACCACCTTCCTAGTTTTAAGACCACCCCCCCCCCCCACTGTAGTTGGTCCTCATCACTGCCTCATTACTTCTGAGACCCCCCCCTCTTGATTTGTCTTAATCATCACCTTGTTACTTCAAACACCTCCTCCTGACTCTGATTGTTCCTAATCACCACCTTATCGCTTAAAAAAAAACCCACTGACTCTGATTGGTCCTCATCACCACCTCATCACTTAAAAAAAAACTGACTCTGATTGGTCCTCATCACCACCTAATCACTTCCAAAAAAGCTAAGCTGATTACTTCTGAGGCCTCCCTTGACTGTGATTGGTCCTAATTACCACTTAGTTAGCACTGAGTCCTCAACCTGACCGTAATTGGTCCTAATCACCATCTCATTACTTCTGAGACCTCCCCCTGACTGTGATTGGTCCTAATTACCATCTCAGTACTTCTGAGAAACACGCCTCCATCACCACCTCGTTAGTACTGAGACTTCCCCAGACTGTGATTAGTTCTAATGACCACCTCGTCTCTTCTTAAACCTCTCACTGACTGTGACTGATCCTCATCACCACCTCGTCACCTCTAAGACCTCCCCCTCGTTTAAAGTATCCTGCTGGTCGTAATCATAGTCTGCTCGTCCGGTGCACTAAACTCATTTTCAGGCAGAGCTGTTTTGGGACCACTGCAATAAAACACACTCACATACAGACCTACAGTAGACGCAGGCTTATCAGGAACTCTGTACACCCTTTTCAGCTTTCTGTTATTAAATTCACTCCTTTTTAATCAAGACGTGACTGAAACGGGAATTCAGCTGTGGATAAACTCAGTCAGACTTAATAAACTCTTGTAATCAAGCACATCACGTGTTGAAGGGGCTGAACAGAAGCTGGGAGCAGGCCCAAATAACTATTAGCAACATTCATTTTTAAGTGGGCGATAAAGCTTTTGGGTTGAAGGTATATAGATATTGGGTGGGTTGAGACCCCCTCACCCTCTCCTCAAGATTACACCACCTTTTCAAATACATGGAGAACATTAAAGAGCCTGTGATTGCTTCTAATCACCACCTCGTTACTTCTGAGACCTCCCCCTGACTGTGATTGGTCCTAATCACCACCTTGTTACTTGTGAGACCTCACCCTGACTGTGATTGGTCCTAATCACCATCTTGTTACTTCTGAGACCTCCCCCTGACTGTGATTGGTCCTAATCACCACCTTGTTACTTGTGAGACCTCCCCCTGACTGTGATTGGTCCTAATCACCACCTTGTTACTTGTGAGACCTCCCCCTGACTGTGATTGGTCCTAATCACCACCTTGTTACTTGTGAGACGTCCCCCTGACTGTGATTGGTCCTAATCACCACCTCGTTACTTCTGAGACCTCCCCCTGACTGTGATTGGTCCTAATCACCACCTCGTTACATCTGAGACCTCCCCCTGACTGTGATTGGCCCTCATCAGTACCTTGTGACTTCTGGAACCTCCCCCTGTCGTGATTAGTCCTCATCACCACCTTGTTACTTCTGAGAATCACCCCGCCATCAGTACCTTGTTAGCACTGAGACCTCCCCCTTACTGTGATTGGTCCTAATCACCACTTAGTTAGCACTAAAACCTCCCCCTGACTGTAATTGATCCTAATCGCCATCTCGTTACTTCTAAGACTTGCCACCAGATGTGATTGGCCCTCGTCATCACCTTGTTACTATTGAGACCTCCCCCTGACTGTAATTGGTCCTAATCACCATCTCGTTACTTCTGAGAAACACGCCTCCATCACCACCTCGTTAGCACAGAGACCTCCCCATGACAGTGATTGGTCCTAATCACCATTTAGTTAGCACTGAGACATTCCCCTGACTGTGATTGGCCCTCATCATCACCTTGTTACTTCTGAGACCTCCCCCTGTGATTGGTCCTCATCATCACCTTGTTACTTCTGAGACCTCCAGCTGACTGTAATTGGTCCTAATCAGCATCTCGTTACTTCTGAGACTTCCCGCCAACTGTGACTGGTCCCCTTCACCTCACTGTGATTGGTCCTCGTCACCACCTTGTTACTTCTGAGGCCCCCCTGACTGTGATTGGTCCTAATCACCATCTTGTTACTTCTGAGAAACACACCTCCATCACCACCTCGTTAGCACTGAGACCTCCCCCTGACTGTGATTGGTCCTAATCACCACCTCACTAGCACTGAGACCTCCCCATGACAGTGATTGATCCTTATCACCACCTCATTAGCACTGAGAGCTCCCCCTTACTGTGATTAGTCCTAATCACCATCTCGTTACTTCTGAGACCTCCCCCTGACTGTGATTGGTCCGAATCACCACCTCACTAGCACTTAGACCTCCCCATGACAGCGATTTGTCCTTATCACCACCTCATTAGCACTGAGACCTCCCCATGACTGTGATTGGTCCTAATCACCATCTTGTTGCTTCTGAGACCTCCCCCTGACCGTAATTGGTTCTAATCACCATCTCGTTCTGGAAAACACGCCTCCATCACCACCTCATGACAGTGACCACCTTGTTTAAATGCTAGGACAATAAACAAAAGTCAAATTAAAACAAGAATCAATGATTTATGAATGTACTTTAACTTGAATATGAATGAAAACAGTGCAAAGACCGGATATTTATTGTTTTTATATAAACTTCAATGGGTCAACATTCCTAAACTGATGCCTGCAGCACATTCCAACAAGACAAGAAGTAAATAAAGAATATAAAAATTGTTTAATGCTCAGCAAACATGAAGGGATGCTTGATGCTGGCCTTTAGCCCAAAAACACACTAAACATATTAATTATGGTTTATTTAATATATCTACTCTGACATTCTACACAGTGATGTGGATGTTCTTTTACTTCTGACTAATTATCCTGTACTTAATTTCTATTACTTCATGCCTGAGCACATGACAGATATGAGTCACTTCCAGTCAGAATAATAGAGTTCTAGCTAAACTGGCTGTGTTTGCATCACAGGAACAGGACGCAATGACACAGCTGTCTTCATCGCTTGTGATGATTAAGGGTCAGAACGTTCAGGGATGTAAGACGGGATTGGCTTGTTATCTTGCATTAATAGGGTCACTCTGATGACCTGTAAGTGTCTGTGCACAAGTCATGCATCCGCTGACCTTCACACTGACCAAGCACTGATAAAGACATCTGTATTACATTCCTGTAACAGTTCAGGTATGAGTTTGAAGTGCAGGGTGACCACTGTGGTTAGTGAGAGTAGCAGCTCTGGGGAAAAAGCTGTTAGCATGTCTGATTGTGCTGGTCTTGATGGTCCTAAATCTTCAGTCCAGAGGGAAGTGTCTGGAAGATGTGATGTCCAGGATGAGAGGTGGTGTTTCTAATAAAGTGGCCAGTGAGTGGAAGTACAAGGTGGTGTTTCTAATAAAGTGGCCAGTTAGTGAAAGTATATAAAGAGTAATCTGTTCCTTTAGCATGTAGGCAGCAGCATTTTTGACCAATCTTTGACTAAGACACGTCAATAAAGCATTACAATAATCCAGCTGTGACTCATTAATAATTCTCTGTGTATCTGATTTTAGCTATATATTTCAGCTGAAAGTAATAAACCTGTACATGCAGTTTCATATGCACTGGGAAATTTAGTAGAACCATAAATCAGACCAAGGATACAAATGTATCCGTAACGTCAGCAAACCAAGACCCTTCCTTCATAGCTGGAATCATCCTGTTAGTTTCATCTAATGCAATCATCTAGTTTCACAGAGAGACATGTGAGCTGTGAGCATACAAATGAGAAAATAAATTTAAAATACAAATCATTTCCCAGAGGAAGCTTCTATAATAAAAATGAAACTGGGCCAAGGACAGGCCCTTGCGTAACCCCACATTTAAGATCAGCACTCAGTGATCGCCTATTGCCAACCAATACAACAATTGTTCTATGGGAAAAGGGTATTAAACTAATCAGTGCATCTCATTGATGCAGCCTACTTACGAAAATATTATGATCAACAATATTAAGACCTGCACTGATATCACCTTTCCAGCATCAGCATTCATTTAGATAGCCTTTAAAAGTCATAGAGGGCCCTCTTGGTAATAATAATAATCATCATCATTTAAAATTTTTAAAGCACTAGATATAAATTACCAGTGGCAGTTCAGAGTTTTAATTAAATGCTGAGATGTTTATAAACATGTAGTAAAAGTGACTCTGAGCTGGACTGTCTAATAGAAGCTGAACTGAGCTCCACAGTTTAGAAGCAGAAGAGCTGAAAGAGTCTCTCCAGGTTCTCTGTATGTTACTGAAGGTGTTTGTCCAGAAGGTCAGTATCTGCAGATCTAAGATCAGCAGCTAGAACATAAACAGAGAGCTGTTCTGTAATGTAGCAGGTTCTAGATTATTTAGAGCTTTATAGATGAGTACAGAAGTTTAAAGTTAGTATCCCAGCTGCTGTGTTCTGGACCAGTTGGATTGTTTCTTAGGGACTCAAGTAAGAGACCATTACAATGATCAACTCTGACTATTACAGTGATCAACTCTGACCGTTACAATGATCAACTCTGACCATTACAGTGATCAACTCTGACCATTAAAGTGATCAACTCTGACTATAACAGTGATCAACTGTGACCATTACAGTGTTCAACTCTGATTATAACAGTGATCAACTGTGACCATTAGTGTTCAACTCTGACTATAACAGTGATCAACTGTGACCATTACAGTGATCAACTCTGACTATTGCAGTGATCAACTCTGACCGTTACAGTGATCAACTCTGACTATTACAGTGATCAACTCTGACCATTACAGTGATCAACTGTGACCATTACAGCGATCAACTCTGACTATAACAGTGATCAACTCTGACTATAACAGTGATCAACTCTGACCATTACAGTGATCAACTCTGACCGTTACAGTGATCAACTCTGACCATTACAGTGATCAACTCTGACCATTACAGCGATCAACTCTGACTATAACAGTGATCAACTCTGACTATTACAGTAATCAACTCTGACCATTACAGTGATCAACCCTGACCATTACAGTGATTAACTCTGACCATTACAGTGATCAACTCTGACTATAACAGTGATCAACTCTGACTATAACAGTAATCAACTGTGACCATTACAGTGATCAACTCTGACCATTACAGTGATCAACTCTGACTATTACAGTGATCAACTCTGACTATTACAGTGATCAACTCTGACCATTACAGTGATCAACTCTGGCCATTACAGTGATCAACCCTGACTACTACAGTGATTAACTCTGACCATTACAGTAATCAACCCTGGTACGTATGTACTATTTCTGATGTGTCAAGATAGGA
Organism: Megaleporinus macrocephalus; assembly: GCA_021613375.1. Lineage (NCBI taxonomy): Eukaryota > Metazoa > Chordata > Actinopteri > Characiformes > Anostomidae > Megaleporinus > Megaleporinus macrocephalus. The sequence goes on from CM038715.1 coordinate 39,043,742, forward strand.
ACTTCTCAAAAATATATTTTTTCTTTAACCAGTTTCAGAAGGCACCGTCTCTGATTTACATAATTCCTAGAATCAAGGCCAAGTTTTTTAAAAATAGGCTGCACTATCACCAATCATCTGGGACTCATCCAGAACTAAAAGATAATTCATTATTGATTGTGGGTAAATACCCACAGAATCAAAAACCAGAAGAATTCCACCATGCAGACCCTGTATACCTACTTTTAAACCCTCAATGGAATAAATACCCAGTAATAACGAATAATTAACCTCCCCCCTCCCACCATTCCTATCAGAGATTCTACCTGATATGATGATTCAGTCAAAACTACGTCACAGTATGGAAGGAAAATGCGTTATAATTTCCCATTCAGAATAGTCCAAACACAAAATAGTCACACCTACAACATCTACAATGTGTCTATCTACATACAATTCCATTACAGACAGTAAAAAGAGCAATTGCACCCCCAACACAATCATACAAGAGATTAGCCGTTGGTGTGAAGTGGAGCTTTTTAATCATTTGGCCAGTTTTTTTTTTCTCACCACCAGGGGGCAGTAATATTAGCAGTTGGACTAAAAGTGCAAGTAATAGCAAGAGATGGGTAAAATGACAACGTTGCAGTGGAAAGTTGCCCTCAAGTTTCTGTGTTTTTCCCATCTTAGTTAATGAATTAAGTTGTTTCAGCACTGACTGGCTTGTGAAACCACCGAAAAATAGCAAGTGTCACATTTCCCTATATATTTGTCTATCAATACAGAACAAGACATAAAATAAAAATGTTTTTCAATTCTAATCACAAACTTTAAGTTTAACAGTTATTCTCAGGAATAGAGCCACCTGGTATATATATATATATATATATATATATATATATATATATATATATATATATATATATATTTGTTTTTTTTGGGGGGTTTTTTGTTGTTTTTTTTGCATTTCACGAGGTTATTTATTTTTTTTTAAAAAGCCAGAATTCCTGAGTTAAGAAGTCCTTCTAGGCAGAGAGAAATCTGGGGGACCACAGAGAAACCGTGTGGTTTTGGAATAATACAATAAAAGCTGAAATATCACAATATTTCTAGATTCTTGTATCTATTCCCAACAAATGTTCTGTTATGTTTTCTCCAATTAACATACATGGACATTAATTTTACTATAATTGTACAGCCTGTTTGTTTAAGATCTGTTTATCACACATTTCTACATTTTTATTGTAGCTTTCTAGTGTTTGTAGTGTCCTACAGTGTATTCATAACCTTAAATTGTAGAGGACTAATATGAAGATTATAAGATATAAATTAATTTTATACTTTTCTCTGAAACCACATGGATTTAACAAGTATTTTACATTTTATATTTTTTATATATGCTGAAACGCTGATAACATTTTATGTATATATATATATATATATATATATATATATATATATATATATATATATATATATATATATATATAGCATGTGTCATTCATGTGTGACTGACTAAGACACATTCCTGGTATGTGTACATACAAGGTAAAATAAAGTCAAAAGCCAAGTCAAAACATTCTTTAATTTCAATGCAAGTATAAAAATATATTGTTCCAAGCATTTTTCATTATCATGATATTTTCAAATAAAGATCAACTTGAATCATATAAGAAACTGTATCACTTTTTTACATTATTTATATATGGCAGCTACCATTTATATTCTGGCAGAAATTCTATGTTGAGTAGAGAAAAAGGAAACCATCCAAATTGATTTGAAACAAAATCTTATTTCATTAACTTTCTCCCTCTTCTTGTAAACGAACTTTTTTTTTGTTTTTTTTTATATAGCTAAGTTTTGATCTGACAGTGACTATATTGTAAGGCATCCTGTTCATTCACTGCGGCGTAAGTTTCCACAGTGTGGGCATTTCGGATGTCGTTTTATAGAAAATGAAAGAAGGAAACTATGACATGTACTACAATGTGTACATTTCAGATTTTTTTTTTTTGGGAGACTCACTTTTATGTGGTAACTCATTCAGAAAACCAAGTGGTTGAGTAATTGATCTGAGATATTTACACATATTTTTAAAAATGCTATTATAACCAGTACTTGTGTTAATGAACATGCTCAAATCAACTCTTCAGATACTAATCCTGGGCTCTGCATTGAAATACTTAAATATACGTAAATATAAAATATTCAAAACACTAAGCCGATAAACAACCCCAAATCCCACCAAAACATTATTGGCATTATCTGTCTTTTCCGTTGGTTGTACCAGCTATAGTAGCACCACTAGATGAAACTGGAAAGCTTATCTGATGAATACAGAATCGGAAAACATTAATAATAATAAACAGCAGGTACAAAAATATAGAGCTCCTGAAAGTTGGCATACTTAGGACCAACCTAATCGAGTGCTGAATAAGCGCAAGCAGTTGCACTAGCGAAGTCCACTAGACATTTCCTCCACAGGAGTTTCCTACTGCAGATTTGGGGTTTCCGTTCTTGCAGCAGCTTAGCTCCAATGCCAGGGTCCCAAACCTTTAGCCTGATTGGAGCCCTGGAATTTAGCTCTACTTAACTCAGTAACCCATTAATGAGTTTGTGAGAGATTAGTCAGTCACTAGGACACTGCAGTTGAGTAGTTTAGGATGAGCAATGCGAAAGCTAATCCCATTATGTTGCTACCTAATACCTTTAAATGAAACCTGATGAATCTGTTTGTATCATTTTACCATCATACACAGTTTAGAAATATGAAATATCTGCATAAAGAGATGACTGATGAAAATCATTTACAGCGGTTTGATGTTCAATTGTAGAGACTGGTGGTAACAGGAACCAGGTGTTCGTTACAGTCTTCCTAAGAGAAATACATGATATGGAATGACACAATATTTTATATTATAGTTTTAGACAATATTTTGGTCTAATCCATGATTTGCTGCAGAGTTTGCATCTCAAAAAACCAATATTAAAAGTTTAGCCCATTTCTGCCCACAGAGGTTCATCTGGACCATCTAAAACTGAGAGGTCATGATGCCCACAGATTTTCTTCAATTTTGATGTTCTTGCATTGATTTGCTCTTGTGTTTGTATAACATTTCCAATTTGTGGCCTCCTGCTATATCAGATATGCTAAAGCAAACAACCAAAGCTACATCATGCAGAGACCTATCTGGTGGAAGTGCATAAACAATGAGGGAAAAAAAGCATTTTGTAGCTTGGGGTGTGCGTTGAACTGCTTCCCCAAGCAGATGAATCTGATGATTGCAAATATTCAAAGAGAACTTAGTCAAATCTTAATGACGTACATGTTTACTGAGTGAATTATCTAATATAAGATGATTTTTTATCATATTTTTCATTTGAGGCCTAAACACTGAGGCAGACCTTCTTAGGGAGCCTTAAACAGTTCAACTTTACTATAACTGGGGTATTGTGTAGCCTTTATTTTAGGTTCTTGCATCACCCAATTTCATTGCAACAAATCTCTTTAGTTGCTTTCAGTTCCTGTCCAGTTATTCTCCGAAAGGTGGTCCAAGTATATGTTAAAGACTTCTGACGTCAATCCACTTGTTCATCATTCCTGGTCAAATGGAAGACAAAGTTTGTTGACCAATACAACAGGATGTTCTGGAGCAGCCATACAAGAGCCTATGGTCACTATGCTCAAGTGTCAGCTATAAGATTATAAAGGCCTTCATTTCCTTCATTTCAGGAGAAACTGTGAATAAGCAGGTGTCCACAAACTTTTGGACATATGTGATGTTTCTGTACTACCATGGTCAGGCCAGATGTTTCATTTCTTTAGGTGGAATACTGGCCTTCAGAAGTCTTGATCAGGTAAAGGCTCTGCCTTATTGGCTGCCAAAAGCAATGTTTCCTGCATTTCCTGACAGTTCCTGCCCTACCATTCCTTGTGCTGGCTTTAGCGAGTCACATGGTAGCTTTGTTTTGAGCCTGGGAGATGTCCTATTCTTGTAATAATACAGTACTGTAATGTTAGTACAGTAATAATCACAGTACTGTAATGTTATTACAGCAATGATCACAGTACTGTAATGGTTATAACAGTAATAATCACAGCACTGTAATGTTATTTCAGTAATAATCACAGTACTGCAATGCTATCCCAGTAACAATCACAGTACTATAATATTATTACAGCAATAATCACAGTACTGTAATGTTACTACAGCAACAATCACAGTCCTGTAATTGTTATTACACTGATAATCACAATGATACCACAGGGATAATCACAGTACTATAATAGTTATAAAAGTAATAATCACAGTACTGTAATGCTTATAAAGTAATAATCACAGTACTGTAATGTTAGTACAGTAAAAACACAGTACTGTAATGTTACTACAGCAACAATCACAGTACTGTAATTGTTATTACACTGATAATCACAATGCTACCACAGGGATAATCACAGTACTGTAATAGTTATAAAAGTAATAATCACAGTACTGTAATGGTTATAAAGTAATAATCACAGAACTGTAATGTTAGTACAGTAAAAACCACAGTACTGTAATGTCACTACAGCAACAATCACAGTACTGTAATTGTTATTACATTGATAATCACAATGATACCACAGTGATAATCACTGTACACTAATAGTTATAAAAGTGCTAATCACAGTACTGTAATTGTTATAACAGGAATAATCACAGGACTGTAATGTTACTACATTAATAATCACAGTACTGCAATTGTTATTACATTAATAATCACAGTACTAATTGTTATAACAGTAATAATCACGGTACGGTAATGTTATTTCAGTAATACTCACAGTACTACAATGCTGCCACGGTAATAATCACAGTAATAGAATGGTTATAACACTACTAATAACAGTGCTGTTATTGTTATAAAAGTAAGAATTACAGTACTGCAATGCTAGTACAGTAAAAAATCACAGTACTACAATGTTATTACAGCAATAATCACAGTACTGTAATCATTACAATAATTACAGTATGAATTGCCATAACAGTAATAATCACAATTCTATACTAGCTAGCTAACATTAAAGCCCACTGCCACCAAACCTAGTTTATCTCCAGTTGCTTAAGAATTATAACTCACCTTCTCAGCTGCAGCCGTTTCATCAGCCTTACGCTACACTCTCACGTAACTGCTAGGGAGGATATAAAGCTGAGTCCTCTGGCACCTGTGCAATAACTAAAAAGCAACTTTAATGGAGGTAACTGTTTCTACTGCTGAAGAAACTTCATGTCATGATGACTGTGTTGTGATTGACAGGAGACAATACTGTAGAATTCTCCCACCATTGGATTTTAACAAGAGGGCTTTGCTAATGTACAACAACGAGCTGTACAACAACAGGTCCTAGTAGATAACTTCATTACAGTGTAAAGTTAAGAGCCAAGTCATCTATGGGCAAAGGTGTCAAAAATATTCTCATTCATTACTCAGGTAGAAGTAAAGATACTAGGGTTTAAACATACTTCTGTAGAAGTTGAAATATCAACTTAAACTTTTTACTCCAGTAAAAGTGTAAAAGTACTGCTTTCAAAACTACTTAAAGTATAAAAGTAAAAGTAATGTAAGAGGAAAAAAATGCCATTAAAGACAAAAGCTTAGGCCGCACCACAGGGGTCTATAGTGCACTAGCCCACCTCCCCAAAAACCCCATTCTTCTAAAAGCCATAATGACTATAATGTTATATTAAAATGTTAATGTTGATAAATTTGGGATGCGCTAGGCTTCCTGTTTCAGCTCATATACACCCATTGAACATGAATGTAGTTTAGTACAATGTAAATATATTAAAGAAGCATATCTGTGTACTACTGAACATTAACATGTGTTTCATGGAGCAGAAGATATGATGACTAGTTGTCTATAAGTATTGTGATGAAGTCAAACTTCAAAGACATGTTATCAATAATCTTTACTGGAATGTAAATGTACATGAATGAAAACAAACTGAAATGAAATAGATTATGTTTAAAATGTTTATGTGTAAATGTAAGGAGTAGAAAGTACAGATAATGGAGTGTAAATGTAAGGAGTAGAAAGTACTGATAATGGAGTGTAAATGTAAGGAGTAGAAAGTACAGATAATGGAGTGTAAATGTAAGGAGTAGAAAGTACAGATAATGGAGTGTAAATGTAAGGAGTAGAAAGTACAGATAATGGAGTGTAAATGTAAGGAGTAGAAAGTACAGATAATGGAGTGTAAATGTAAGGAGTAGAAAGTACTGATAATGGAGTGTAAATGTAAGGAGTAGAAAGTACTGATAATGGAGTGTAAATGTAAGGAGTAGAAAGTACAGATAATGGAGTGTAAATGTAAGGAGTAGAAAGTACAGATAATGGAGTGTAAATGTAAGGAGTAGAAAGTACAGATAATGGAGTGTAAATGTAAGGAGTAGAAAGTACAGATAATGGAGTGTAAATGTAAGGAGTAGAAAGTACTGATAATGGAGTGTAAATGTAAGGAGTAGAAAGTACAGATAATGGAGTGTAAATGTAAGGAGTAGAAAGTACAGATAATGGAGTGTAAATGTAAGGAGTAGAAAGTACTGATAATGGAGTGTAAATGTAAGGAGTAGAAAGTACTGATAATGGAGTGTAAATGTAAGGAGTAGAAAGTACAGATAATGGAGTGTAAATGTAAGGAGTAGAAAGTACAGATAATGGAGTGTAAATGTAAGGAGTAGAAAGTACTGATAATGGAGTGTAAATGTAAGGAGTAGAAGTAAAAAGTCAGCTGAAAAATAATTACTCCAGTAAAGTATAAATAACAAAAATCTCTACTTAAATAGGTACTTCATTACTTGACACCTCTGTCTATGGGATAGTGGTAAAGAGTGGTATAAATGGTCCCCAGGAGGCACAACACCTGGTGTAGGCTGTGACTCATAAGGGTATTCATAAGTGTCCTGAGTTTTAGTTATGTCTACTTAGAAGAGAGAGAACAGAACAGTGTGTTTTCTGTCAAGGATGAGAGCACAAATATTCGACAAACTCTGAAATCAAGGGTCTTTAGATGTGGGTGCATTGTAAAAAAAGCTGTAGGGCAAATGATGAGCTTGCAAACCTAAAAAAAGAAACATAGAAAGAAGGACAGAAAGAAAGAAGTAGGCGGCCGTAATTAAAGCACTTATTTCCCATATTTCACATTAAGATGAACGCTGACCAGTATTCTTCTTTTTTTCTATTCTTAAATCAAGAGTCGAAAGAGGAAAGCAGAGGAAATTCTTTCGTCATAGTCAGTGACATCAGGGAGTTTCCCCCCCTGTGCTTCTACTACTTAAACGACCTCGCATCTTAGGCCTGTCAGTGTCTCGCCTGTTCACTCAATCTCTGAACAGAAGTCAGAAAAGCAGTAATGCACCTCTTTCTCGGTGAGTATCTGATTACTTTGTCCGTTCCCTGCCCGAGCGGGCGCAGAGCTCTTCAGATCAGGCTCAGATCGCTTCAGATCTGCTCTTCCTCCCTTTAAGAACTTACCTAAACACTTACCATGGATAGATAGATAGATAGATAGATAGATAGATAGATAGATAGATAGATAGAAAGATAAGTCTTCTGCAATCATGAAGACTCCTCTCACTAATGAAGAGAGAGAGCCTCACTCTTTAGGAGATCCGTTTGGAGTGTATTGAGAGCCCCCTGCTGGCAGCCCACTCTGCCTACAGTGGGCAGGGCTCCTGCTTGACCAATAGGCTTCATGCATCCCTCCTACAATTCCCAGGTCTTCCCCTGGCCCTGTGTGCCCTGAGCCTCGTCAGCCCTGCTCCCGTAGTGGATCAGCAGAAGGACATGCAGGATCCAGAGTTCCAGGACGCCGTGGACAACGGGCACAGCTTGATCAGCAAGATACTGCACGACATTCCAGCAGTACACCGGTCATGGATCAGCACCGAGGTGAGCACGGCGGGGGGGGGGGCGTTTGTTGGGGTCTTTACTGATACACGGTTGAGCCTTTGGGATTAAGTAACAAAGCAGGTTCTCTCAGCGAGCTGGATAATGTCAGCCCGGAGGAACGGGAATAGGAGTGTCCCTTATCTCCTCGGCTGGTTCGCTGAGAAAGCCTGCTTCATTAAAGCTCCTCTTGTCGAAACATGTTCTTCAAATACCTTTTCCATATGTTTCCAGAGCCTGTCTCTGGACAAGAATGAATTGAAGAAACTCCAGTACCTGAAGAAGGAACTCAATTTGCCTGCAGCACCTGCTCTCAAGCCCCTCTCGGATACCTTCACGCTGGTAAGCGCAAGTCATGTTCCTACAAGGAAATGAAATGGGATAAAAATTTGATGTAAATGCTGAAGATATATTTATATTTACTGTGTAATGACCATACAAAGACCATAGGTACCTTCAGGCACAGCAAAGTCTGAGGCACCTGAGCTGATAGTTTAAAAGTCTTTATCTGATCAATAAGAGTATGTTCTCCAGTAAGAACAGCAGATCTGATTAGAACAGATGTAAATAATCATACATACAATATAAAGTAACATGAATATGTTATTGTGAGAAAAGTAGATCAGATCTTGAGCTCCAGTTTGAAGAACAAAGTGTAGTTCCAGATTTCTCCTGGACGCCCCAGACATTGTATGAATGTATTCAGTTCCTTCAGCAGCAATCTTGATTTAGCTTAATGAAGTACTGAGCAGTCAAAGCAGGTATTAGATGAGAACTGTAAATAATACTGGGTTGTTTAGGAGAAGCTTGGAAAGGGTTAAATAAACACACTGGCGTATGTAAAAGCTCTACTTACTCTATTAATACTGCTTAATATTTATATAATCAGTGTGGACTATTGATAGAAATGTTGTACTGCAGAAGGTTGTGGTAGATGTAGAGTGTAGGATAGTAGATGTTGTAATATCTTGTGGACGCTGGCTTTATAAAGTTATATACAATTTTAGGAATGTAACTGTTAATGCTAATAAGCAGCACCAGCTAAAGGTGACCTTTACTGCCCAATTCCTCACCCCTGCCTGCCCCCCTCTCTCCCCACAGGGTGCTTGTTTAAGCCAGATAGCAGAGGGTCTCAAGTTGCACCAAACCCTGTTGGAGGTGCTCAGTAACCTAAGGCACACCAAGTCAGCGCAGTTGGACGGTCTTCTGTACGACATCCGAGATCTTCTAGCGCAAGTCCACAAGGTAGGAGTCCCACAGCTACCTGGAGTGGGTTCACTTTAGCTGAACTCTGCTATAAACTAACATACCAAATATACTGACAAACCAAATAATTGTTTGGCTATAACCAGTAAATGAGGAGAGAGTAAGCCAATGTGATCATATCTTTAAAAAAGTGATAAAGTGTTTCTTTACATACTGACACCAATGCAACCTCACTGAACAATGCAACCTCACTGAACAGCTCAGCATGCTTGGGGGCGAATACTAGGTGCCAACGGTTAGCCAGGTGCACCACTTGGAAACCCCATTATGGCTGTTTTCAAACCTTTCAGTCTTGAACTCTCATTTTGCACTGCATAGAAATGACATCCACCATATTTCTTAAAATGAGCATGATCCACCCAGTTTTGGCTGATTGAATTCTACCCTTGACATACACCATCATAACTTTTTATATTGACCTACCAAATAAATAAACGTTGCATGGAATATAACAATGTTACCCATGTTACTGGTAGCTATCATGATGGAGGACATAATGTTTTAAGTCATGGTCGCCACTTGGAAACCTCATTATGGCTGTTTTCTAAAACCCTTGGCAACTTTTTTCAAACCCTTAGAAACCCAATTATGACTGTTTTCAAACCCTTAGAAACCCCATTATGGCTGTTTTCAAACCCTTAGAAACCCCATAATGGCTGTTTTCAAACCCTTAGAAACCCCATAATGTCTGTTTTAAACCCTTAGAAACCCCATAATAGCTGTTTTAAACCCCTAGAAACCCCATTATGGCTGTTTTTAAACCCTTAGAAACCCCATAATTGCTGTTTTAAACCCTTAGAAACCCCATAATTGCTGTTTCAAACCCTTAGAAACTCCATTATGGCTGTTTTTAAACCCTTAGAAACCCCATAATGGCTGTTTTAAACCCTTAGAAACCCCATAACGGCTGTTTTTAACCCTTAGAAACCCCATTTTAGCTGTTTTCTAAAACCTTTGGCAACTGTTTTTAAACCCTTAGAAACCCCATTATGGCTGTTTTCTAAAACCTTTGGCAACTGTTTTTAAACCCTTAGAAACCCCATTATAGCTGTTTTCTAAAACCTTTGGCAACTGTTTTCAAACCCTTAGAAACCCCATAATGTCTGTTTTCAAACCCTTAGAAACCCCATTATGGCTGTTTCCAAACCCTTAGAAACCCCATTATGGCTGTTTCCAAACCCTTAGAAACCCCATTATGGCTGTTTCCAAACCCTTAGAAACCCCATTATGGCAGATATCTAAAAATGGCATCAACGCTATTTCTTAAAATGAACTCTACCCACCAACATACACCATTATACCTTTTTATATTGACCCACCACAAAAATAAACATCTCATGGAATATAACAATGTTACCATCACCGATAACTGTCATGACGGATGGTGTAATGTTTTACATCATGGTCACCACTTCGAAACCCCATTATGGCTGTTTTCTAAAAATGGCATCAACCCTATTTCTTAAAATCAACCACATGACCTGCCTTGTTTTTGGCTGATTGAATTCTACCATCGAGCTGAGTCACCCCACCAACACACACCATCATACCTTTTTATATTGACCTACCAAATAAATAAACATCTGATGGAATATAGCAACGTTACCATTACTGGTAACTGTCATGGCGGCTGGCTAAAGTTTGAATTCATGGTGGCTGTTGATGTACTTTCCTATAACTAACACCTTCACCTGACTGACTGTTTCTCCATCCCGGATTCTTCCAGATGCAGAACCTGAAGAGCGTGACGAGCAGCCCAGAGACCCAGGCAGTGTCCAAGAGCCAGTTGCAGGAGGCCCTGGCTTCCAGAGTGCATGACAAATATATGTCGCAGGTGGCCGCACACCTGGCCCTGTTCCAGCTCAGGGATTTTGCCCGGGATGTGAGCCGCAGCTTCCGGAGCATGAGCTTGGCTTCAGCCGACTCAGAGAGCCAGACCACGCTTGCAGGGAACTGACCGAGCTGGATAGAAGGATATACAGAAGACATAACGGCCGTTATTTACTGTTTAGGTTCGTACAAGGACACTCTGTCATGATGTTTACTGAGCCAAACTCATGACCCGTTTCATAAGTTGTGGTGAGCTCACAGTCATTTGATCAGCACTCCGGGGGAAGGAACTCCTCTTTGTGGTTCATCATGTGAGGATGCTGATGATGCCGTCCTTGTGTCCACCAGCCACCCCAGCACCACTTGTCTTAACATCTGTCCTACCTGACCCGGTCGGACTCAGATGCACTACTGCATTAGGTTGTTTACTATTTGGATGTATTTGACATATTTATTTATTTTGTGAACGTATTTATTTATTTAAGAGCTTTTTTCTAATTGTTTCTTATTTATCGAGAATATTTTATTAATGATGTTATTTATTTCAATTAGATCATGACAGTGACTCTTGAGTTTCTTGAGTCGCTGCTGTGTCACTTCCTAAAACGTTCTATTTATGAGAACATTTGTTGCGCAACTTTGCCCACACTAAGACGTTCGGTTACTGAGGAAAGTTTGCAGAAACGTTGAGGACAGTTTTTCTTTCCCAGATTTGTTGCAGCTGATCTATTTTTGTGTAAGACGATCATTTGACATTTAAAATTGTATTTTTTGTTATTTTTAATGAAATAAAAATGAAATTTAATGAAATAAGCTGTGTATAACATCACTTTGGGTCACGGTCCTTTTTACTTTGGCAATAAAAATTCGTAGAGTGTAGAGGATGTAAGTAAAATGTACTTATATCTTTAAAAAAGTGATAATTCTATTTAGTTCAGACAGGATTCTCAAAAATGTTGAACATTCAATCAATTTGGCTACTAATTTTTGATATTATGAACATTTCTCAATGAGTCCTGATACTACTTCCACAAGAAAGGTCACGAGGTGTAAACCCAGGGTCTACAACTGGTTTTTACTGACCAGTTGTGAACTGTAGGTTTACTGCTTAAACCCCTGAAAAGATTTAACATTGTTTTATTTACTTTCACCCAGTTTTCTTCTCGTTTTTGTCGTTTGTAGTACTGTAGTATTGCAATGAATCATAATTGTACATATGCAGTAGAACTCTACCTTCTAGGTTCGAGTATTCTAAGTATTGCACTTATACTGTATGTAGTCTTGTATTTATTCTCTTCCCTGTAGGCATCAGCACTGGCTCTTGTTTGTGGCAGTGTTTGAGCATAAGAGTAGTTTGGACTTAAACCTGTTTGTAGTAGTTAGAGATACATACCAAACATAAAGCACTAAATGCCGTAATTGTAAATGTAATGTAAATGTTTGAATTCTACCCTTGAGCTGAGTCACACCACCATCACACAGTGGTGAGAAGGTGAAGGCTAGTACATAAAGTGTATCCAATTAATCCAAACTGAAACCAATGCAACCTCATTGAACAGCTCAACATGCTTGGAGGAGAACACTAGGTGCCAATGGTTAGCCAGCTGCACCACTTGGAAACCCCATTATGGTTGTTTTCACACCTTTCAGTACTGAACCCTCATTTCACACTGCATAGAAATGGCATCCACCATATTTCATAAAATGAACAACATGAGCCGCCTTGTTTTGGCTGATTGAATCCTACCCTCGAGCTGAGTCACCCCACCAACATACACCATCATACCTTTTTATATTGACCTACCAAATAAATAAACATCTCATAGAATAGAACAATGTTATCATCACCGATAACTGTCATGGCGGATGGCATGACGTTTGAAGTCATGGTGGTTGATGATGTAGTTTTTAAACAACCCATCATGGTTGTTTGCACACCTTTTAGTAGTCCTCATTTCACTCTGCCAAAAAAAAAAACAGTACCAACCAAGTTATATAATCTTATAAGCGTATGAGAATTCAAAAACAAATAGATGATTTATATAAACATATTTGGAGTCTAATATATGCAACATACTAAAAACAAAAAGTTGGGATCAAATAAAATGAAAAACTATTTTTTAAAACATTCCACAATAAGCCGGTGGACTGGTAACAAGATAAGGGTTCATAATTGGGTGGAGCTCCACCACAGGCTCAGTCTCTGCAGGGGGGGCAGTTGGGTCATATCTAACCACTTAGTGCCAAACTTTTGGGTCTCAACGCAAGACTGTGAAGAATTGAGGTCTTTCACACCTACTGTGTATATAGTACAGTGGAAAGATCCCGCTAATCTGGAGAAATCTCGGTCAATGTCATGTTGAACTAAATTTTATTTAGTTCAGATTTTCTAAAATGTTTTTAAAAATTTAAAAATTTGGTTACAAATTTTTGATATTATGCATATTTCTCAAAGACATCTGATACTACTTTCACAAGACAGGTCATGAGGTGTAAACCCAGGGTCTAGAACTGGTTTTTACTGACCAGTTGTGGACTATAGGTTCACTGCGTATACCCCTATAAAAGACTTGGTAATGGTTTATTTAGTTTTACCCAATTTGGACCCAGGCGGTGTCCAAGTTGCAGGAGGCCCTGGCTTTCAGAGTGAGTTGAAGACTATATGTCGCAGGTGGCAGCACACCTGTTCCAGTTTAGGGATTTTGACATGTTTGACAATCTGTCGCTATCAAGAAACGCTACTCGACACTTCTTATGCAAAGAGAAAAAGCCAAACATCAGGGCTCTCTGCACAGGTGCTCATCTCCGAATGGTCCGAAAAACAAATGAATGTCCATCTACCGTGTATATAGTACAGTGGAAAGATTCCAGAGATCTGGAGAAATATCAGTCCAAGGCTGGACACCACAGCTGAATGTATGCAACCTCCAAGCCCTCAGATGGCCCTCCACGAGAAACCGCCATGTTGCTGTGTTAAATATAAGCATGTGGGTTCGGCAACACTCTGAAAGTGCCAATGGAAATGTGTGCTGTAGTCAAATCAGTCTGTGTTTCAGTTTTAAGGACAAATGGACGTCGAGGTCTCCACTGACGCCAATTCGTATATCAGGGTTTTACTCAGTTGTAAAGAGAAACGCTTGTATTTGGTATATTGTCACTCGTCAGGGTAGCATTTCCTGCTGCACACTCATCTCTTGATCTTACGACCCCAAGCAGCCCTGAGTCCTGGTGACGTGTTTGGTGTAAACGCGGAGGGAAATGTGGAAGTTGGGTGGCATCCCCAGAAAGTTACACATCCTCATGACCCGGTGACGTACATGAGTGTTCTCCTCCACAGGAAGAGTCTCATCACAGGACGCGGCGATGGAGGATGTGGCAACTCCAGAGTTATTTCTGTGCCGTTTTCTTTGGTGGCTCATTTTCCACATAAGTCATGAAGTGCTGTTACTAGATGCCTCTCTCTCACTCTCTCTCTCTCTCTCTCTCTCTTTTGTCATCATTTGGCAGAAATTCCCCTAAATCCATCTTGTTTGTCTTGTGCACTTAAAGTTTCCCAAGATTACCCAAAAATACACAAGCTGCATCTCAGCTGACCCTAAAAATGCAATTCACTAAAGACTCTGTGATTCGGTTTGGTCTTATTTACCAAACGTATATACCAAGAAATGGCGTGTAGTGTTATTGTGTTTTTGGCAGGGCAGTAAATCATCGCTGTGCAATGAAAAGCATGTATCTAATTTTTGTCTACATCATAGGAACGCACTAGTTGTCTTTTTACACTGGAAGAAATTGTCATGATGAATGGACCAATAGAAACGCTCCAAAACTATTTCAACATTTTGCTCTTTTTTGTAAAGTTACTATTTTTCAGATGCATGTTTTTTCTTTGGATATAAATTATATGTATATATATAATATACATTTCAAAAGAGTTGGGACGAATTAAAAGTGAATCTCTTTTTTTTTTAAACATTCCAAAATACAAGGGTAAATAACAGGCGAGGATTATAACAATAATAATAATATAATTACAATAACTAGAAAAGTGCATTTCCTGAAGGAAAGGCAGGATGGTTGCACGTAAGCAACAAATAAAGGAGTGCGGGTGGGTGTGTCTGTGGATTAGAGGTTGGGGATCTGCTCTGAGTGAGTATAGGCAGTTTGGAGGCTGTAGGTTGAGCAAAACCGTAATGTTTGGGTTCAACCGAAAATGAATGGGATCCTATAGGAGGAACAAGGGATGAAAAAAAAACATATAGAGGAGTGCGGGTCAGTATGTCTGTGGATTAGTGTTTGGGGATCTGCCTAAAAAGAGTAAAGACAGTTTGGTGGCTATGGATTTGGCTGAAAATGAATAGGACGCTATGGGAAAAAGAGGAATGGAAAAAATCGACAAACAGACGAGTGCAGATTGAACCAACACTGCAGTCGTGGTTGGGGGTCTGCCCTGAGTCAGTGTATGTAAAACGGTAGATTGGTGTGCACTTTTCCATCTTATTCATTCTCTATGAGGAAAAAATCTGTTGTTTTCCAGAATCTGTGCATCTGATCAAAAAGCTGTATACAGGCCCAAATCACCCTGTCAGTAGCTGGAACATAAACAGAGAGATGTTCTGTAATGTAGCAGGTTCTAGATTATTTAGAGCTTTATAGACGAGTACAGAAGTTTAAAGTCTGTTCTAAAAGATACAGGTAGTCAGTGCAGCTCTTTTAAACCAGGACTGATCTGAGATCTGTTACAGTGATCAACTCCATTACAATGATCAACTCTGACCATTACAGTGATCAACTCTCACCATTACAGTGATCAACTCTGACTATTACAGTGATCAACTCTGACCATTACAGTGATTAACCCTGACCATTACAGTGATCAACTCTGACCACTACAGCGATCAATTCTATTACAGAGATCAACTCTGACTATTACAGTGATCAACTCTGACCATTACAGTGATCAACTCTGACCATTACAGTGATCAACTCTGACTATTACAGTGATCAACTCTGACCATTACAGTGATTAACCCTGACCATTACAGTAATCAACCCAGACCATTACAGTGATCAACTCTAACCATTACAGTGATCAACTCTGACTATTACAGTGGTCGACTCTGACCATTACAGTGATCAACTCTGACTATTACAGTAATCAACTTTGACTATTACAGTGATCAACTCTGACTATTACAGTGGTCGACTCTGACCATTACAGTGATCAACTCTGACTATTACAGTAATCAACTTTGACTATTACAGTGATCAACTCTGACTATTACAGTGATCAACTCTGACTATTACAGTGATCAACTCTGACCATTAAAGTGATCAACTCTGTCCATTACAGTGACCAACTCTGACTATTACAGTGATCAACTCTGACCATTACAGTGATCAACTCAGATCATTACAGTGATCAACTCTGAATATAACAGTGATCAACTCTGACCATTATAGTGATCAACTCTGACCATTACAGTGATCAACTCTAACCATTACAGTGATCAACTCTAAGCATTACAGTGATCAACTCTCACCATTACAGTGATCAACCCTGACCATTATAGTGATCAACTCTCACCATTACAGTGATCAACTCTGACTATTACAGTGATCAACTCTGACTATTACAGTAATCAACTTTGACTATTACAGTGATCAACTCTGACCACTACAGCGATCAACTCTGACTATTACAGTGATCAACTCTGACCATTACAGTGATCAACTCTGACCATTACAGTGATCAACTCTGACTATTACAGTGATCAACTCTGACCATTACAGTGATCAACTCTGACCACTACAGCGATCAACTCTATTACAGAGATCAACTCTGACTATTACAGTGATCAACTCTGACCATTACAGTGATCAACTCTGACCATTACAGTGATCAACTCTGACTATTACAGTGATCAACTCTGACCATTACAGTGATTAACCCTGACCATTACAGTAATCAACCCAGACCATTACAGTGATCAACTCTAACCATTACAGTGATCAACTCTGACTATTACAGTGGTCGACTCTGACCATTACAGTGATCAACTCTGATTATTACAGTGATCAACTCTGACCATTACAGTGATCGACTCTGACCATTACAGTGATCAACTCTGACCATTACAGTGATCAACCCTGACCATTATAGTGATCAACTCTCACCATTACAGTGATCAGTGAACCCTGAGTGAACCCTGAGCATTACAGTAATTGGGTATTAAAGGCTAAGTGTTTATAAACAGTATCAGAGTATTAAGATTTTAGTTTTTCACTTTGACCCATAAAGAAGAGCTTTAGTGATGTTAACTTCTAGTTTTCTATCTTAGCACAAACTGTTAAGTGTCTATTAGCTTGTGTAGGCCTGTTCATCTGCACATAACACCAGCAAACGTGTGGGTGACCACAGCCACAGCCATTCAGCTGCATTAATCAGGCAAGTCGAGATTGCAAAAAGATTGCAGTTTTTTCCCTTTCATCTTCTCCACTGAAGCTTTGGCAACCAGGACTAGGGTTGTGAGATCCACTTCCCAGTTTCAGTTTGCGGAATTTCTGTAGTTTCCTTGGTTGTAACACGGCTGGTGTGCCTCATTAAGGCCTCTATGATTAAAGGCTGGTGGAGTCAATCAGGTGTTCAATCAGGGAACATTGTTTCCTAAGACAGTGACTATGGTCGCTTAGACTGCCGGAGGAGAGTAAAAATATCTTTGCAAGTCAGCGTGTGTGGGAAAATCACTCCTCTGCACTGTCTAGTTTCTCTTCATAGCAACTCCACCCTAGTACCCTATTAGGCATGGGCTCACGTTGAAGGCTTCAGATGATGTATTCCATTTCCACCAATGGAAAGTTGGGTGTATTCCATTTCCAGCAATCAGTACTGCTTTGCGCGCCGGAGTGAGACTTTCCAATATGAGATGTGATCTAATCATCAGAACAATGGGGTGGGGAGGGGGTCAAGCATGAGAAATCTATGCGAAACGTGGGCGGGAACGAATTGACTGAAAATGATCCAACTCATCAGTGCGCTCGTCAACACTGTCTGACGGACAACAAGCCTGTCATCGGTCCCATGACGCAAGTTAAAATTCATCTGTTACCCTCTCACTGTAAGGCTGAATGACTGGCGACCTGTCCATGGTGCGATAGGTTCCAGCATCCCACCCTCTAGGAACCAAAGAGGAAGGAGAACTACACATGACCATTTGTGCCTGCACATAGAAGAACTTGACCTCCATAATTAACTAAACTGTGCAGTGAAATACCCCCCCACACACACTAGGGGGCAGTGAGCATACTTGCCGGTTGGAGTGGGCAGCCCTATCCACAGCACCCAAGGAGTTGGGCGTTAGATGAATTACTCAAGGGCACTTCAGTCATGCCCTGTTTGTTCAGGGGATTGAACCAACAACCTTCCAGACACAAGGTTGGTTCCCCAACCTCCAGCCCATGACTGCCATGATCCAGGAGGGTAAGCGCTTCAGCTTATGAATGGATACGTGACTTTAAGGCAAAATACATGTGAACACCTGACCACTGACCAATGCAAGCTTGCTGGACATGCCGTTTAACAAGTAGTTGACCCCTCTTTGCAGCTATCCACTCAGCTCCACTCTTCTGGGCAGGCTTCCTACAAGCTCAAAACATTGATTTTTTTTAAGCATAAACTAAAAACCTGTTTGTTCCGTCTGGCTTTTATGTTTTTATAAACTTTCTCTTAGTCTTAATATCCATACTTTTATACTTTGATTGTATTTGATCTGTTTTTATTATGTGTAATATTTCATTTGTTACTATTTTATTTCAATGTATTACTTATTTTAATTTTGTTTGCTCTTGTTTTATTAATTAACTTTTATTATCTTAATTATTCACCTTTTATGTTAAATTAAATGATTAATTTTATTATTATTTGTATTATTTCTTTTTAGTTTATATATTCTCCAATCATCTGTGAAGTATCTTGAGTTTCAATCCTAAAAGGTGCTATATAAGTAAAATTTTGATTAATTAATTGAAGATCCTGGACTGTCTCTTTGGAAATCTGTGCTCATTCAATCCAAAGAGCATTTGTGAGGTCAGGCGCTGATCTTGGACGAGAAGACTTGCAAACAACATTCCAGATCATCTCAAAAGTGTTCAGTGGGGTTGAAGTCAGGAGCTCCTCCACACCAAATTCTTCAAGCCATGCCTTAATGGACCTCACCTTCTGCAAAGGGTCTTCATTGAACTGCTGCCACAAAATTGGAAGCATATAACTGTGTATGATGTCTTTGTGTGCTGTAGCATTGTCATCACTGGAAATGAGAAACTCAAACCCTTGAATACCCCACAGACCATTATCCCCCCTCCACCAAACTCTACACCATCCAGTAGGTACCGCTCTACTGGATTCCTCCTCCAAACCCAGATGCATCCACCAGACTGTAAGATAATGAAGCATGTCTCATCACTCCAGAGAACATGTTCGCACCGATCCAGAGTCCGGTGCCAGAGCTTAACACCACTCCAGCCGACACTCGGCATTGCACAAGATGACCTTAGGCTTGTGTGCAGCTGCAGCCATGCAAAGCTATATCGTGAAGCTAAAGATGTGTGGTCCTTGTGCTCGCAGCCATGACCAGCCCTGAAGACACTTGAGGTCTAGACTTAGGTCTAGGTCATAATGTGGAAAGAGCACCATAGTCTGCTCAAAGGTGTATTCAACTGAACTTGCAGACAATATTAATTAAGCCAGACTTATTTTCTTAGTCAACTGATCACTGCTATGCAGCTGTTCTATCCATAACTACCTCGAGCCTTCGCTTCATTGGCAGCCCCTGGCAGCCCTTCTGAGACACTCAGAAGTTTCTGAAAGAGTTTTATGAGGCTCAGTGTGGACACCGTGACGAGACTACACAATCAAAAGTGACTGGTTCTCAGCAGATCTCAGAACAGTTGTGCTTTGGCCATAGATGTTAACTCCCCACTGTGTTCATCTCTGGACGAAACTTGAACTGAATTGAATTAAATGGTGTGGCACAGTGGTGTAGTGGTTAGTATGGTGGTGTAGTGGTCAGTATGGTGGTGTAGTGGTCAGTATGGTGGTGTAGTGGTAAGTAAGGTGGTGTAGTGGTTAGTATGGTGGTGTAGTGGTTAGTATGGTGGTGTAGTGGTTAGTATGGTGGTGTAGTGGTTAGTATGGTGGTGTAGTGGTTAGTAAGGTGGTGTAGTGGTTAGTATAGTGGTGTAGTGGTTAGTATGGTGGTGTAGTGGTTAGTACGGTGGTGTAGTGGTTAGTATGGTGGTGTAGTGGTTAGTATGGTGGTGTAGTGGTTAGTATGGTGGTGTAGTGGTTAGTATGATGGTGTAGTGGTTAGTATGGTGGTGTAGTGGTTAGTATGGTGGTGTAGTGGTTGGTACGGTGGTGTAGTAGTTAGTATGGTGGTGTAGTGGTTAGTATGGTGGTGTAGTGGTCAGTATAGTGGTGTAGTGGTTAGTATGGTGGTGTAGTGGTCAGTATGGTGGTGTAGTGGTTAGTACGGTGGTGTAGTGGTTAGTACGGTGGTGTAGTGGTTAGTATGGTGGTGTAGTGGTTAATATGGTGGTGTAGTGGTTAGTATGGTGGTGTAGTGGTTAGTACGGTGGTGTGGTGGTTAGTATGGTGGTGTAGTGGTTAGTATGGTGGTGTAGTGGTCAGTACGGTGGTGTAGTGGTTAGTATGGTGGTGTAGTGGTCAGTACGGTGGTGTAGTGGTTAGTATGGTGGTGTAGTGGTTAGTACGGTGGTGTAGTGGTTAGTATGGTGGTGTAGTGGTTAGTACGGTGGTGTAGTGGTTAGTATGGTGGTGTAGTGGTTAGTACGGTGGTGTAGTGGTTAGTACGGTGGTGTAGTGGTTAGTATGGTGGTGTAGTGGTTATTATGGTGGTGTAGTGGTCAGTATGGTGGTGTAGTGGTTATTATGGTGGTGTAGTGGTCAGTATGGTGGTGTAGTGGTCAGCACTGTCTCCTCACAGTAAGATGATCTGGGTTGGATTCCCGGTCTGGGTGGTTCTGTGTGGAGTGTGTATCTCCAGGTACTCTGGTTTCCTCCCACAGTCCAAACACATGCATGTTAGGATCCTCGCTCTAAACTGCCCGTAGGTGTGTGTATGTGTGAGTGTGTGTTGGCCATGCGATGAACTAGCGAACTGTTCGTGGTGTTTCCCACCTTCGCCCGATGATGCTGGGTTTGGCTCCAGCCACTTGCCAGCGTAACACAAGGCCTTACATACATACTGTTCACCAAGCAGGTGGTGTGTTAGTAGTGTGTGTTGAGCTGGTGTGAGTGGATCAGAAACAGCAGTGCTGCAGCTAGAGCGTGGAGAACTGAGAATCGTCCACCAACCAAAATTATCTAGACAACAGTGTCTGTGGGCGGCGTCCTGTGTCCACTGATGAAGAACTAGAGGAACACAAACTGTGCAGCAGCAGATGAGCTACTGTCTCTGACTTTACATCTACAAGGTGGACCAGCAAGTAGTAGGAGTGTCTAATAGAGTGGACAGTGAGTGGACACAATGCTCTTTGGATGTTGAAACTGTTAAGACACTTGTTTGATATAGAAACTGTACAACTACGAAGAGGTCGCATTGACTTTTTAACACAAGGTCTCACTTGCATGCTGTTGATTAAGCCCAGGACGAATGAAGCAACAGTATATTTGCTTTGCACGCAGAATCAGTCACAGAGGCGGCGTTGGCGTGTGGGCGCGAGCTCACCTCTCTGGTTTCACACGTTTGTACACAAGCCTTGCACGGAAAGGCCAGATGTGGTCGAACTTTGAACAAAACGTACCTCTTTCCACAGTAAGTACTTTTCAAGACACTTTCTGAAAGAGAACTGCTGATTCTGCAGAAACTGTCCCAAAACCGTGTGACTGCCTGTCCGTTTCACTGCTCTGCTAGAAAGTGGTGGTCCGGTTTAAAGGCTTGTGGCCCATAACGATGCACATTTCAGGTGGGCTAACACTCAGGTGACCGATAACATCGGGAAGCAAGGGCGTAGAGTTGCTCTTGGCATTGGTGGGGACCTATGTATGTAGCTTTTGACACCCATGTGTCTCCCACGTTGCACCTGAGTCTTGAACAGTGAGTCTCTCATATGGCTGGAAAGCTTTTCTTCCAGTTTTGGCGCTGCTAGCAACCAAACAGTAGCTACAGAGTCTCACATGACAGCAGCACAGCACAGCCAATCACACAGCTGTATGTGTTATGGGGAGGTAGGACTCGAGTAGAGAACTTGATTTAATACTTTCTGTACCTCGAGGTTATTGAGATGTTGACAGAGTGGACCAAATTATTGGTGGGGACAATTCAGTAATCGTTGGATATTGGTGGGGACAAGACACTTCCATCCATCCATCCATCATCTGCTGTTTAATCCCGCTAGTTGGGGTTATGAGGGGCTGGAGCCAATCCCAGCGGCATCGGGCGAAGGCGGGGTACGCCATGGACAGGTCGCCAGTCCATCGCAACACTCACTCACACACCAGTTTAGAGTGAGTGATCAACCTAGCATGCATGTTTGGACTATGGGAGGAAGCCAGAGTACCTGGAGGAACCCACTCAAGCATGGGGAGAACATGCAAACTCCCATGACACTTCCGTCCATGCTAATTCTACATCCTTGTCGGGAAGGATCATCTCGATTCAGATTTTACTACAGCAGTAGTCGGGTTTCCATCCAAACGTTTTCCAAAATTTGAGTTAAGTCATGTATCCATCCACTAGAAACATTAGATGATGTAGATACAACGATTAGGGGCAGCGTAGCAACGAGCAAGTACAATCTTTACAGCCATGCGTCATCGATTTATGACCATGCTGCTGAGATACACCAAGCAGGACGAGAACGAGAGCTGAAATCTCTGCATCACCCCAACAACGTCCACCTTCACGAACCTGAAGTTGGCTTCATGTTTGAATCTGAGGTTCCACCTTAAATGGGGCAGCAGTTACGGTCCAGCAAGTGTCATGTGAAGGAATTGAAATAAGACACCAACTTCAGCTTCGTGAAGGTAGACGTTCTCGAGGTGGCACAGAGATTCAGGAAACTTCTTATAAGAGGCACTCAAGCTTCAAAAAGCTGTGCACCATGATTGGACCTTCTGTAGGACCAATGGCTTAATATATCTCCGATCTGCCATAACCACATCCCACAGGACCACCACAGAGCAGATACTATTAGGGAGGTGGGTCATTCTCAGCACTGCAGTGACACTGACATGATGGTGGTGTGTTAGTAGTGTGTGTTGTGCTGGTGTGAGTGGATCAGACACAGCAGTGCTCTTGCTGGACTGAGAATCGTCCACCAACCAAAACTATCCAGCAGTGTCCTGTGGGCGGCGTCCTGTGTCCACTGATTAAGAACTAGAGGAACTCAAACTGTGCAGCAGCAGATGAGCTACTGTCTCTGACTTTACATCTACAAGGTGGACCAAAAAGTAGTAGGAGTGTCTAATAGAGTGGACAGTGAGTGGACACAGTGTTTAAACACTCCAGCAGCAGCTCTGCTGTGTCTGAACTGCTGGCCAGAATGTTCAAAGTATGTAAAGAGACTATAAATATTCTTTAAAGCCCAATCAGATGTTTCATTCTGCTCCAGGAATAATTCCATACGCGTTACTCATTAATGTTATTACTATTAAAATAAGAACCTGGCTAAGTGTCCCCAAACTTTTGACTGACAGCGTACTGCATAACTAATACGTTTCATCTTGTTCATCTTCCTAAAACAGACACAAACTGCATTAGATCCTGTGTTTGCATCTCGTTGTTGCCTAAAGAAAAACAAGAACCTCCAAAATAAACCTTCTTCACTTTCCATGTAAGTCAATGGAACCAGAATCAGTTTCCAAGCTATTTTGGAGCATTTCTATTGGTCAGTTCATCAGGAAACTTGCAGAGGACAAAGAGCAGCTGTCATGTTTAAAAGACATGGAAAAATAAAAATACATGGAGATACATTTTTTCTTTGGACAGCGATGAGCGGAATAGAGACGCTGTCCAATGAAAAAACAAGTATCTTTAAAATTGCAACTTTACAGGAGAGACCAAAAACATACTTTACTTTCAATGTAAGTCAATGGAACCAGAATTTTTTCCAAGCTATTTTGGAACACTTCTATTGGTCCATTCGTCATGAAATTTTCAAACAATGTAAATGACCATTGGAATGTTCAAATAATGTAAAAAATGGAGATGCATGTTTTTAATTGGACAGCGACGATGTACAGATTTTGCTCTGCTCTTAAAGGGTTAAACGCGGAAATAGCAATTTCTGATGCGAGAAGGAAATACAAGAGCCAAAAATCGATTTATTGAGTATAAAAAAACGAGAACTATATACAGAGATGAACCAGTTTTCTGTTTTCTGGTAGACGGTAAGCGCCGGTTGACGTTGCCACAAGCAAACGACGCCCCATCAAATCAGAACTAACTGTGAAGCCACAGCGCATACAGTGTAACGAGCGTTTTGCTGATGGAGTTAAAAATAATAAATACGTTACACCTATTACTGGAAACCACTCGTGTTCCACGAAGTGTGGGATACGAGCCAACTGTGGCAAACTCCCGCACGTCACCGTTATCTTGGGGTCGTCCATTTAAAGGTCAGAATCTCGGATGGTGATGATGATGATGGTACGCGCCGCTGACAGTACAGTTCTAGAGTGGTCCCGCGGTGCAGGAACTCTTCTGTGACTCATAAAGTGCCTGAAGCTCATTGTGAAAGTTCTGTCAGGAACACGGCAGCAGTGGTGAGGCGTGAAGTTCAGCCCGGTGGAGGAATGAAGGAGGCTGTGTTCGTGCTACAGAGCGGCGATGGCTTTGGCTGCCACTCTTCTGCCCAGAGGAAGAGTCAGGTCGGTGATGGAGAGGACCACTTTAGGTTTGGCCAGCGCGTGCAGCTTCATCAGCTCGGACACCTGCAGAGGACACGCACAGACACAGGAACTTAACACCCACATCCCCAACTGCCCCCTGGACCCCTTACCGAGAGCTGCCCACCAGTCGGGGCAAGTGTGCTCACTGCCCACAAGTCTGTGTGTTCACTACTGTTTGTGTATGTGGGTGTTTCACTGACCCGTAGTGTGTTTGTTCACATGTGTGTGTGTGTGTGTGTGTGTGTATGTGGGTTGATTTATGTGG
>CM038715.1:39073920-39098920 GCA_021613375.1 Megaleporinus macrocephalus
CAACTAACTCCATACGACCCATGAGCACCTCTGGTGACTGACCTGGGCTTGATAAAACCACCGGCTCGTCCTCGTTGGAGCTCAGCAGGCGCATCAGCTTGGAAGGCTGCGTGTCGTCCAGTGGAAACAGACTGCTATAGTCCTGTTGACCAAAGAAAGATGATGTCAGGGGCTTGGTCCTGTGGTGGTCCTGATCATTAAAGAACAGAGTAATAAAGTCTACAGAGAATCAGATGAACTACAGTCTGTATGTGTAGCTCCTGTATGGTCAGTGGAGCTGATACAGTGGACAGTGTATGCAGATAGAAGGAGGTGGTTACAGCTGATCTTTGTATAATGCAGAGCAGAATGAATCTGATGAAGAAGTTAGACCACGCGGGTTATAGAAAGTGATCAGATTTTTAAAAGGATGAGTAAGAAGAGTTCTGAGTAACCTCTATATCTTCTCGCTGTCTCTTGCGCTGTCGGGCTGAGGCGTGGACTTTATGGTGAGATGAGTAGGAGCTGAGGGCGCACCACACAGACAACCTAGAGAGAACACAAACACACAAACACACACACACACACACAGACACACACACAAAAATGAACGGTATTTGTCTGGAACACATCAACGCATGACATTTCAAGCTGTTATCTACAAAGTTCATCAAGGCTTTCAACATAAATCACTCCAGAGCAGCAGCAGCAGCAGCAGCAGGCTAGAGAAGGTTTACTGTTCAGTCTCTTGCTCTGAGCATGGTATGCGTTTGCGGGTGGTTAGATAACCCGGCGTGGAAGCAGTATTAACACTCACTGGGTTAAAACTCTGCATGAACTTCGACCAAACTTGCAGTAAAACTGGCAGTGAATGTGCAGTCCCAAGTCACATGTACTAGAGATGGACCGATTGACGTTGCTAAGGCCGATTCTGATCACTGATCACCTTTCAGCATGATCAGCCAATACCGATAGAGGGCGGGACTATATTGGTTTATTATAGAGATGAAAGGATCGCTTCCTCGCTTGTGGAATGCTCTACCCGACCATCTGAGGGCACCACAGAGTGAGAGTTTCAAGGACTTAAAACTTTTCTATTTAGCAGAACTTACAACCCTTGATCTGATCTTTCTATTAAAATAGTTATTTTTATTTTATAGAGATATTTCTACTCTATGTAGCACTTTGAGACTTGCTTCAAATGTAAAGCGCGTTACAAATAAAATTTATTATTATTATTATTATCGTTCGGCCATGTATCGGTATCGGACGATTTTTAACCAAAATATGTGATCGGCCGATCTCGAGAGCTGATCGATGGCAGTAAACAAATGAGCCTTATTTCTGTATTTCCAGCTAGCGTTTCATCCAGGAAGAGGAGCCCTCCGGCCAGCTCCCTGTCATTCCTATCTGAACCACTAGGTGGAAATACATACCCTTTCATTTTCCACACACTGACTAAAGCAGCAGCTTCGCGAGAACAGATTAAGCGTTCACCGCATGTGCGGAAAGAAAACATCGTCCGTCTGGCAGTGTTTACCGTATGTGACTCAGACTCATCCAGGTCAGTTTGTAACATCTGTAAAATTAGTAACATCAGCGTCTCTCGCGGTAACCAAGACAAAGATATTAAACACACTAATCTGATACAGCACTTCAGAGACACCACACAGCTGAATACAGTGAGTATCAGTAAACAGCAGAGCTAGAACACACAGCTAACACAAAACTAACAACCCAGAAACCCATACAGACCAGATCTGACCGGTACGAACAGAACAGCAGCAGAAACAGCCAGAGAGCTAAAGAACCACAGCCAGAGTGATTGAGTTTATAGTTCTAGATAAGCAGCTCTTCTCGGCTGTAGAAGACGTTCATTCTGCTGCTTAATGTTCCACCTGGATCCACGCTCTGCTGTTCCTAGTAGAGATACTTTTCAGATGTGGATCTTCTGGAGCTTATCAAGTGGTTTACTCCCACATAGACCAACTTCTAATTTAGTTAAAATACTTATTATACTGTTTCACATGAGCTCGTTAAAATTGTAATAAACCAGTTTAGACCATGTTTCATGACTTGCTTGTGCTTATAACTATATGTAGCCCTGCCGTGTCTAATAGCCCCGCCCTCGATCAGTATCAGCTATCGGCCGATCGCGCTGAAAGGTGATTGGCGATCGGAATCAGCCTTAAAAACACTGATCGGTCCATCTCTAGTTTATTACCATCTTAAACGAGCTCATATGAAACAGCATAATATTTTTAACTAAATTAACAGTAAATAAACAAAGTAAATCAAACAGATATCTCCAAAACTGCAATCATTACATTTAGACCCTTAATTTAAAACTAAAAAAGATAATTAAATAAATACAGTAAAAACTGCAGTCATTAAACGCAGACTCTTATTTTAAACTAAATCTGTAATCATTAAATGTAGAATATTGAATTGTTGCTGCTGTTCTGTTCGTACCGGTCAGATCTGGTCTGTAGGTGTTCTGGGTTGTTTGTTTAGTGTTAGCTGTGCGTGTTAGCTCTGCTGTTTGCTGATACTCACTGTGTTCAGCTGCGTGTATCAGATTAGTAGTTAAATGTCTGTCTTGGTTCCCCAACGAGACACACTGATTTACTAATTTAAAATCATCCTGGATTTTCTTGTGAGGCCGCTGCTTTAGTCAGTCTGTGGAAAATGAAAGGGTATGTGTTTCCAACCTGACCGGAGGGGGTTTCAACGAAACACTAACTGAAATTAAGCTCATTTGTTCGACGCCATCGATTGACTCTCGAGATCGGCTATATTGGAGAAAGATCGTCCGATCACCGATCACATATTTTGATTAAAAATCGGCCGATACCGATACATAGCCGATTGATCTTTCCATCTCTAGCATGTACCAAATCTCAGCTAACGTTGCACCAAACTGCCGTTAAATGCTGCTGCTGCACCAAAGCTGTTAGTTGCAGTACATTTACAGTTAGAAATACAGTGAACTTGCACAAGTCACCCCGAATCTGTGACTGAAGTTTGCTTGACGGTAGGGGTGAGCGATACATATCAGCTATGATAATATCTGAATTGCTGAGTTAATGATGTGCGAGTTGACGTTACTGAGTGCACTACTGACTATTTAATGCAACTTGTACTGCAAATTTGATGCAACTTGAACTACAAATTTGATGCAACTTGAACTGCAAATTTGATGCAACTTGAACTGCAAATTTGATGCAACTTGAACTGCAGATTTGATGCAACTTGAACTACAAATCTGATGCAACTTGAACTGCAGATTTAATGCAACTTGAACTGCAAATTTGATGCAACTTGAACTGCAAATTTGAACTGCAGATTTGATGCAACTTGAACTACAAATCTGATGCAACTTGAACTGCAGATTTGATGCAACTTGAACTGCAAATTTAATGCAACTTGAACTACATATGAGGGGTATGAAGAGAGTATGAGGAGTATGAATAGAGTATGAGGAGTATGAACAGAGTATGAGGAGTATGAAGAGAGTATGAGGAGTATGAACAGAGTATGAGTATGAACAGAGTATGAGGAGTATGAACAGAGTATGAGGAGTATGAAGAGAGTATGAGGAGTATGAACAGAGTATGAGGAGTATGAAGAGAGAATGAGGAGTATGAACAGAGTATGAGGAGTATGAACAGAGTATGAGGAGTATGAACAGAGTATGAGGAGTATGAAGAGAGTATGAGGAGTATGAACAGAGTATGAGGAGTATGAAGAGAGTATGAGGAGTATGAACAGAGTATGAGGAGTATGAAGAGAGTATGAGGAGTATGAACAGAGTGTGAGGAGTATGAAGAGAGTATGAGGAGTATGAACAGAGTATGAGGAGTATGAAGAGAGAATGAGGAGTATGAACAGAGTATGAGGAGTATGAACAGAGTATGAGGAGTATGAACAGAGTGTGAGGAGTATGAAGAGAGTATGAGGAGTATGAACAGAGTATGAGGAGTATGAAGAGAGTATGAGGAGTATGAACAGAGTATGAGGAGTATGAAGAGAGTATGAGGAGTATGAACAGAGTGTGAGGAGTATGAACAGAGTATGAGGAGTGTGAACAGAGTATGAGGAGTGTGAACAGAGTGTGAGGAGTATGAACAGAGTATGAGGAGTGTGAACAGAGTGTGAGGAGTATGAACAGAGTATGAGGAGTGTGAACAGAGTGTGAGGAGTGTAAACAGAGTGTGAGGAGTATGAAGTTTCGGGAGCGCGCTGTCCAAGACAGACCTAAACCAGCTAAAACACACACTCAGCAAACTTCAGCGGAGTCGTTCACTAACAAAGCAGCTTCAAATGTGGCATGACAAACCACAAAGTTAGTGCAACTTGAACTGCAAATGTGATGCAACTTGAACTGCAAATGTGATGCAACTTGTACTGCAAATTTGATGCAACTTGTACTGCAAATTTGATGCAACTTGTAATGCAAATTTGATGCAACTTGTACTACAAATGTGATGCAACTTGAACTGCAAATTTGATGCAACTTGTACTACAAATGTGATGCAACTTGAACTGCAAATTTGATTAAACTTGAACTGCAAATTTAATGCAACTTGAACTGCAAATTTTATGCAACCTGAACCGCAAATGTGATGCAACTTGAACTGCAAATGTGATGCAACTTGAACTGCAAATTTAATGCAACTTGTACTGCAAATTTGATGCAACTTGTACTACAAATGTGATGCAACTTGTACTACAAATGTGATGCAACTTGTACTACAAATGTGATGCAACTTGTACTGCAAATTTGATGCAACTTGTACTGCAAATTTGATGCAACTTGAACTGCAAATTTGATGCAACTTGAACTACATATTTGATGCGCTTTGAACTACATATTTGATGCGCTTTGAACTGCACATTTAATGCAACTTGAACTGCATATTTTATGCAACTTGAACTACAAATTTAATGCAACTTAAACCGCAAATATAATTCAACTTGAACTGTAAATTTGATGCAACTTGTACTGCAAATTTGATGCAACTTGTACTACAAATGTGATGCAACTTGTACTACAAATGTGATGCAACTTGTACTGCAAATGTGATGCAACTTGAACTGCAAATTTGATTAAACTTAAACTGCAAATGTGATGCAACTTGTACTGCAAATTTAATGCAACTTGAACTGCAAATTTGATGCAACTTGAACTGCAAATTTGATGCAACTTGAACTGCAAATTTGATGCAACTTGAACTACATATTTGATGCGCTTTGAACTGCACATTTAATGCAACTTGAACTGCATATTTTATGCAACTTGAACTACAAATTTAATGCAACTTAAACCGCAAATATAATTCAACTTGAACTGTAAATTTGATTGAACTTAAACTGCAAATTTAATTAAACTTGAACTACAAATTCGATGCAACTTGAACTACAAATTTGGTATGACAAACCACAAATTTAGTGCAACTTGAACTGCAAATCTGGCTACTGGCCGTCTTTAGGGTTGTGTATTTCTTGTCTAACGTTTCCTGTAATAACGACTGCTGTTATAAAGAGAGGAAGGTGAGAGGTCAGGTAAGGTCTGGGTGTATTTCTGTTCGGGCAGTTCTGCCTGAAACGAAACTGCAGAATGAATGAAAAGGAGGAACAGCAGATAATTTTATAGTGAAATTGCGAATAAATGGATGAGAAAGTGAAAAAAAAAAAAACGGAGGGAGGAAGGAAGAAAGACTGCGCATCAGCTCTTTTCTGGTTTCGTGACGACGCTGTCAGACCACTTTACCGCTCGAACCCTTCACCAAGAAACAAATAGTGAAGTGAAATGTGATCCCGAAGCGTTTTAAAATGAGGAAGGAAAAAAGTTAACCGTTTGAGGTTCAGGTTTTAGGGAAGAGGGGGGGGGGTACGTACTTGGCGAGGGCTCGGCCCGGCGGGTCTGCCAGCTTGTGCCAGTGTGCTGGGTCAGTTAACAGGTTGGGCAGAATGTGGCCCAGCAGTGTGAGAGTGACCTGCTGCAAGTCCAGGCAGAAAATACTGTAGAGCAGTTCCACCACACGGAACGCCCACTCCTTCCGGGTCTCCTTCAGAAGCTCCTGGAACACAGGAAAACAGACACAGCCAATGAGGACAAAGACGTTCTAGTCTAAGCAGCAGCTAATATGAAAATATCAAACACATCACTACAGCAGAGTTTGGGATCCTAATTTGTGGTGTGACGTAGATGGTGGACAACAACGCTAGTAGACGCTCTTACAGTAATACACAGTGACAGGAAGGTATTGTTGTTGTTTTTGGCTGCAGTAATTGGATGTACAGTGGACCCCCGACCCGAAAGACCCCCAAATATCCAGAAAGTGGTCTAAACCTGTCAACTTTAAACAGACACATTGGAAAGGAGCGTCCTCTCACTCCGTCATCTGTAGATCATTTAAAGATTATCACAGCTATGGGACGTAGGTTTCCACGACGACTGGATCTTAAGTCTGACGCTGTTGAACAATATGGGCGTGTAGGAAACCAGCGAGAGGAGTTCAAGAGCCTCCGTGTACGTGGAGGTAAACCAGGTAAGCTCAGTTACTGAGCCTGCTTTAGCTGATGTTAGCTAACGTTAGCTTCACTTGCTAAGTTCGGTGGTTATGCTAAGCTAACATAGTTGAGTTATGAAGATGTATAGAGTCGTATGAGAGCGAGTTCAACTTTAATCATATTTACTACAATAACTGTACCTCTATATCTGAGTTTAACTGGTTGCTAGGCGATGGTTGTCATGAATACTGTTGGTTATTTAGCTAGATACTGTTTACACTCAGGATGAGCTGCTGTTGTGGGTGTGGTTTGACTAAAAGTATCAGGACTAAGTGATATGGTGGTCTAAAAGTATCAGGACTAAGTGATATGGTGGTCTAAAAGTCTCAGGACTAAGTGATATGGTGGTCTAAAAGTATCAGGACTAAGTGATATGGTGGTCTAAAAGTCTCAGGACTAAGTGATATGGTGGTCTAAAAGTCTCAGGACTAAGTGATATGGTGGTTTAAAAGTATCAGGACTAAGTGATATGGTGGTCTAAAAGTATCAGGACTAAGTGATATGGTGGTCTAAAAGTATCAGGACTAAGTGATATGGTGGTCTAAAAGTATCAGGACTAAGTGATATGGTGGTCTATTTCTACATTACAGCTCTTTCAGATTCAAATTCAGAAATATCATCAGAATCTGAAGAAGCAGTTCTGGAACATTCTCAGTCTCAGTCAGTCATAGTGCTGTTGTACCGCCGCGCTGTTTACTGTTGTTCACTAGTGATGTCACACGGTGGCGTTCAGGAGTTTCCATAGCGAGCTCGGGTTTTTACATCAATTTAATTAAAATCATCAGTTTAAAGCAAGTTAAGCAGCAAATTTAATTTTAAGTCATGTTTATATATTTTCAGTATCTAAAACAATGTGAAATCACCAGGAGTGTCCATAAGCGGTGCTTAACCTTTAAGCCAATATCATTAAAAAGTGAATTTTAATTCAGGTGTATGTAAACACTGTTAACATTGACATTCAGCTCACATCCCATATATTTAAAAAGCTGGAAAATATTTTAATATGTTATTTATATGATGTGAAAGAAGTGGTGGAGTGTTTTGATATATAACACTACAGAAAGCATATGGTTCCTTTAACCAGGCCTAAATTTAGGCCCAAATCTAAATAACCCTGTTAACCAACCCAAAGCAACCCACCAAAAGAGCCTGAACTTGGATTAGAACCAAGCCCATACCTAGCCCAGCCCAAAACTAGGCCTACATTCCAGCTTAAAACCAAAACTTTCAATAGCTTTCAAGGGACTGGAATTAAAGAGGCAATAAATATTTGTTCATTCACTATCTAAGCTTCGCAGGGAGGAGCCTATCCCAGTGCTTACTGGGCAGTAGGCAGGAAACACCCTGGACAGACTACTAGTGTATCTCAGGGTAGATAATATTCACTCACACCTCCAGGGGGAACTTGGCACCTGACGGTATGTCTTTGGACTATGGGAAACCAGAGCACCCACATGGAAACCCACATAGATACAGGGAGAACATTGAAACTCCACTTACGAAGGATCCCAGATGCCCTGGCCAGGAATCGAAGCCAGGCTCTTCGAGCAACTGCCTCACGCCCTGCCAATCAATACGCCTTTCCCAAAATCTCGAAACTCTTAATAACAAGCATGTTAGAATTGGAGTCCTACTGATGAACAAAACTATAGGCTATAATTACTGCGATCAATCAGCTTGATTGACTGAAGTCAGGGAGAAAAGCCAAAGCTCGTGAAGCTGCAGAACCCAAACGCCAAGCCGGACAAGCTCACTCACCTTCACGAGGTTGTTGGTGAACCAGAAGACGCCGCCCATGTGCAGGAGACTCTCGAGCAGGTGCAGCGTGCGGGAGTCCACCCAGCCTTTGGCCAGCACCTGGCTGAACTGAGCCTGCAGGGCCTGGCGGATGGGCTGGCGGGGGGGCAGGAGGCTGCGGTACGGGATCGGCTCCTGACCCTCCAGGGCCGGACGCAGGGAGACGCCCGTCTGCTGGAACACATCCGCGCACATGTGCTCCAGGATAGAGCTCATGATGACCACACTGAAAAAAGAAAGAGAGAGAGAGAGAGAGAGAGAGAGAGAGACAGAGAGAGAGAGAGAGAGAGAGAGAGAGAGAGAGAGAGAGAGAGATTATTCTCTAACATCTCTCCATAAAGGCCATGCGATGGACTGGAGACCTGTCCATGGTGTACCCCGCCTTCGGCCAATTAGACTGGGATTGGCTCCCCCCGTGACCCCAACTAGTGGGATAAAGTGGAAGATAATGGAAGGATGGATGGATCTCTCCATAAATGGACTAATCTACAATTGCTTGCCTCTCTCTCTCTCTATCTATCGCCTCTCTCCTTCTCCCTCTATCGTTTGTTGGAGTCGCCACACGGAAGTCACCAGAGCTCCATCCTCACTGGCTGATCAACTGTCTGACCTGTTGATGCTCTCCTGCTCGTCAGCCTGAATGACCGGAATCACTACAGTAGAGCCCCAACGTCTGGACCATCTCTCACTCTGACAGAGAACCTATGAGAAGGTTCAAACTCTACATCACCACCTCCTGAACTAGAACATCTATGATGTTCAAGCCAAGCTTCTCATTGTTTCCTGTCATATAACCTCATTAGCTCTGTTGTTCTCTTTCTATCCGGGGTCAATCAGAGGAGGACAGTCACTCTCTTTCTATCCGGGGTCAATCAGAGGAGGACGGTCACCCTCTCTCTTATCTGGGGTCGACCAGAGGAGGATGGTCTCTCTCTCTTTCTATCCGGGGTCAATCAGAGGAGGATGGTCTCTCTCTCTCTATCCGGGGTCGACCAGAGGAGGACGGTCACTCTCTTTCTATCCGGGGTCAATCAGAGGAGGACGGTCACTCTCTCTCTTATCTGGGGTCGACCAGAGGAGGACGGTCACTCTCTTTCTATCCGGGGTCAATCAGAGGAGGACGGTCACTCTCTCTCTTATCTGGGGTCGACCAGAGGAGGATGGTCTCTCTCTCTTTCTATCCGGGGTCAATCAGAGGAGGACGGTCACTCTCTCTCTTATCTGGGGTCGACCAGAGGAGGATGGTCTCTCTCTCTTTCTGGGGTTGACCAGAGGAGGACGGTCACTCTCTCTCTTATCTGGGGTCGACCAGAGGAGGATGCTCACTCTCTCTTTATTCAGAGTTGACCAGAGGAGAACGTTCACTCTCTATCTGAGGTCGACCAGAGGAGGATGCTCACTCTCTCTCTTTATTCAGAGTTGACCAGAGGAGAACGCTCACTCTCTATCTGAGGTCGACCAGAGGAGGATGCTCACTCTCTCTCTATCCAGGTTCTACCAGAGGAGGATGGTCACTCTCTCTCTCTCTCTATCTAGGGTCGACCAGAGGAGGATGGTCTCTCTCTCTCTCTCTATCTGGGGTCGACCAGAGGAGGATGGTCTCTCTCTCTCTCTCTCTCTCTATCTGGGGTCGACCAGAGGAGGATGGTCACTCTCTCTCTATCCGGGTTCTACCAGAGGAGGATGGTCACTCTCTCTCTCTCTATTCGGGGTCGACCAGAGGAGGATGGTCACTCTCTCTTTCTGGGGTCGACCAGAGGAGGATGGTCTCTCTCTCTCTCTCTCTATCCGGGGTCGACCAGAGGAGGATGGTCGGTCTCTCTCTCTCTATTCGGGGTCTACCTGAGGAGGATGGTCTCTTTCTCTCTCTATCCGGGGTCGACCAGAGGAGGATGGTCACTCTCTCTCTCTCTCTCTATCCGGGGTCGACCAGAGGAGGATGGTCACTCTCTCTCTATCTGGGTTCTACCAGAGGAGGATGGTCTCTCTCTCTATATCTGGGGTCTACCAGAGGAGGATGGTCACTCTCTCTCTCTCTCTATCTAGGGTCGACCAGAGGAGGATGGTCTCTCTCTCTATATCTGGGTTCTACCAGAGGAGGATGGTCTCTCTCTCTCTCTATCTGGGGTCGACCAGAGGAGGATGGTCACTCTCTCTCTATCCGGGGTCGACCAGAGGAGGATGGTCACTCTCTCTCTCTATCCGGGGTCGACCAGAGGAGGATGGTCACTCTCTCTCTCTCTATTCGGGGTCGACCAGAGGAGGATGGTCACTCTCTCTTTCTGGGGTCGACCAGAGGACAATGGCCACTCTCTCTCTCTATATCTGGGGTCTACCAGAGGAGGATGGTCACTCTCTCTCTCTCTATCTGGGGTCTACCAGAGGAGGATGGTCACTCTCTCTCTCTCTATTCGGGGTCGACCAGAGGAGGATGGTCACTCTCTCTTTCTGGGGTCGACCAGAGGACAATGGCCACTCTCTCTCTCTATATCTGGGGTCTACCTGAGGAGGATGGTCTCTTTCTCTCTCTATCCGGGGTCGACCAGAGGAGGATGGTCACTCTCTCTCTCTCTCTATCCGGGGTCGACCAGAGGAGGATGGTCACTCTCTCTCTATCTGGGTTCTACCAGAGGAGGATGGTCTCTCTCTCTCTATCTAGGGTCGACCAGAGGAGGATGGTCACTCTCTCTATATCTGGGGTCTACCAGAGGAGGATGGTCACTCTCTCTCTCTCTCTATATCTGGGTTCTACCAGAGGAGGATGGTCACTCTCTCTCTCTCTCTATTCGGGGTCGACCAGAGGAGGACGCTCACTCTCTCTCTCTCTATTCGGGGTCGACCAGAGGAGGATGGTCACTCTCTCTCTATCTGGGGTCGACCAGAGGAGGATGGTCACTCTCTCTCTATCTGGGGTCGACCAGAGGAGGATGGTCTCTTTCTCTCTCTATCCGCGGTCGACCAGAGGAGGATGGTCACTCTCTCTCTATCTGGGGTCGACTAGAGGAGGATGGTCACTCTCTCTTTCTGGGGTCGACCAGAGGAGGATGGTCACTCTCTCTCTCTCTATTCGGGGTCAACCAGAGGAGGATGGTCACTCTCTCTCTATCTGGGGTCGACCACAGGAGGACGCTCACTCTCTCTCTATCTGGGGTCGACCACAGGAGGACGCTCACTCTCTCTCTATCTGGGGTCGACCATAGGAGGACGCTCACTCTCTCTCTATCAGGGGTCGACCAGAGGATGATGGGTTCCTCCCTTCCTCTTACCAAGGGAGCTTCTCCTCACCACTGTTGCCTCTGGCTTGCTCTCGGGGGGGCTTGGACCCGGACACCCTCTCCTATTTATGTTATGCAAGGACTCTTTTTTTTCTTTCCATCCCTCTTTTCTTTCATAAACTGCTTTTCTGTAAAGCTGCTTTGAGACAACACTGGTTGTGAAAAGATCTAAATAATGAAATGCTGAATGAAGGTGGAACAGGAATTCCAAATCTAATAACCTGAAAGGCTCATTGCAAAAACTTTGGGACAAGGAAACAATAACAGCTGACCATCTTTTGGGAATATAATAATTCCAACCTCTCCAATCTTTTTGGGAATTGAGTTTACGTTGTGTTCACGCTCTCAGTCATGGTGGATGAAAAATCTATCTGAAGGCCATGTTAGGTAAGTGGACTCCTTCAGGCGTAGCGGACTAAACAGTGGGATGTTATCGAGTTTCATTTTCACTGGAAATGTGACTAAAACATTCCTAACTCAGTCACTCACAGGCTAACATCGGTGAGTTGCACGACTTCAGACTTTTTCAAGTGGATAGTTATGGGATGTAAGTCGGCCAATTGCTCACGACATCACACATGAAACCTCTGGAGAACAGAAAGCTGTGCAACAAGAGAATTTAATATCATTCTACTAGGGCTGGGCGATATGGGAAAAAATCTTATCGCAATATTTTTTTTTCATATCAGTCGATATCGATATATATCACGATAAAAATCAAATCACTATTTCCTTTTTACTTTAAGTAAAATTTGTTGAATTTGTTTTTTTATCCTGATTTATTTTCTATCAGAAGATAGACAAATGTACTATAGAACATTACACAACTGTATTTTATATATATATATATATATACTCTCTGTCGGCTCTAATGGGGAGTTGGTTTAGTGATTCTGTTTTCAATAGAATATAAAGTTTCCTACTCGGGATTTTTGGTTATAAAGTCAACTTTGCCTCAGCGTTCTCACTTGAACTCCTACAATATATATATTTATCTTTATCCATTATGAAATTACGTTGATTGGCATAGTGTGCATCGATGCGTCGCTACGGTGGCCACGCCCACTGACAGCATGGATTTATCCAGAGCTGCAGCAACAAACAATCACTCACGTTCATCTAAAGTTGTGGGAGTGTTTCACACAGAAACACAACAGTGTGGTGCTCTGTCAGCTCTGCACAGTGGAGATGATCAACAGTACAGCTGCTATACACGAGACCTTGAAGCTCAAACATCCCGTAGAGCTTCATCAACACAGCAGCAGAACAGCACCTGTTTACCTGTTTATCTTATCTTAGCAGATTATTTATAGATTATTAACACGTGTATCATGTTTCTTTCAGTAGTAGTTTAACGTTTTCTGTTATTTTCTCTTATTTTGTTCTCAGTGCTCGACTGTGACGCCTGCTGTAAGATTACGCCTACACTTCAACCAAACATGAACACTCTAGTTCATCCATCTGATTGGTTTGGGGCGACGCTATTCTCATTCTCATTGGCTGCTCGCGTTGTCTCTCAAAACACAGACGGAACTTACTTCTATCGACTTTCCATCGACTACGTCTTATAGTTCAAATCTTATTTCGCGATAATTACCGTTATCGTTTTATCGCCCAGCCCTACGTTCTACTTTAAAAAGCTGTGAGGAATTCAAACTCCACAGGTAAGTGGAGCATGATGTGTTTGTTCATGGTGTTATCTACTCTTAGCTGTGTGGTGCTGATAGACGGGTTCTGGTGAAACTCGGACGTGAGGAAGAATCTCCAATGAAGCACCGATTCATCTCACTGTTCAGTGATCGTGCTGCTCACCGCTCGTTGTAGAACTGCAGGGTGTTTTCACCGTACAGAGGAGTCATGAGCTGCCGGATCATGGTCTGAGGCTTCTCCCTCTCGTCCAATCCCAGCATCCGAACGTGAGCCACCAACCAGGCCACGGCACAAATCGCCATGCTGCACACCTTCCCTTTGATATTGTCCGTGATCTTCTGCTCCGAGGGAGAGAGAGAGAGGGAGAGAGAGAGAGAGAGACAGACAAAGAGAGAGGGAGAGAGAGAAACAGAGAGAGAGAAAGAGAGAGAGAGAGACAAAGAGAGAGAGAGGGAGAGAGACAAAGAGAGAGAGAGGGAGAGAGAGAAACAGAGAGAGAAAGAGAGAGGGAGAGAGACAAAGAGAGATGGAGAGAGAAAAACAGAGAGAGAAAGAGAGAGAGAGAGAGAAACAAAGAGAGAGAGAGAGAGACAAAGAGAGAGAGAGGGAGAGAGAGAAACAGAGAGAGAGAAAGAGAGAGAGAGAGGGAGAGAGACAAAGAGAGAGGAAGAGAGAAACAGAGAGAGAGAAAGAGAGAGAGAGGGAGAGAGAGAGACAGAGAGAAAGAGGGCACTGAAATCATTCCAATAGTTTTTAAATTGCTCATAGTGATATCTTCAGCACCTTCAGTACGCAGAAGAGTGAACGAGTGAGTGATTGAACAAGGGAATAAATGAGTGATTGAATGAACGAGTGACTGAATGAATGAATGAGTGAGTGGGTGAACGAAGGAGTGAATGAACGAGTGAGTAAGTGGGTGACTGAATAAATGAGCAAACGAATGAACGAGTGAGTGCCTGAATGAGTGAGTGAGTGAATGAGAGAGTGAGTGTACCTGTACAGTCTCTACAGACAACACTCCGTTCTCCCAGGTATTGAATGAGTGAATGAATGAATGAGTGACTGAGTGAACGAGTGACTGAGTGAACGAGTGACTGAGTGAATGAGGGAGTGAATAAACGAGGGAGTGACTGAACAAGGGAGTGAATGAACGAGTGAGTAAGTGACTGAGTGAACGAGTGAATGAATGAACGAGTGAGTGATCAAATGAGTGAATAAACGAGTGATCAAGTGAGTAAATGAACGAGTGAGTGAGGTAGTGAATGAATGAGTGAACGAGTGAATGAGTGAGTGACTAAACGAGTGAGTGAATGAGTGACTGAATGAGTGAGTGGGTGACTGAATGAGTGAGTGACAATTAGTGAGTGAGTGAGTAAACGAGTGAGTGACTGAACGAGTGAGTAAGTGAGGTAGGGAATGAACGAGTGAGTGAGTGAGTGAGTGAGTAAGTGAGGTAGTGAAAGAACGAGTAAGTGAGTGATGTAGTGAATGAACGAGTGAGTGAGGTAGTGAATGAACGCGTGAGTGAAAGTGAGTGAGTGAGGTAGTGAATGAACGAGCGAGTGAACGAGTGAGTGAGTGAGGTAGTGAATGAACGAGCGAGTGAAAGAGTGAGTGAGTGAGTGAGGTAGTGAATGAACGAGCGAGTGAGAGTGAGTGAGTGAGGTAGTGAATGAACGAGTGAGTGAAAAAACGAGTGAGTGAGGTAGTGAATGAACGAGTGAGTGAAAGACTGAGTGAGTGAACGAGAGAGTGAGTGACTGAATGAACGAGCAAATGAATGAATGAGTGAGAGAGCAAGCGAGTAAATGAACGAGTGAGTGAGTGAGGTAGTAAATGGACGCGTGAGTGAGGTAGTGAATGAAAGAGTGAACGAGTGAGTGAGGTAGTGACTGAACGAGTGAACGAGTGAGTGAGTGACTGAATGAGAGAGTGAGTGAGTGAGTAAGTGGACAGTGAATGAACGAGTGAGTGAGTGAGTGACTGAATGAGAGAGTGAGTGAGTGAGTGGACAGTGAATGAACGAGTGAGTGAGTGAGTGAATGAGAGAGTGAGTGAGTGAGTGACTGAGTGGACAGTGAATGAACGAGTGAGTGAGTGAGTGAGTGAGTGAATGAGAGAGTGAGTGAATGAGAGAGTGAGTGAAAGAGAGTGAGTGAGTGAGTGAGTGAGTGACTGAATGAGAGAGTGAGTGAGTGAGTGAGTGGACAGTGAATGAACGAGTGAGTGAGTGAGTGAGTGAGTGACTGAATGAGAGAGTGAGTGAGTGAGTGGACAGTGAATGAACGAGTGAGTGAGTGAGTGACTGAATGAGTGAGTGAGTGAGTGAGTGAGTGAGTGAATGAGAGAGTGAGTGAATGAGAGAGTGAGTGAGTGAGTGAGTGAGTGAGTGGACAGTGAATGAACGAGTGAGTGAGTGAGTGAGTGACTGAATGAGTGAGTGAGTGAGTGAGTGAGTGGACAGTGAATGAACGAGTGAGTGAGTGAGTGAGTGACTGAATGAGAGAGTGAGTGAGTGAGTGGACAGTGAATGAACGAGTGAGTGAGTGAGTGACTGAATGAGAGAGTGAGTGAGTGAGTGGACAGTGAATGAACGAGTGAGTGAGTGAGTGACTGAATGAGAGAGTGAGTGAGTGAGTGGACAGTGAATGAACGAGTAAGTGAGTGAGTGAGTGACTGAATGAGAGAGTAAGTGAGTGGACAGTGAATGAACGAGTGAGTGAATGAGTGAGTGAAAGAGTGAGTGTACCTGCACAGCCTCTACAGACAGCACTCCGTTCTCCCAGGCGTTCAGGACCTCCAGGATGGCGGCTGGTGTGCTCAAGCAGATCTCGTGCCACTTCATCTGACTGACAGGACGAGAGCAGAACACCAGCAGAGATTACAGACCTGCTCCTCAGACCTTCACAGTCAGAGCTGATCTGCTGCTGCGTCCCAAACCCACATTCTCCCACTACACTAAGGAGGGCACTTCATTTTTATACACCGACAAAAGAAATAATTAACATAACGTTGCTGTCCAAAGGAGAAAACACAGATAAAAATAATTATAATAATTATATATATATATATATATATATACACACACACACATCAGGCATACCATATATAATTATATATATATATATATATATATATATATATATATATATATATATATATATATATATATATATATATATATATATATACACCATATACCATATATAAACATATATATAACAACAACAAGAAAGAACAAAAAGCTATGCACTTAGAAAATGCCAGCTCCACAGGGCAGGCCAAATATCTCCTCCAGCAACATTATTTCTTTCCCCTTTTACCCCTTTTTTTCCCCCTATCCCTGCCCCACCTCCCCTCTACTCCCTTCCCTCCCATCAACCTATTAACAATCACAGAAAATAAAAAAAGAAGAGAAAGACAGAAAAATAAAAAAAGAAAGAAAGAAAGAAAGAAAGGAAGAAAAATAATAATAAAAGAAAGAAAAGTAATAATCCCCTCAATCAGCCGGCATAAACTGAAGTGAATTGAAAAAAATAAAGAAAGGATTCCACTTAGAGTACAATGTTGCAGTATTGCCTTTCAAGGTAGATCTTATCTTTTCCATAGTAAGAAAATGCATGACATCTCGGAGCCACATAGAAATGGAAGATGGTTTTGAAGACTTCCACAGTAGTGATATGCAACGTCTTGCCAATAAAGACGTAAATGCTATTATTTCCGACTGAATAAAAATATTGCGACAAAATGGTTCTTATTGATGTTAATGCCCAGAACTTTTGTCATAATCTTAAAGTATTCTGACCAAAATTTATGTAAAGAGGGAACAAAAAAAAAAAACATGTGACTTAAGTTACATGGAGTAGCACCACACCTATCACATTGATCACTGACAGCATTCGGATAAAATTTAGATAACTGAGACTTGGAGAGATGAACTCTGTGTAGTAGTACTTTAAACTGAATCAGCTGGAGTCTTGCACAAAATGAGCTTGAGCGTACTTTGTTCATTGCTCCGTGAAAGTAGTACCTAGTTCATGTTCCCACGCGTTTCTGATTTCAGTAAGAGAGTGTTCACCTAAAGCCATAATATACGAATAAATCTTAGATATAGTAGATTTTTGAAAGGGATCCCAAGCCAAAAGATCCTCCCATGACTGTGTGGTGGGAAGACATGTATAATTTGGGAAAAGGGAAGAGATACAGTGTCTGAGTTGAAAATATCTAAATAAAGGAGGGCACTTCTAAGTGAGCTGCACTGGTGTTTAGGTACTGGTTAGTGCAGTCAGATGATGAGAAGAGGTAGAGCTGTGATTGGTCACATCACTGGAACGAGCCTTGTAGCTCCAGCGTAAAGGTAAATAAGCCCTCTGTACGTCTCGTCTCGTCGGCGTTCCCGATTTCTGCCTGGCTGTATCCGTGTCGGAGGAAACCGTGTATATTTGATTTGTGAACAAACCACTTGTTTGCGCCGCTGTGGGGCGTCTGATTAAAGATAAGAAGCGATACATTCACTTCCTGAATCAGATCTCTGTCAACAGATTCTCTGCATTAGACATTTCCTGTATATCAACATAGAGAGGTTTGTTTAACAGGAGTCTGGGCCAGTTAGTGGAAGAACAAGGTGGTGTTTCTAATAAAGTGGCCAGTTAGTGGAAGAACAAGGTGGTGTTTCTAATAAAGTGGCCAGTTAGTGGAAGAACAAGGTGGTGTTTCTAATAAAGTGGCCAGTTAGTGGAAGAACAAGGTGGTGTTTCTAGTAAAGTGGCCAGTTAGTGGAAGAACAAGGTGGTGTTTCTAATAAAGTGGCCAGTTAGTGTAAGAACAAGGTGGTGTTTCTAATAAAGTGGCCAGTTAGTGGAAGAACAAGGTGGTGTTTCTAATAAAGTGGCCAGTTAGTGGAAGAACAAGGTGGTGTTTCTAATAAAGTGGCCAGTTAGTGGAAGAACAAGGTGGTGTTTCTAATAAAGTGGCCAGTTAGTGGAAGAACAAGGTGGTGTTTCTAATAAAGTGTCCAGTTAGTGGAAGAACAAGGTGGTGTTTCTAATAAAGTGGCCAGTTAGTGGAAGAACAAGGTGGTGTTTCTAATAAAGTGGCCAGTTAGTGGAAGAACAAGGCGGTGTTTCTAATAAAGTGGCCAGTTAGTGTAAGAACAAGGCGGTGTTTCTAATAAAGTGGCCAGTGAGTGGAAGAACAAGGTGGTGTTTCTAATAAAGTGGCCAGTGAGTGGAAGAACAAGGTGGTGTTTCTAATAAAGTGGCCAGTGAGTGGAAGAACAAGGTGGTGTTTCTAATAAAGTGGCCAGTTAATGGAAGAACAAGGTGGTGTTTCTAATAAAGTGGCCAGTTAGTGTAAGAACAAGGTGGTGTTTCTAATAAAGTGGCCAGTTAGTGGAAGAACAAGGTGGTGTTTCTAATAAAGTGGCCAGTTAGTGGAAGAACAAGGTGGTGTTTCTAATAAAGTGGCCAGTTAGTGGAAGAACAAGGTGGTGTTTCTAGTAAAGTGGCCAGTTAGTGGAAGAACAAGGTGGTGTTTCTAATAAAGTGGCCAGT
The DNA here is from genome assembly GCA_021613375.1 of Megaleporinus macrocephalus. Lineage (NCBI taxonomy): Eukaryota > Metazoa > Chordata > Actinopteri > Characiformes > Anostomidae > Megaleporinus > Megaleporinus macrocephalus. The sequence goes on from CM038715.1 coordinate 39,092,750, forward strand.
TAGTGGAAGAACAAGGTGGTGTTTCTAATAAAGTGGCCAGTTAGTGGAGGAACAAGGTGGTGTTTCTAATAAAGTGGCCAGTTAGTGGAAGAACAAGGTGGTGTTTCTAATAAAGTGGCCAGTTAGTGTAAGAACAAGTTGGTGTTTCTAATAAAGTGGCCAGATAGTGTAAGAACAAGGTGGTGTTTCTAATAAAGTGGCCAGTTAGTGGAAGAACAAGGTGGTGTTTCTAATAAAGTGGCCAGTTAGTGGAAGAACAAGGTGGTGTTTCTAATAAAGTGGCCAGTTAGTGGAAGAACAAGGTGGTGTTTCTAATAAAGTGGCCAGTTAGTGGAAGAACAAGTTGGTGTTTCTAATAAAGTGGCCAGTGAGTGTAAGAACAAGGTGGTGTTTCTAATAAAGTGGCCAGTTAGTGGAAGAACAAGGTGGTGTTTCTAATAAAGTGGCCAGTTAGTGTAAGAACAAGTTGGTGTTTCTAATAAAGTGGCCAGTTAGTGGAAGAACAAGTTGGTGTTTCTAATAAAGTGGCCAGTTAGTGTAAGAACAAGTTGGTGTTTCTAATAAAGTGGCCAGTTAGTGTAAGAACAAGGCGGTGTTTCTAATAAAGTGGCCAGTGAGTGTAAGAACAAGTTGGTGTTTCTAATAAAGTGGCCAGTGAGTGGAAGAACAAGGTGGTGTTTCTAATAAAGTGGCCAGTTAATGGAAGAACAAGGTGGTGTTTCTAATGAAGTGGCCAGTTAGTGTAAGAACAAGGTGGTGTTTCTAATAAAGTGGCCAGTTAATGGAAGAACAAGGTGGTGTTTCTAATAAAGTGGCCAGTTAGTGGAAGAACAAGGTGGTGTTTCTAATAAAGTGGCCAGTGAGTGGAAGAACAAGGTGGTTTTTCTAATAAAGTGGCCAGTGAGTGGAAGAACAAGGTGGTGTTTCTAATAAAGTGGCCAGTTAGTGGAAGAACAAGGTGGTGTTTCTAATGAAGTGGCCAGTTAGTGTAAGAACAAGTTGGTGTTTCTAATAAAGTGGCCAGTGAGTGGAAGAACAAGGCGGTGTTTCTAATAAAGTGGCCAGTGAGTGGAAGAACAAGGTGGTGTTTCTAATAAAGTGGCCAGTGAGTGGAAGAACAAGGTGGTTTTTCTAATAAAGTGGCCAGTGAGTGGAAGAACAAGGTGGTTTTTCTAATAAAGTGGCCAGTTAATGGAAGAACAAGGTGGTGTTTCTAATGAAGTGGCCAGTTAGTGTAAGAACAAGGTGGTGTTTCTAATAAAGTGGCCAGTGAGTGGAAGAACAAGGTGGTTTTTCTAATAAAGTGGCCAGTTAGTGGAAGAACAAGGTGGTTTTTCTAATAAAGTGGCCAGTTAGTGGAAGAACAAGGTGGTTTTTCTAATAAAGTGGCCAGTTAGTGGAAGAACAAGGTGGTGTTTCTAATAAAGTGGCCAGTTAGTGGAAGAACAAGGTGGTTTTTCTAATAAAGTGGCCAGTTAATGGAAGAACAAGGTGGTGTTTCTAATGAAGTGGCCAGTTAGTGGAAGAACAAGGTGGTGTTTCTAATAAAGTGGCCAGTTAGTGGAAGAACAAGGTGGTGTTTCTAATAAAGTGGCCAGTTAGTGGAAGAACAAGGTGGTGTTTCTAATAAAGTGGCCAGTTAGTGGAAGAACAAGGTGGTGTTTCTAATAAAGTGGCCAGTTAGTGGAAGAACAAGGGGGGTGTTTCTAATAAAGTGGCCAGTTAATGAAAGGACAAGGTGGTGTTTCTAATGAAGTGACCAGTTAGTGGAAGATCAAGGTGGTGTTTCAAATAAAGTGGCCAGGTGGTGTTTCTAATAAAGTGGCCAGGTGGTGTTTCTAATAAAGTGGGCAATTAGTGGAAGCACAAGGTGGGTGTTTCTAATAAAGTGGCCAGTGAGTGGAAATAAAGGCTTGTGTTTTTGATAAAATGGCCAGTGAGTGGAAGCACAAGGTTGGTGTTTCTGATAAAACGGCCACACAATGTATATTTAATGTATGTGTTTTAATCCAGTGGACTGTGAATCATTTAACTTCCTGTTAGAGACTGAAGAGATGGATGTTCACCCCGTAAGCGCAGAGTCTTATTATTTTAAAGCTTCTGAAGAAGCTCCAGTAGATAACCACAGTTTCCATCATGCATCAGCAACATCTCTGACTAAGTGTCTTTCCAGAGCGAGATAAAAATTAGGACGCCGCTTCTCGTGATATGATTCAGCTGCTTCTGAGCTCTGATGCGAGTTCCAAATCTGATGCAGGACTCAAGAAAGCATCCCTAGAAAGAAGATCCTAACTTCCAGACTTTGAACACTTGATCAACAAACCCTTCCTTGATCTTCAGTAAAGAGTCGCTCCGAGAGGTCTGGAGTGAAACGACTGAGAGTGTAGAGATTTCTGCACAGTGGCTGTGAATGGAACCAGACGTCACCACGTCTACAGCACCAATATCGATAAATATAACTAATATTCGAGACGGCCTTCTAGGAAACATCTGCAAATGAAACTATTAGACAGCTGCAGCCCCGGCCTAACAGCCTCCTGAAGCAAGACCTCCGCGGAACCACCCGTTCACACTGACTCCATTCTTTCCAGCTGATCACCACTTTTTCTGAGAATGTGGTTTCACAGAGGATGTTGTGATGATCGCACGCACTCAGGAGCAGAAGTGTCAACCTCAACCTCGTTCTGAGACGTCCAGTCGAGCGGTGGGATGGAGATCACCCACTGCACCGCGGATCTGTGAGTAGGTGTTAGACTGAAGTCGAAGCTGCAAATAGCAATCCTGCAAAGTTGCTGATTCATATTCTTTCAGAGAAACCGAGGTACTTCCAGTCAGAGGACGAAGCAAAACTAACACATAAGCACAAAGTCGAGTGCCAGAGGGGCTTTTTACCCTCTTGGGCAAATGCAAACAGAAATCTGTCAGCTGATATATAATAATCACAGTCATAGCATAGCATAGCATTGCCAGATGTGGTGCAACACCAAAATACCAATGCCACTTGATGAGCATCCTGGTACCACTTTCCAAAAACCTGGGATAGGAGCATGTTTACCACATCACCTTTCCAATATAGTCCAATATACAGTAAATATGAAGATATAAAGTCTGAGGCAGCTACACTCAAGCCTTCATCTGATCAATAAGTGTATGTTCACCAGTCAGTACACCAGATCTGATTAGAACAGATGTAAACAATCATACATTCAATACCAAGTAACATGAATAAGTTATCGTGAAAGAAGTAGATCAGATCTTGAGCTCCAGTTTGAAGAAGTGTAGTTCCAGATTTCTCCTGGACGCCCCAGACATTGTATGAATGTGTTCAGTTCCTTCAGCAGTAATCTTGATTTAGTTTAATGAAGTACTGAGCAGTCAAAGCAGGTATTAGATGAGAACTGATAATAATACTGGGTTGTTTAGGAGAAGCTTGGAAAGGGTTAAATAAACACACTGATGTATGTAAAATCACTACTTACTCTATTAATACTGATTAATATTTAATAATAAAGTGTTTACTGAGTAAATAAAGCTTCCTGTCTGGAAAATATAGCTTTTTAAATATAATAATGTCCCTGAGTGTCTAAAACTTGCACAGCTTTCCACATACTCAGCCTATACTTTGAAACAAAAAGCAAATATAATAAAAGTTTTCGGTCTGAAAAACAATTTTTTTAAACATAACTAGAAAAGTGCACTCCCTGAAGGAAATGAGGGATGAATAAACGACAAGTAGAGGAGTGCAGGTCAGTATGTCTGTGGATTAGAGGTTGGGGTTCTGCTCTGAGTGAGTACAGGCAGTTTGGAGGCTGTAGGTTAAACAAAACCATGATGTTTGGCTGCGCTCAGAAATGAATGGGACTCTATGGGTGAGAAAAGAGGGATGGGGAAAAAAAAGACAAACAGACGAGTGCGGGTCAAACCAACACTGCAGTCGTGGTCGGGGGTCCGCCCTGAGTCAGTGTATGTGAAATGGTGTCTCTCGGTCGAGCAGAAGTCCACCAGATTGGCGTCCACTATTTCATCCTATTCATTCTCTATGGGAAAAAAATTCAGGAAATTCCGCTCCTATCTGGAATCCATGCGTCTGATCAAAAAGCTATATATGAGCCCGAGTCACACATTCAGACCGGACTATCTGGAACTGGAACGGAGTTGATAGACCATAAAGAAGCTGTACATCACAATATTACTTACACCAGCTTCATCTCGGACGACGTGTTGAGCAGAGCCACCAGGCTTTCCACCTTGCCCGATTCAGGCCTGAAGCAGGGGTGGTCCGGGTTCAGAGTCTTCCCCTCCTCCGGCATGCACATCTGCAGCCACGTCTCAAAGAACGGTGTCTCCCCGGACGGACTGGGCTCCGAGAGGATGACCTGTAAGAGAGAGGTTTAAGGTACCAGTCAGAAGTCTAGGCACACCTACAGCAGTCACACCTAACTGGCTTAAAGATCAATAAACAACGACTATTCACTTATTTATTTATTTATTCAGTCAGACTGACTAAAGCAGCGGCCTCGCGAGGAAAGCATGTCGTCCGTCTGGCAGTGTTTACCGTATATGACTGAGACTCATCCAGGACGATTTTAAATTAGTAAATCAGTGTGTCTCGTTGGAGAACCAAGACAAAGACATTTAACTATTAATCTGATACAGCACTGCACGCAGCTGAACACAGTGAGTATCAGTAAACAGCAGAGCTAACACACACAGCTAACACAAAACAAACAACCCAGAACACCTACAGACCAGATCTGACCGGTACAAACAGAACAGCAGCAGCAATTCAAGATCTACATTTAATGATTACAGATTTAGTTTAAAATAACAGAGTCTGCGTTTAATGACTGCAGTTTTTTTGTACTGTATTTATTTAATTAGCTTTTTTAGTTTTAAATTTAGAGTCTAAATGTAATGATTGCAGTATTTGGGGATATTTGTTTGATTTACTTTGTTTATTTACTGTTAATTTAGTTTAAAATATTATGCTGTTTCATATGAGCTCATTAAAAATGGTAATAATACAGTTTAGACCATGTTTAATGACTTGCTTGCGCTAATAACTACATGTAGCCCTGCCGTGGCATATAGCCCCGCCTTCTATCAGTATCGGCTATCGGCCCACAGCGCTGAAAGGTGATCGGCAATCAGAATCGGCCTCGAAAACATTGATCAGTCCATCTCTAACACACTATATATATATATATATATTTTTCTCTTATTACAGAAGTCATAACATTCAGCTTCAGACTATTTTGGAGGTTCCTCAGATAAGCCATGTTTACCAATTCAGCCACCGGTAGCCCCCCAGAAACACAGAGAACAGAGAGCTAACTACTAGACTAGATGCTTCTTGGGAATTAATGAAATGTTAAAGTTAAGACTTGACTAAATTAAACGTACGACCTTGGACGGAGAAAGTCTTTTAAAGGCCTTAAATTTAAAGTTTTGGATCTTTGGACCGTATTCAATAGCGGAATTTCTAATTCTCCTACAGGTCCTACCTAACTTTTTTAAACACCATGTTTAAAAAAGGGTCTCCCTTCTGTTCTAAAAGCAATACTAAGGAAGGTACACTTCAATGCACAGGTTTTGTGAACGAACACAAGTTCAATCCTTTTGGAGAGGAGTTCCTCAAGCTGTAGTGGAAATATTGAATATTAAAAACTTAAATATCTTCTGAACTACAGTTCTGGTCTGGAGTTAAATGACAATACGATTTATTTGTTATGGGCTTTATCATAGCTAGCCAAAACTATGTATACTGCTGTTGTACAGATTTTGGATCTCTTAGCACTAGAGTAGCTCACCTTTGAAACCCAAAACAATATTAAAACTCAAAAAAGAAAGTTTGGTCATCAGTCTGGGAGATATTAGGTGATGAAGGATTTTTCATTGTATCATTTCTGTTGCATTGTCCTATTATTATTATTTATTTATTTATTTTTTCAACTATTCTTTTAAGTCCATGCTGTATGTTTACATTCCTCTGTTACTGATACAGCCAGATATTTTGTAGTTTGTTTTTATTTCTGTATATCTCAATATGTGTAAAAGTCAATAAATATTAGGGCTGCAGCTATTGATTATTTTAGTAATCAAGTATTCTATCGATTACTCCATCAATTAGACGAGAGCAACAGTAAATATATAAGATAAAATAAGCCCGGT
>CM038715.1:39103920-39136420 GCA_021613375.1 Megaleporinus macrocephalus
GATTTTTAATCAATATATGTGATTGGCCGATATTTCTCCAGTTTAGCCTATCCCGAGAGCCAATCGTATTAGAGGGGGGCTGTCCGGAGGGCTTCTATTCCTGGATGAAACGCTTTATACTCATTATACTCATTTTGTTTAACGCCATCGATCAGCTCTCAAGATCGGCTAAATTGGGGAAATATCACTGATCACATATTTTGATTAAAAATCAGCCAATACTGATACATAGCCGATCAATCTTTCCATCTATATATATATATATATATATATATATATATATATATATATATACACCCACAATCATCCATTGGATGACTCATATTAGAGTAATCTAAAAATGAGTCATTAGATGAATCCACTAATCTAAAAAAATAACCGATTATGAAATTGATCATTAGGTGCAGCACTAGTTACAGCATTTACTTCCACCAGGAATTCAGTTGTTGTTTTAGTTTTCAGGCTCACAGAGCCTGTCGTATGATTCACAGCAGGAGTGGAGGAGTGCAGCGACTGAGGCTTTGCTATTTATGATGGTGATGAGGAAACGGAGGAAAGTCCGGAGATAAACAGCAGCACCGTAACGCTACATTAGGCTGGAGGTAAATCACCGCTGGGCACCTTAAGTATGTTGGTGACGGTGGGCTCTGCTCGCAGTATGAGTCCCGGGTTGGGCTGGATGTTGGCGTTCTCGGCCGTCTTCAGCTTCGGGGCGTACTCTCTGTCCTCTGCCCTGCAGCAACACAGACAAACACAGAATCGGGGTTAGGCTTACACCAAGTCCAATCTAAATCAGCTCCACTGACCATACAGGAGCTCCACTTACAGACTGTAGTTCATCTGATTCTCTGTATACTTTATTACTCTGTTCTTTAATGATCAGGACCCCCACAGGACCACCACAGAGCAGATACTATTAGTAAGTGGATTAGTGGATCCTTTTCAGCACTGCAGTGACACTGACATGGTAGCGGTGGTGTTAGTGTATGTGTTGTGCTGGTGTGAGTAGATCAGACACAGCAGTGCTGCTGCTGCTGGAGTGTTTAAACACCTCAGTGTCACTGCTGGACTGAGAATCGTCCACCAACCAAAACTATCCAGACAGCAGTGTCCTGTGGGCGGCGTCCTGTGTCCACTGATGAAGAACTAGAGGAACCCAAACTGTGCAGCAGCAGATGAGCTACTGTCTCTGACTTTACATCTACAAGGAGGACCAGCAAGTAGTAGGAGTGTCTAATAGAGTGGACAGTGAGTGGACACAGTGTTTAAACAGCAAATTCTACATAATGATGTTGATGCAGCACACGGGAAGTGGGCAGATGGCCTACGTCCTCTAGTGGGTGGGGTGCTGTAGGGGGCTGGTGGGGTTCTTAGGGCTAAGTAAGGGTAGGCAAGGAAAAGTGAGGAAAGAAAGAAGTGAGGTAAAGAGAAAGACTGAAGAAGGTGTGTGCAGGGTTGAGCGCGCTGGACAATGAAGATGAGCTCCGTACCTCTTGCTGGTGAGGACGGCCGTGTTGGACTCCGACAGCAGACCCAGTTTGTTGCACTCCTGAAGCAGCAGACTCAGACAGTCACAACTACAGCCAAAGGAAAAACACACAGCCAATCAACGTACATGTAAGAAAACATTAATCCGTCCATCCATCCATCCAACCATCCATATATCCAAGTAACAATTCAACCAACCAACCAACCAACCATCTATCCAACCAACCAACCAACGAACCATCCATCCATCCAACCAATCAACCATCCGTCCATCCAACCATCCAATCAACCATCCATCCATCCAAACAACCATCCAACCATCCAACCAACCAGCCAACCAACCAACCATCCAACCATCCATCCAACCAACCATCCATCCATCCAACCAACAATCCAACCATCCATTCATCTAACCAACCAACAATCCAACCATCCATCCATCCAACCAACCATCCATCCATCCAACCAACCAACCATCCAACCAACCATCCATCCATCCATCCAACCAAAAATCCAACCATCCAACCATCCATCCAACCATCCAACCAACCAACAAACCATCTATCCATCCGTCCGTCCAACCATCCAATCAACCATCGATCCATCCAACCAACAACCAATCCATCCATCCACCCATCCAACCAACCAACCAACCATCCATCAAATCAACCAACCATCTAACCATCCATCTATCCATCCAATCAACCAAACATCCATCCAACCAACCAACCATCCATCTATCCATCCGTCCAACCATCCAATCAACCAAACATCCATCCAACCAACCAACCATCCATCCAACCAATCAACCATCCATCCATCCATCCATCCATCCAACTAATCAACCATCCATCCATCCAACAATCCAACCAACCAACCAACCAACCATCAATCCATCCGTCCAACTATCCAATCAACCATCCATCCATCCAACCACCCAACAAACCAACCAACCATCCATCCATCCATCCAACCAACCAATCAACCAACCATCCATCCATCCAACAATCCAACCATCCATCCATCCAACCAACCAACCAACCATCTATTCATCCGTCCAACCATCCAATCAACCATCCATCCATCCAACCAACAATCCAACCACCCAACAAATCAACCAACCATCCATCCATCCAACCAACCAACCAACCATTCATCCATCCAACCAACTATTCATCCGTCCATCCATCCAACCAACCAACCAACCAACCATCCATCCATCCATCCATCCATCCATCCATCCAACCAACCATCCATCCATCCAACCAACAATCCAACCAACCAACCATCTATCCATCCATCCAACCATCCAATCAACCATCCATCCATCCAACCAACAATCCAACCACCTATCCATCCATCAATCCAACCAACCAACCAACCATCCATCTATTCATCTATCCATCTATCCATCCAACCAACCAACCATTCATCCATCCATCCATCCATCCATTCAATCATCCATTCAACCATCCATCCATCCAACCAACAGCAAAGCATAAACAGCCAATACATTATATGGTCAGAACATGATAATGATCAGACACAATAATGATGAATAAATATCCGCCAAACCTCTTTGAGAAACTTTGTGGAAGTAAACAAATCAACCAGTACATGAATACTAATCGTGCCCACGCTGCACATGCTGGATGCCAGACAGCAGAAAAAGGTTGAGGCTTTTTAGCGTTCTAGGCCTAAAAACACTGTCTAAAGTGACATACTTGCATCTCTGGTCTGCTTTGTCCAGCAGCGGCGTGAGCTTCAGCAGAAACTCGAAGGCCATGTTCACATCCTCCATGAAGTCCTGATAAGAGAACACACCAAAATAATTAGTGCTCGCACCTGATTTCAAAACCGCAGCCTGAGAAACCTGCGAGAGCAGGACTGAAACACTTCAGCTGGAGGTCCTACATAAGAGCTCGCCCCAACACAATGAGCAGAGGTGGTGTTCACGCTTAGTGGCTTCAACCTTCTATTCGGTAATCAAACGTCCCAGTGGGACAGAAAAGGGTGGCAACAAAAGCTGAATGCAGATATCTCTGGTCGTTATCACTACTGCAGCAGCATGGATCGTCTTCAAACGTCTTCAATCACCAATGTACCAGCACCTCCGTACCTTATGGCAGTGGTCAAGACTCAGTCAGTACCTCGAGCCCTTCAAGCTTCAAGTACAGCTTGGCTTGACCCGCCATCCCTCAAGATGCATGGAAGACAAGTGACAAGACTCTTCACTGTCCTGGAGAACAGATGGTGGAATGAACTTCCATTGGCTGTCAGTACAGCAGACTCTCTCACAGTCTTCAAACCCAGACTGAAGACCACCACCTCTTTGTGGAGCACCTATCAGCACTAATCTACTGTAGATTAACTGTAGCTGCAGGTAACTCTTTATCTTGTAGGTATGAGCGCTAGCTGGGTACATCACTTATACTGTCTGTACCCCTGTATGTTATTCTCTTCTCTCTGAGGATCAGCACTGGCCCTGGTTTCTACCAGGGTTTGAGCTCAAGAGCAGTTTGGACTGCTAGCTAGAGATACTCATACTTAGACCAAACACTAAGCACTTCTGACAGTCACTCTGGATAAGAGTGTCTGCTAAATGCTGTGAATGTAATGCCTTAAATTCTAGGGCTGCACTTAATGATTAATTTCTATTAACTTCTATTTTATTTATCTATTAGTCAATTAATCTAAGCACTAGTTTTTTTAATTGTGTGTTAGGAATTAAAAATTTTACTTTGTTATGGATTTATAACCAATGGATAATTTTGTGTGAGTGTATAATATATACAGTATACATTTTGTTAATGTTGGAGTGGAGCTGAAAATGGATTGCAACATCTAGTGCCATCTAGTGGTCAGAGGTTTAAACACAACAAACAATGATTCACTGCCTGCCAGGAATCTGTGTATCAATACTGTGTTTTTGAGAATCGATACAGTATCACCAAACATAATATCCCAATATTTGATATTTTTGATATTTTCTTACACCCCCTAATATATATATATATATATATATATATATATATATATATATATATATATATATATATATATATATATATATATATATATATATATAGATAGATAGAAGCACAAGGACAACGCACAGTCATTCTAGACTTAATGTATTAAAGGGTATCTTTGATCTATAAACTAATAAAGACTAAGAGTCTACGCTCTGACTCGACTTTTAGAGGCACAAATGACACGTAGCCTACGCCACACCCACCACACACAAGAACTCGGCCAGTTTGTGGACTGTATATTTTGTAGAGAGTTATTAGAGAAGCAGCTACGTGTGTTTTAAAGCTCCCGCGGTATCTAGAACAGTCTAAGGTTCTACACTGGCTGATTAAGAAACTGTTATCAATGAGACTTTTCAAGAGACACAACTGAAATGAACATGATACACATGTTAATAATCTATAAATAACCTGCTAAGATAAGATAAACAGGTAAACAGGTGCTGTCCTGCTGCTGTGTTGATGAAGCTCTACGGGATGTTTGAGCTTCAAGGTCTCGTGTATAGCAGCTGTACTGTTGATCATCTCCACTGTGCAGAGCTGACAGAGCACCACACTGTTGTGTTTCTGTGTGAAACACTCCCACAACTTTAGATGCACGTGAGTGATTGTAGACCGAGGGTGAAGTGGGCTTTAACCGTACCTTCTCTCCTTGAGGGTACTTCTTCAGCCTCAGCAAAACCTGGGGTATCTGAAACAGAGAGAGCCATCACATAAGTTTTACTGCTTTACTTCTAAACAATGTGTTTAATCCAGCTAATAGTGGATGTGTGTCCTCTGCAGATAATCAACAAACACATAAGACCACAGCAACCATCTGCACACAACCGTGAGCTTACACTACGCATTTGCTGCATTAGCCTCACAGCTCCAGTGCAGCATGTGGAAGCAGCCTGTCAGACACAGACCTTCAGGAAGGTGAAGGCGGTCCACTTGAGCTCCTCGGTGCCCTCAGGAGACTCGATGAGTCCGGTGAAGCAAGCCTTCCAGACCTCCAGAACGAACTGTGGAGCAGGAATGCGCTGCGGGACAGGGAGAATAAACGCTATAGTTTAAACCCTAATGACAAAATGTACAAGCATCTCCGAATCGATAACTTTACAAGGGAAAGCAAAAACATTATTAACTTTTAAATGTAATATGTTCCTTTTTTTTGTCATTTTGGAGCATATCTGTCGGCCCGTCAATCAAGAAATTCCAAATATAAATACCGCGCCCTTATGCTGCTTGTTAATGTTGGAGTGGAGCTGAAAATGGATTACAACACTGCCATCTAGTGGTCAGAGGTTTAAACACACTGTCTGCCAGGAATCTATTTTGTGTGTATGTGTGCATACACACACACACACACACATATATATATATATATATATATATATATATATACACACACACACCACAGAGCTATGAATGCTGACAGTTGTGGTCCAGACCCACCTGCATCCTTTTGATCATCATGAGCTGCTCCACCAGCGGCTGCGTCTCTCCCGTCAGGTTCATGGTCCCCTCCAGCATGATGAAAGCGTGAACTGAAGGGAAGGCAGTCTGGACTGGAGGGTCGCACTGAACACACAGCATCTGAGGGATGCTGACCGCAGAGAACAGGGAAGAAAAACACAAGCTTACAAACACAGTTACAAACACAGACCTACCAGCACCACACACACTACCAGGTCAGGGTCACCGCTGCGCTAGAGTGGTTCAGTAATAAAGCTGTCGGACATCTCAATGACGATACGAGAAGCAATGAAGTCTGAACAGCTACATACATGCTTTTATTTTCTATGTGGGCTCATAAAAATGTTTCAAATATATATTTAATCCTGTTTACAGCACCTTTATGGTGATGCAGATGAATGTAGCCGTTACTGCTAATGCTAAACACTGAGAGTGTCCGACCTCACAAACGCTCTTTTAACTGAAGAGCTTGTGGACAGCTTCCCCTAAGAGTTGGGGGCTGTAACAGCTGCAAAAGGGGGACCAACTCCATATGAATGCTCATGCTTCTGGAATGAGATGTCCAACAAGCTCATACAGGAGTGATGCTCAGGTGTCCATATACTTTAGGCCACACGGTGTATATTATCTGTACACAGAGATTTTTGTCAGTGTGCCATATCGTCTCGTACACAATAATATCGTAAACTTTTTTGGAATATCGTGAACAATATTATAGCCTGAAATATCGTATCCATCCCTAATTATCACATCAGGGTACTACTTTTACTGCTTTTAACAAAAGAAAAATTCATACTTTTCTCATTTTCCATTATATATCTACTAGAGACAGATTTTATCTGTCCAGTATCATTCACTTTACATCAGTCCTGGATATATGGAGATATTTGGATTTTCATTATTAGTTCATTATTTAGTATCATGACATTCTGGATCATTGACTTCTGTTACAATCTGATAAAAATTATTGTATTTTTTAATATCTCAGTTAGGGGTGTGCCGTATCATATCGTTTGCAATAATAAAATTTTCATTTTGTTACTGTAGTGTATTCTTGAAATATATATATATATATATATTTTTTTTTTATTCAATGTTTTGTCATATCGCCAAGAGTATCGTTATCACAAAAATACCATGAAATATTGTGATATTATTGTAGGGCCATATCGCCCACCCCTAGCTGTAAAGCTTGATTATGAATGGCTAGTGGTGTGTGTAGGTATACTGTAGGGCTGTGTGTTGGCAAGGATCTTACCATCCAATAGGTATCATGATGCAGTGGTCACGATTCAATATATATAACGATATATATATATATTGCGATACTGCAAGCAAAGTAATATATTGCGATTTTTCAAACCCTACTATTAAAACACACCACTGTATGAACAGGTTTATCAATGTTTACAATAGCATTGCGCCCTTGTGCTGCTTGTTAATGTTGGAGTGGAGCTGAAAATGGATTACAACACTGCCATCTAGTGGTCAGAGGTTTAAACACAACACACAGTGATTCACTGTCTGCCAGGAATCTGTGTATCGATACTGTGTTTTTGAGAATTGATACACTATCACTAAACATAATATTCTGATATTTAATATTTCGATATTTTCTTACACCCCTAAGTACACTGTACTGCTCTAGAGTGCTCCGCTAAGCTAGGCGGACCCCATAAAGCCCTTGATATAAAAAAGGAACCTTTTTCCATTCTCGGTAAAGGCTCGCGTCCCCTCCCCCAAAGGAGTAATAAGGAAACGGTGTCTCGTTTTGAGATGGAGCATTATGCTTTTGGAGAACTGGTCGTTTGAACCTTTACCTCTTCACCAGGGAAACACACTCCTCCAGCTTGCTCCTCAGCGCCGGATTGGACAAGCTGCCAAGATTCTCTGCGAGTTTGATCAAAGCTTGCTCCACGTTGGTCCACGAGGCTGCTGAGACACACAGGATGTGATGTGTTAGGCTTTAAGTGTGAATTCATTTCATCACATTAGGTAACCTCACGTATGTCCACTCACTGTCCACTGTATCAGCTCCACTGACCATACAGTTACACTTACAGACTGTAGTTCATCTGATTCTCTATATACTTTATTCCCATGTTCTTCAATGGTCAGGACCACCACAGAGCAGGAGTTATTAGGGTGGTGGATCATTCTCAGCACTGCAGTGACACTGGCGTGGTGTGCGTTGTGCTGGTATGAGTGGATCAGACACGGCAGTGTTGCTAATGGACTGAGAATCGTCCACCAACCGAAACTATCCAGACAGCAGTGTCCTGTGGGCGGCGTCCTGTGTCCACTGATGAAGAACTAGAGAACACAAACTGTGCAGCAGCAGATGAGCTACTGTCTCTGACTTTACATCTACAAGGTGGACCAGCAAGTAGTAGGAGTGTCTAATAGAGTGGACAGTGAGTAATGAAGCCGTCATCCAGCTTCTTCAACACCTTCCACGCTCACCCTGTTCCTCGAGGCGTGCGATGTGCACCAGGGCTCTGTTCTTGGTCCGCTGCAGAAGGATGTCCAGGCGCTCCAGGCAGGCTTTGAGGCTGACGTCTCCCGTGGGCAGCAGCCCGGGCTCTCTCAGCTTCTCGCAGTACCAGGCGCAGCCCTGCAGGAGCCACACCAGGATGCTCAGCAGGGCGCGGCACAGGCCGATGCACTCCTCCGCTTTACCGTGACAGCTGAGGACAGAAAACGTTTTAAACAATTTGATTAGGTCAAGAAATACGGCTTAAAAGACTGTTTAGCTCCGCCCACTGATCGGAACCTGCTGTAGGTGTTATGTGTGTGACGTAGATGGTGGACAACAACGCTAGAAGGCGTACTTACAGTAATACACAGTGACAGAAAGGTGGTGTTGTTTTTGGCTGCAGTAATTGGATGTACAGTGGACCCCCGAACCAAAAGACCCCCAAATATCCAGGTACATAGATCTGTAGATCATTTATCACAGCTATGGGACGTAGGTTTCCATGACGACTGGATCTTAAGTCTGGCGCTGTTGAACAATATAGGCGTGTAGGAAACCAGTGAGAGGAGTTCAAGAGCCTCCGTGTACGTGGAGGTAAACCAGGTAAGCTCAGTTACTGAGCCTGCTTTAGCTGATGTTAGCTAATGTTAGCTTCACTTGCTAAGTTCGGTGGTTGAAGTTATGCTAAGCTAACGTAGTTGAGTTATGAAGATTTATAGAGTCGTATGAGAGCGAGTTCACTTTAATCATATTTACTACAATAACTGTACCTCTATATCTGAGTTTAGCTGGTTGCTAGGCGACTGCTGTCATGAATAATGTTGGTTATTTAACTAAAAGTCTCAGGACTAAGTGATATGGTGGTCTAAAAGTCTCAGGACTAAGTGATATGGTGGTCTAAAAGTCTCAGGACTAAGTGATATGGTGGTCTAAAAGTATCAGGACTAAGTGATATGGTGGTCTAAAAGTCTCAGGACTAAGTGATATGGTGGTCTAAAAGTATCAGGACTAAGTGATATGGTGGTCTAAAAGTCTCAGGACTAAGTGATATGGTGGTCTAACAGTATCAGGACTAAGTGATATGGTGGTCTAAAAGTATCAGGACTAAGTGATATGGTGGTCTAAAAGTATCAGGACTAAGTGATATGGTGGTCTAAAAGTCTCAGGACTAAGTGATATGGTGGTCTAAAAGTCTCAGGACTAAGTGATATGGTGGTCTAAAAGTATCAGGACTAAGTGATATGGTGGTCTAAAAGTCTCAGGACTAAGTGATATGGTGGTCTAAAAGTATCAGGACTAAGTGATATGGTGGTCTAAAAGTATCAGGACTAAGTGATATGGTGGTCTAAAAGTCTCAGGACTAAGTGATATGGTGGTCTAACAGTATCAGGACTAAGTGATATGGTGGTCTAAAAGTATCAGGACTAAGTGATATGGTGGTCTAAAAGTCTCAGGACTAAGTGATATGGTGGTCTAAAAGTCTCAGGACTAAGTGATATGGTGGTCTAAAAGTATCAGGACTAAGTGATATGGTGGTCTAAAAGTCTCAGGACTAAGTGATATGGTGGTCTAACAGTATCAGGACTAAGTGATATGGTGGTCTAAAAGTATCAGGACTAAGTGATATGGTGGTCTAAAAGTCTCAGGACTAAGTGATATGGTGGTCTAAAAGTCTCAGGACTAAGTGATATGGTGGTCTAAAAGTCTCAGGACTAAGTGATATGGTGGTCTAAAAGTATCAGGACTAAGTGATATGGTGGTCTAAAAGTCTCAGGACTAAGTGATATGGTGGTCTAAAAGTATCAGGACTAAGTGATATGGTGGTCTAAAAGTCTCAGGACTAAGTGATATGGTGGTCTAACAGTATCAGGACTAAGTGATATGGTGGTCTAAAAGTATCAGGACTAAGTGATATGGTGGTCTAAAAGTATCAGGACTAAGTGATATGGTGGTCTAAAAGTCTCAGGACTAAGTGATATGGTGGTCTAACAGTATCAGGACTAAGTGATATGGTGGTCTAAAAGTATCAGGACTAAGTGATATGGTGGTCTAAAAGTATCAGGACTAAGTGATATGGTGGTCTAAAAGTCTCAGGACTAAGTGATATGGTGATCTAAAAGTATCAGGACTAAGTGATATGGTGGTCTATTTCTACATTACAGCTCTTTCAGATTAAAATTCAGAAATATCATCAGAATCTGAAGAAGCAGTTCTGGAACATTCTCAGTCCCAGTCAGTGATAGTGCTGTTGTACCGCCGCGCTGTTCACTGTTGTTCACTAGTGAAGTCACACGGTAGCGTTCAGGAGTTTCCATAGCGAGCTCGGGTTTTTACATCAATTGAATTAAAATAATCAGTTTTAAAGCAAATTAAGCAGAATTTAATTTTAAGTCATGTTTATATATTTTCAGTATCTAAAACAGTGTGAAATCACCAGGGGGGTCCATAAGTGGTGCATTAAGGTTTCGTTTATGCGCAACCATCCTTCAGGAAATACACCTCTCTAGTTGCTACTACAGTCCAAAACCCTAAAGTGGATGTGAGAGCAACAGGACAGCTTTGAGTTGACGCTTAAACCCACACCCCCCAAAACCATGCCACCACTGGTGGGGTATAAGATTCCATCACTTGTGAGCTGCACTATCCTCACAGTTCCAAGTTTGAAACTATGGAAGCAAACTTCTCAGCATTACTTGGCAGATCCACTACATTTAAGGTGACGTTCTCTGCACAGCTCTACTATTAACCTTACATCTTCGTCTTCATCATAAGCCTTGTGAACCATACCTGAGTGAGTGGGAGAACATGTCCATGATCTCCAAGAGGGATTTGACACAGAGCTCTCTGGAGAAATCATCAAACTAGAGACAAACAAAGACATTCTGTTATTTCTCTTTCCAGCTAATCAGCATTTAAAACTGTAACAGCCACAGCAGTTCTAAAGCCCAGTCCCAGAGCAGAGCAGCTCGTTCTAATCAGATCCAGCTTTGGAGACAGTCATCAACCCCTCAGTAGATATTCTGATGTGACTGAGTCAATCTGGAAATAATGCAGCTCTTTAAAATCCCAGTTTATTCCATAGTAAGTGTTATCAGAATCTATCTAGCACTGGTTTATAAGTTAATTAGCCCTTTAATGTACTCCATCACGCAGGTATAGAATAAACAGCACAAAATAATAACAAGAAAAACAACCAATGGCGTAAGAGCACGTCTGACATTGGGGAGGACACATTTGCTAATATGAATCTAAGCCCATCCTATCCTCTAAATATTAGCTATAAGCTGATTCCACTGTAGGTAAGTTAGTGAATCACTGTATGTATAGTGATGTAGAACAACATTAGTGGAATTAAAGTAAATTACAAATAAATAAACTAAATACAACATTATCTGTACGTCTGATTATTGTTAGATCAATCTAATTAAAGATCACTTTACAAACTAAACTAGATACTCACATTACATGGTAGTGTTATTAGAAAACTTTTAAACTATACCTACAATGTCTGGATTATATACACATATAACTAAAAGATATGTTATTATTACTTTCTTTGGAGTATAAAACTGAAATGAAATGATAAATAAATGTATGTTAAGGTTTCCTGACTAGACTAGACTAATATTAATGTTAGACAGTAAGGCTGTGTCCCAAACAGCACCCTCTGGAACATTACATACTGCACTACAGACAGCACTTCTAATGATGGAGTCCTTTTATTTATTCATTTATTTATTTATTTGATTAATATTTTTTATGTATTTAGTGTAGTAGCAGTCTGTGGTTTGGGGCGTGGCCAGAGAGTAATGTAACTTTACGTTTCAGAGTGAAAGTTAATATAAACTTTATCTAACCCAAACCCTCCTAGTCTGTTACCATAACAACACATTATACTAAAGCTGTTTTATTGTACGTGTTTTACTACTTGGTGTCTGAGTTGCTGTCGTTCACAATCACTTCCACTTTGTTCTAACACCACTGACAGTCCACTGTGGAATATTTAGTAGTGAGGAAACTTCACGACTGGACTTGTTGCACAGGTGACGTCCAATCACTGTACCACGCTGGAGTTCACTGAGCTCCTGAGAGAGACACACTCTTTCAGTCTGCATGACTAGGTGCTTGATTTTATACACCTGTGGCCATGGAAGTGATAAAGGTGTAAAGTCCTGACCAGAACAGATTACAGGCTAACTGAGAAGCGATGACATTAACCACATGCACATGAGCTTGTTAGTGCACTGGCACTAACAAGGAGTCAATCTGTATTGAATGTATTGGATTTTAAGAGCCAGTCGTAGTCAGAGCTGAGCCTGAGCAGGACAGATATTACTGCAGAACAGAAACGATCTGATGGTTGAATACGGACCTTGCTGACTGCTGTGAGTACGCTGGAGCAGGACACCATCTACAGGACAAACAGAGAACAGCACAGGCATTTACAGATTGGGTTCAAGTCACCAGGATATGGCCATATCGGTATCTTTAAACTGATTTAGCCTGAAATGAAGGTAAGGTCCTTCAGAAACATGCTTTGTAATTAAAAACCTATTTAACACGTAAAACAAACCTGAGATATAACTTATATACATATATATATATATATATATATATATATATATATATATATATATATATATATATATATATATAAAATGGAATGATAATAATAATAATAATAATAATAATAAAAACTACCACTACAATGACTTAAATGCTATTAAACAGGCCGAATTATACTCACTTTGTAATAAAACACAGTCAATGTTCTTTTTGCACTGATATGCTCAGAAAAGCACAATAACTATAAAATATTGGCATATTAAATCTAATCACGTTTATTGTGTGGATATATATATATATATATATATATATATATATATATATATATATATATATATATATATATATATACACAGCTCTATAATAGTAAATATACATATATTTACAGCTCTATAATACAATAGCTAACCTTGAAAGATGAAGGCACCGTTACTATGACAGCAGAGAAATAAACTAAACTAATGTAACTTTGGTCACAGTATTTTAACATATGTAATAAAGCATATTTATAATTATGTTAACTGGGAAAGACAACTAAACACTAAAATATTTAAAGAACATCTGTGATTGGTTAGGATGCTCACGAGACACAATAAAGGATGGCAGCAACTGATTACAGGCTGATTTACATACTGCTCACAGTCTCTAGCGCAATTCTCTGCAGTCAGATGGAGTAAAGTGGGCATATACCAACATCCCGTAAACATGGACTAGTTTGCTTCTGTTTCTGTGTGTTCAGCTGTGTAGGAGCAGTGGTGGTGTTTGTTTTTGTGTGCTTTTGAGAACAAGACTGCTAAAACTGTGAGACAAGCAACCAAAAATAGCATTTCAGTCAACTCTGACAAAAACCAGGCTTAAAATAGGTCTAAACCACACGGTGTAGATCTGGCTTCAAAGCACTGACCTGAGAACTGATGGCGTACTTCAGGTAGGAGAGAATTAGGGGGTTTGGAGAAGGTCCGATCATCGCCTGCTCCAGCAAAGCTTCTGCAACAAGACAGAAAAACACCATTCTATTAGACACTCCTACATGGCTGGTCCACCTTGTAAATGTAGAGTCAGAGACGATAGTATATCAGTTTGTGTTCTAGAGATTTTTTTTTATCAATGGTCACAGGACGTTGCCTACAGGACACTGTTGACTGGATGCTGCTGGTTGGTGGACGATTCTCAGTCCAGCAGTGACACTGAGGTACAACACACACTAACACAGCACTATCCCATCAGTGTCACTGCAGTCCTGACCATTAAAGAGCAAAGTAATAAAGTGTACAGAGAATCAGATGAACTACAGTCTGTAAGTGTAGCTCCTATATGACCAGTGGAGCTGATAAAGTGGACAATGTGTGTAGATACAAGGAGGCAGCTTTAATGCTGTGACAATGGATTATGATTGTTTCATTGTAAGCCACATGAACAGACATGGGTGTAAACATATGGGCCCTTTAAGTATCAAAAGCAAACCACTCTAAAGAAACATCCATTACAACCTGCTAGATTGAGGTAGTCCCACGTGGCGCCTTTAGGGCAGTTCTTCTTGATGTTGATGGCCCACTGGTAGTCGCTCCATCGCTCTTTCCAGGCCTGCAGGATGGCCTGCTTCAGGTTGACCACCTTCATTCTGCAGGAATGGAAAATGATGACTGCCTGGGACTCAAATGAAGGAAAACAAACCGAAAGAGACCTTCTCTTGTGGGTCGACACATATACACAGACATTAATACTGCCTAATAATCTGCCACTACTCTAACATAGCTATCTATTAACATTAACCTGGACTTTATTTTAAATATTCACAGGTTAACCTAAATAACCAGACGTCACTATTAACACAATACAAACATACTCGTTTTACTTACTATCCAAAACCACATATACAAGTTTTTAATAAGTAGATCCACTTGTTTGCCTAACAACTCAATGCCTGTACATATTAAAACTGTTGTAGGCTTTCTGTGAGGACACTTAAAAGTTTAATAAAGACTGGACGACTGGTTCATATTACTACCGCTGTAAACAAATCTGACGCTGTCAGTTTCCATAAAAGGCAGCACTTCAGCCCAAACCATTCTAAATGGCTTTGTTTACATCTTAGCCATTAACTTATATAGAAATCTGGAATTATTGGTGGACTTCCCCTAGCATTCATCTATTGTTTCTGTGGTAAATCCATATTCTTTCCTCTTTTAAAGAAGGACGAGGACAAGGAGTGCGCCTCCCGTGTTCATGCAACAGTTTATACATGTCGCTGTTTAATTCCTCTCAGTTAATATTCCACAAATATTAAAAATATTAGTAATTTAATAAATACAGTTTGTCGTTAGCTTAGCTAATACCAGTCAGACCAGTTCTGTCTTCACTAAAACAAACACGTAGCGCTTACAAACGACGCTCCACAGGAACAAATCACTATTTATTAAAATAATACATATAAACATAATCTAACGATGAGTTTTTACCTGAAAATATTCTTTATTTTGGAATAAAAGTGGAAGAATCTTGATTTGTATTCAGACCGAACTCACACAAGCAGCGCCCAGCAACAACGCGCCCTGTGATTGGTCGAGCCTGCTGAGTGTGCCTACACGCTATTGGATAGCAGATGCCGCTCTCGTCCAATAGGCTTAGGCGTTTGGAGTTCAAACACCACGTGACCGTTACAGAAGTTGTTTAACCCTTTAAAAACTGTTGAGATATTTTAATATTTATTTAATGTATGTCCATTGTAGTATGTATATTAAGGTATATTCTTGTTTTAATATATATATATATATATATATATATATATATATATATATATATATATATATATATATATATATATATATATATATATATATATATATATATATATTTCTTTTTTTTCTTTTTTTTTCTTATAATGAGCCCTTCATATCTACATAGGAGCAGGTCATCTTCCCACAGATGGTTTTTACAATAGCCCAGAATGGACAAACCACAAAATTGGCCTTTTGAGCTTTTACATTTGCTTACGTGCCGCCAAAGTACCAGCTGAGCATCATAGAAAGAATTATTTGTGTAGAAATGTCAGTACCTGCAATACCTGTACATAAAACTCCTGATAAGATTAGTTCTCCCTATTAAATAAATACTACAAACATTAAAACTATGAGGTTGAAGTTAAGTTCTTATTCCATTGGACCTTGAATGGTGCAACAGGCATTATAAGATCTCTGGCACCTGAATGTAACCACACCACTATTTAAGGTGCAATAGGAAAATTCAAAACAGAAATGGGTGAATGTCCTCATCAGGAAATGTTTCCAGCTATAAAAGAATAATTGGAATGTTTGGTGGTGTAAATCAGGTTATTAGGGAGTCAGTTCGAACTGAATTAACATTAAAAACACAATAAAACATTTGAAACACTGAGCCCCTTATGCTGTACCAATGACATGCATGGCTGTACCTTGGTTGTGGGACACATGGTGACCTCACACAGTCCGAGTAGAGTCCCTGGGGTGCACTGGGACAAACCCTTAGTTAAGAAGTGCTGTCTCTGGGTGGGTTCCAAACAAATTGTGTTACATCTTCCATATTCCATATAGATCCACACAGGTAGGTGAAGGTAGTGTTACAGTTTACCTGTACACAGGTAGGTGAAGGTAGTGTTACAGTTTACCTGTACACAGGTAGGTGAAGGTAGTGTTACAGTTTACCTGTACACAGGTAGGTGAAGGTAGTGTTACAGTTTATCTGTACACAGGTAGGTGAAGTTTGTGTTAGGAGTCGTACCCAAGAACTGCACTGGTACAGTGTGAGGTGGTTACCCAGGTGGGAAACTGAACCCCAGTCTGGGGGCAGCAGTGTAAATCACCACACTCTATAAAACACTGTTTTCTCCTAAAACATTACAGATGCAACATTCAGCATTTCTCCAAAAAGGTTTATTAAGCCACCGTCCAGTCATACAGATTTAAAAGACTTCATATTCCATAATAACCACAACTACAGTATTTACATCTGTCCCTCGTTAAACCAGCACTGAAGCATGCTGCCATCAAGTGGTCAGTAATTTCTGTCCATCTCCTTTGTGTCCACTGTCCTTTTTGCTGTGGACTCCGTTCTGCTTCTCTGTCTTGTCTCGTCCACTCGTTGAAAACGGCAGGATGGCCTTCTTTTTGCCAGGACAGGGGTCCGCACTTCTGGTGCCTTCGCCTGCCTGAAATACAAAAATACAACATAGGTTACACTGGAAAACAATCAATTTACCATATATAAACATTATGATTCCATGAGGGTCCCTGGCCTAGCTAATGTTCTGGTGACACTCTCTGGACCCACTCATCCATGTAGAAGACACTCTCAACTGATTTGGGTCTGAATCCATCCTTGCAGATCACGTACACCATACATGGAGTGGATGGGATCTTCCAGCAAAACAGTGAGACACGTCACACGACTAGAAATGTCCTACATTGGTTGGAAGAGCTGACCAAATCTTCCAAGTGCTACCGTGGACCCTTCATTCCCTAGACTTGAACCCAACTGAGCATTGGTGGGACCACCTGGATGGTGGTGTTGGCTCTATGGATCCTCCTCCACGCTCCCTCCAGCAGCTGTGGGATGCACTGCAGTCAGCATGATACCTCCAGATACCTGTGACCACCTACCAGGACCTTACTGAGTCTCCCAGTCCGTCTAGCTGCTGTGGTTACTCTGGATTTTAACTGCTGGTCATAATAATGTGACTCGGCTGTGTATGTATGTCTTTGCAATGAAACGTACGTTTCCACTGTTGGTCCTGCCATATGTTGAGATGATCCAACTGCATCTCCATTAGACCTCTGTCAGACTTCTTTGATCCAGCAGTGCATTTCAAAGTCAAATGCTAACAAAAGCTGACCAAGCTGTCCTGGTTTGGACACTGATATCTCAGTAGAATTCCCAATACCGAGTCAGAAAATATAATTGATCAGCGCAATACTTAAATATCAATGTTGTTGGGACTGTCTGTGTCACTGGACGCTGGCTAATGTCCAGGATGCTGGCACTTGATTTAGATTTCAACACAAGGAACTATTTATTGAGGCAGCGTTTTAGGTGCAACAGTTGGTGCACTGCACCCCCTGCTGGCCAGAGCTGAAACTGCTACTGAGTTGAAACATGGAGCCTAAAACATGGACATCTTGGATTTTGCTGTTGACCTGACAAGAGCTCTTCTTCCGTCACAGTCCTGCTCCGTTACATCTCTGTTCCTCAACCTGCTGCTCAGTTGCTAGTAAGTTTACTTCTCAATGGACATTAATGTTTATTCATTTTAATAACTATGAGGGGGAAGTACTGTAGCATCCCACTACTGGCCCCAGCAGCTGTGGATGGGTAGGAGGCCACGCCATAAGGGGTGAAGCACCACACTTGTAGTAGGAGAGACTTTAATCTTGTCTAGAATGTTTACATGTTTCACTATTCTAGCCATTTAGTAATGTTTCTTCTACCCTGACACTACACTGGAGAAGACTGGTGCTGGTGGTGGCCTGGTGGCCTGGCAGCATTCACCACGACCCTTAAGTAGGCGTTGTGGTTGGCCAAGACCTTGCGTTGGCGCTCCAGTGTTTGCCCAAGCAGTTGTATATGGTGCAGTGGGTGGAGGGGACAACCAAGGCAGAGGCATTGCTGTTGTCGATGCACAGATTGGCGGCCCGGGGCGATGTTTCATGTTGCTTTACCTGGACATAGCAAAACTCCACGCCCCAGAGACTTCTGCTCATGACTCTCCTTGAGAAGGAGGAGCCTATGTATAAAAGCTACGTGGCAATGGAGGCCATGCGGAGTGGCCATGCCCATATTGTCTTAAGAAGGCGCACAAGCTCTTGGGAGATTGATACACTGATTAGATGTCCTTATTTTCATAGTGTACACTGATCCGAATCCAAGGCCTAACACCAAATCAAGAGTAGTCTTTGTTCTATCTTCTTTAGATTGACTAACACGTCCTCACCTCATCTGAATGTTCAGACAGGCTGCGATACGGCTGGGAGGACTCAGGTTTGCTGGACCTGCTGTGCCTTTCCAGAAGACCAACAGACGACTCTTCATCCTGGCTGGAGACCTTCCGAAAGTAGAATAGATGATAATAACATAGAGCGTTTACATAGAAAAATGAATATTATTATAGACAACGCTGATCAGGTGGTGCACATTTTTTTTTTTTTTTTGTCGTGTCTGAAGTTTTATCTTTAGTTTGGCACCGCAGCTACGAGGCTAGTGTAATTGGCAAGTATTGGAAGATCAAAGCTAACAAATTAGCATCGTGCAATAAAGTACTTCTGAACACTGCTGCGCTCCCTTCACTGGCTTCCTATAGCTGCTCGCATTCAGTTTAAAGTTCTGATGCCTACAAAGCCGAGAATGGAGCAGCTCCTCCTGACCTTATGGCAGTGGTCAAAAGTCGAACCGCACCTCGAGCCCTTCGCACTTCAAGTACGGCTCGGCTTGACCCGCCATCACTCAAGATTCATGGAAGACACACGACAAGATGCTTCTCTGTCCTGGAGCCCAGATGGTGGAACGAACTTCCACTGGTTGTCCGAACAGCGAACTCTCTCATGGTCTTCAAACGCAGACTGAAGACCACCGTCTCTTTGTAAAGCACTTATAATCACTAATATACTAAAGTATTGGTATAAACTGTAATTGCACTTGATCTTCTAGGAGCACTGGATACGTATTGCACTGATACTGTATGTAGTCTTGTATTTGTTCTCTTCTCTGTAGGTGTTCCAGTCTTGCTAGGTATTGCGTTGTCTTTTTTCTAGGTATCAGCACTGGCCCTGTGTTTATGGCAGTGTTTGAGTTTAAGAGTGGTTTGGACTTAATCCTGTTTGTACTAGCCATGGATGCACTTAAAAAGGACATTTTAGGGTCTATTATAAAGCAGTGTCTCAGACATCAGGCAGTGTATTCATAACCATTTCATGTAATAACTTTCTGTGAGGGAACTTTTAAAGGTAGACATCTGGTTCCATTCACCACCACTGTAAACAGTTCTCTAGAATGGAGCGTTTCACACCGAACCCACTCTGAATGACTTTGTTTACATCTGTTTAAGTACCCTTACAGAAAATAAGTATACTTAAAGTTTATTTTATTAAGTATACTTTATGTAGTTACTATACTAATGTCATTGTACTAGTAGTACACTTGTATATGTACTATTTTAATACTTCTTGGGACTAAATTGGCCCACTTTCTAGTTTTTAAAAGTATACTTTTAAGTACACTTTAAGTGTAAGAGTAGTAAACCAAGTATACAACTAGTTTACAGCTTAAGGGTTCACTGTTAGTTTACTAGCTTGTAAGTTTTCTTTGAGTGAACTTAACATAATACTTATAATTAACTGCTTATATTATTGTTGTACTTTAAAGTATATGACTAGGTTTAAGATTTTTTACTACTTAAAATAGAATTTTAACAATGTTTACTTACTCACCAGTGGACACACGTAAAATAAACAAGACACACTCAGATTAAGAAACATATTTATATCTTTATAAATCTTTATAAATCAAATTTTAAATAAATATTCTACTGGATGTGTTTTTGTGCAGAGCAAGAATACTTACTTCTACTATCTCAATCAAAAGATTAAGTACAAGTAAAGGCCAAATATACTTAGACTGTTCTATACTTGTCAGTATAACCCAAGCATACTTAAGTATAACTGTGTTTAGTATATCACTGAGAACTGAAAGCATACTCAATTGCTTTTAGTTTAAAAGAAGTAAACTAATGCTACACTTAAGTAAACTTCTTTTTTGTAAGGGTACGCAGAGAATGGAATTTCTTATTTGGCAATTGGAGGATGATTGAGGCATGCGGTTAGCAGAGGGCTAATTCCTACGGTATAAGCTCCCATTAGCCTCATAGTTTAAGTGAAAACACATTTGTTCAGAGTGGTGGGCAGTGTTATCCATGACAATGCGAGCAGTTGGGGCTTAGGTGTTTTGTTCAAGGGCACTTCAGTCACAGCCAGTTGGTTCAGGGGATCAAACCCACAACCTTCTGGTCAACAAGCTGGTTCTCTAACCTCCAGCCCACGACTGGCCCAAAACCTTTTGTAATAAAATATACTTTTTAAAAGAAGTCTTGATGAAGAGGCACATGCAGGGGGATGGGGGGCCAAATAGACTCCAGATAAAACACAAGTACATTTGGGATAGTGGTGACCCCTGGTTCCATTCAATTTTAGAATTTTATCAATTTTAGAAATATTGGTGGAATTCCCCTTTAGGGTTCTCACTGTATCTTCAAATGTTAAGCACTGAATAAGATGACACAAAAAGTGTCACTGAAAGGTGAAGACCACCTGCCCGAGGCCTGCCTTACCTTAGACAGAGACTTGGTAGGAGACTGGCTGGAGGATTTGGGGGAGTTGGACCCTCTGATTCTGTCACTGAACCAGGAGAAAGGTACAAAGGGGGGTCCGGAAGAACGGGAGGAGCGGCCCTCTGCCTTCTCAGGCTCTCTGCAGCACGGGCACATACACACAAGGATCAGAGAAAGCAGATGCACCTGAATATACGCCATAGCCAGCAGGAATTTAACATCGGTTCCTGGAGGGCAAACAAAGGAGCGGTGATCCTGCGGCCCCCTTACCGGCTTCCTGCTGATAGCCTGTTGCCTCGGTCCTTCCTGACCCTCCCATATGTGCGGCGCAAAGTGACCCTGTCCCGAGAAGCACATCAAGCGGCGTTCAAGTGCGAGTGAAAGTCGTTTTAAGAGGAGAGAAGAGAGAATTAGTCAGCAGCCATGCAAAAGGTAATGGAAAAGGAGAACCACACAGATTTTTCAAAATTCATGCATCACTGAAATGTAAACAAAGTAATTCAGAGAAGTTTTATGTGAAATGGTTCGTTATTTCATTAGTCGAAGCGCAAGGTGGGTGTTTCTAATAAAGTGGCCAGTGTGTGGAAGCTCAAGGTAGAAGTTTCTAATAAAGTAGCCAGCTAGTGGAAGTACAATGTAGATGTTTCTAATAAAGTGGCCAGTTAGTGGAAGCACAAGGTAGATGTTTCTAATAAAGTGGCCAGTTAGTGGAAGCGCAAGGTAGGTGTTTCTAATATAGTGGCCATCTAGTGGAAGCACTAAGTAGATGTTTCTAATAAAGTGGCCAGTTAGTGGAAGTGCAAGGTGGGTGTTTCTAATAAAGTGGCCAGTTAGTGGAAGTACAACGTAGGTGTTTCTAATAAAGTGGCCAGCTAGTGCAAGAACAAGATAGATGTTTCTAATAAAGTGGCCAATGAGTGGAAGTACAACGTATATGTATCTAATAAAGTGGCCAGCTAGTGGAAGCGCAAGGTGGATGTTTCTAATAAATTGGCCAGCTAGTAGAAGCACAAGGTAGATGTTTCTAATAAAGTGGCCAGTTAGTGGAAGTGCAAAGTGGGTGTTTCTAATAAAGTGGCCAGCTAGTTCATTGTAGAGAAACTGACTCAGGCTTGTTTAAAGTGGTCGTGAATGGAACCAGACGTTGCGATGTCTCCAGCGCAAATGCAGTCATATTATTTTGACTACTGAGTTGAACCGGTTTGTCTGGTTCACTGTGCTTCTCTAGGACAGAGCGTTTCACTCCAAACCACCCCGAATGACTCTCAGGTGTTCACTCCTCATCCAAACTGCTGATGCTCCTGGGTTGCTGAGGCCTATGCCAGGTTGGAACCACCCTAAACATGGTCACCGATCCATCACAAGACAGGATGGACATATACATTCACACCTGTGTGGGCAGTTTAGTGTCTCCAGTTCACTTGACTGCATGTTGTTGGACAGTTATGGGGAGAACATTCAAACCCCACAGAAATGACTCTGGTTGCCCGGCTAGGGACTAGAACCCAGAACCTTCTTGCTGTGAGGCACCAACATCACCCACTACACCACTGTGTGGCTCTCTTATCCACTTTATTGTGCAGAAATCTGGACAAATGTATAGATTTCTCTTTACTGACCCCAGATCAAGGAAACGTCTCCTGGTCTTCTTGTCCAGCAGTACTGTTGGGCTGCCTGGCTCATCTGAACCAACGTCATGGCTGTCGTCTGGACACAGACAATGTCAGGGTAGAGTCAGTGTGTGAAATTATAAAAGAAACAGAAGTGAACATGATAAATAATGAAGATGCAGTTTAGGTTTCATTCAAAGAAAGACTGATGCAGCACAGAGTCATGTTTTATTGTCCAGCTGTATCTCCTGATGTAAACATGAAGCAACCAATAAGGGTTGACCGTTAAAGGCATGACCACTGATTAAGGTTCAATACGAAAAGGAATGCAAATGTAAACACACAGCAGCTTCTCTGGACGTAGCAAAGTGAGGCTAAATGTTGTGTTATGTTTAAATTTCACTCATTAACACAATCAGTGGCAGTTGTGAAGCGGCTGGTTGTGATGACCAGGCCCTGAGACAGTGTCGTCTGATACAGTGACTGAACACCTCCTCCTTATTTCTTTATATCTGTCCACTCATAACATACTGGACCTTGGACTGTAAATGAGTACATGTCCAGCTAATTCTGAAGGTAGGTGTTTCTAATAAAGTGGCCAGTGAGTGGAAGTCCAATGTAGGTGTTTCTAATAAAGTGGCCAGTTAGTGGAAGTACGATGTAGATGTTTCTTATAAAGTGGCCAGTGGGTGGAAGTACAAAGTAGGTGTTTCTAATAAAGTGACCAGTGGGTGGAAGTACAAAGTAGATGTTTCTAATAAAGTGGCCAGTTAGTGGAAGAACAAGGTAGATGTTTCTAATAAAGTGGCCAGTTAGTGGAAGCGTAAGGTTGGTGTTTCTAATAAAGTGGCCAGTTAGTGGAAGTAGGTGTTTCTAATAAAGTGGCCAGCGTGTGGAAGCGCATGGTAGGAGTTTCTAATAAAGTGGCCGTGGGTGGAAGTACAATGTAGGTGTTTCTAATAAAGTGACCAGTTAGTGGAAGTACAAGGTAGATGTTTCTAATCAAGTGGCCAGAGGGTGGAAGTACAGTGTAGGTGTTTCTAATAAAGTGGCCAGTGGATGGAAGTACAGTGTAGGGGTTTCTAATAAAGTGGCCAGTGGGTTGAAGTACAAGGTAGGTGTTTCTAATAAAGTGGCCAGTCAGTGGAAGTACAAGGTAGATGTTGCTAATAAAGTGGCCAGTGGGTGGAAGTATAAGGTAGGTGTTTCTAATAAAGTGGCCAGTGAGTGGAAGTACAATGTTGGTGTTTCTAATAAAGTGTCCAGTTAGCTGAAGCACAAGGTAGATGTTTCTAATAAAGTGACCAAGGGAAGTACAGTGTAGGTGTTTCTAATAAAGTGGCCAGTGGGTGGAAGTACAATGTAGGTGTTTCTAATAAAGTGGCCAGTGGATGGAAGTACAGTGTAGGTGTTTCTAATAAAGTGGCCAGTGGGTGGAAGTACAATGTAGGTGTTTCTAATAAAGTGGCCAGTGGGTGGAATTACAATGTAGGTGTTTCTAATAAAGTGGCCAATGGGTGGAAGTACAGTGTAGGTGTTTCTAATAAAGTGGCCAGTGGGTGGAAGTACAGTGTAGGTGTTTCTAATAAAGTGGCCAGTGGGTGACAGTGTAGGTGTTTCTAATAAAGTGGCCAGTGGGTGGAAGTACAGTGTAGGTGTTTCTAATAAAGTGGCCAGTGGGTGGAAGTACAGTGTAGGTGTTTCTAATAAAGTGGCCAGAGGGTGGAAGTACAATGTAGGTGTTTCTAATAAAGTGATCAGTGGGTGGAAGTACAGTGTAGGTGTTTCTAATAAAGTGGCCAGAGGGTGGAAGTACAGTGTAGGTGTTTCTAATAAAGTGATCAGTGGGTGGAAGTACAGTGTAGGTGTTTCTAATAAAGTGGCCAGTAGGTGGAAGTACAGTGTAGGTGTTTCTAATAAAGTGGCCAGAGGGTGGAAGTACAGTGTAGGTGTTTCTAATAAAGTGATCAGTGGGTGGAAGTACAGTGTAGGTGTTTCTAATAAAGTGGCCAGTGGGTGGAAGGACAGTGTAGGTGTTTCTAATACAGTTCATGTGTAATTAAAGATCATCATGATTGTTCGGAGCTTCTACCTTCACTCTGCGAGTGGTCCCTCTGGCGCAGGAGAGAGTGGTCCTCCTCATGCAACTGGCCATGGTCCCCCTGGCGCAGGTGAGCTGGAGAGGAGGTTTCTGACCTGGTGCAGGGTTTGGCGGGGACTCTGGAACTTGTCACCATCAGGGTCTCCTGAGAAGAAGTGTCCAGCAAATGTGTGTACCGGCCTCTCCGCTCCGGCGTCTCAGGGAAAGGGTCCAAGGTGAAGGCCCTGTCCCTCCATGCAGGCGACGAGGAGGAGAGCTGGGGGTCGGTGGATGGTGAGGGGCAGCGGAGGGAGACGTGGAGAGGGGAGTAGCTGCTGTGAGGAGGGCTGCTGAAGCTCTGGAGCCAGAACGTATACATTGGTAGATGTTATTTGATTAACAGCTTTTGTGAGCACGGGTAAACTGGACTAGCCCAAACCGCCCACACGCACCTTTCCATCGAGGCTGTCTTCTCCCTCCGTAGAGCTCAGGCTGTCTCTGAGGCGGGACCTGGATGGGCGGTGTCTCCTGGTTTTCACTGACAGCTGGGCTTTTGCTTTTTGCAGACTGCTGTCCAGTCGCTCTGTCTCGGGCACTGCCTCTGTCAGGTCTGACCCCAAAATAGCCCATTAGTAGTGTTCTCACCATGACAACTGATAAACAACCCACTTCAGTTCATAAAACAATACAGGACTGTACATACAGGAGCTCCACTTACAGACTGTAGTTCATCTGATTCTCTGTATACATTATTACTCTGTTCTTTAATGATCAGGACCCCCACAGGACCACCACAGAGCAGATACTATTAGGGAGGTGGGTCATTCTCAGCACTGCAGTGACACTGACGTGGTTGTGGTGTGTTAGTTAGTGTGTGTTGTGCTGTCGTGAGTGGATCAGACACAGCAGTGCTGCTGCTGGAGGGTTCAAACGCTGTGTCCACTCACTGTGCACTCTATTAGACACTCCTACTACTTGCTGGTCCACCTTGTAGAAGTAAAGTCAGAGACTGTAGCTCATCTGCTACAGTTTGTCTTCCTCTAGTCCTTCATGAGTGGACACAGGACGCCGTCCACAGGACACTGCTGTCTGGATAGTTTTGGTGTTTGAGGTGTTTAAACACTCCAGCACCATGGCTGGATTACTGACCAGACCAATGGGGCCAGCACCCAGGGGCCCTTGAGGTTAGGGGACCCAAGGAGACACTGGCCCAAAACATTTTGCAATGCCCATCAACATTTATAAGACAATATATTTATATTTCCGAGGGCCCTCCATTTTAAGGATCCTCTGACTTTTAGGGACTTTGACCCCAGGGCCTCTTGGACCCCAGGGCCCTAGCCATGCTTTGGAACCCTAGCCATGCTTTTGGGCCCCTTATGAAAATGGACGAGGCATTGTGGCACTGCTCTGCCTTCGACTTCTGGCTATTAGGGGTCCTAGGAAAGAGGGGGGTATAATTTTAGAGGGCCCTGGTTATGAGAGCTACCAGGGGGCCCTAGAGAAGTGCAGGGCATACCATTAGAGGGCCCTTGATCACTAGGGGCACGGGTTAGGGGGGTTAAAGAGTTGCTCAGGGGCCCAGCTTATCCTTAATCCGCCTTTGTCCACTCACTCTAGCACATTGGGCAGTGTATGTCATATTTTATATATATATATATATATATATATATATGTATATATATATATATATATATATATATATATATATATATATATATATATATATATACTTCACATACATCCTGGATATAAAGATGTACATATACATACATATTGTCTTGTATATGGGAAAAGTCTTTTGCACGTATGCCTCTGTGTTCTCTTGTTGTCTTGCAATAGCAGCGTCGCATTGTTCAGCCCTGCAACAGGGCTCGGTTATGCGCACTTGTTACACGCAATAAAACGCGAGACCATAAAGCTCAGCTGAAGCTCTATTAAACCTGTCAGCAGCCACAGATTACCTGTTTGAGTGATGTGTCGCCGTTGACCTCCGCAGGGCGTTGCGATGCGGTTTAGTGCAGTAGCGCAGCAGCGAGAGTCAGGGCACATGCTTATTTGCCATCTGCTTGCATCCCTCGTGCTTAAAGCTCACTGCTGCTGCCTAATCCTTGTGATGAACTGGGAAGCAGCACAAGTACATGTGTTCCCTCGCCAGCACATAGTTTCTCCATCAGCGAGACTCCTACCAGACCTTGTCGTGGCTACACACTGTAACTGGGTGGACCTTTAACACTAACCAGTAAATCTGAAAGGGGTCTCAGGGCCGTGGTGGACCTGAGAGGACGTTCAGGCCTGCCTGCGTCACCTTGCTATCAGCGAGCTCCACTACATTAAGAGCAGGTTGGGAAGGACGATGGCTAGAGGAGCACACACTGAGAGAAGAGACAGCTGTGGTGGTGGTGGTGCAGTAGAATGGTCTCCCAGTGGTCTACTGTAGCTACTAGTCATGTGAGGGCTGCTGTTTGTCACTGGAGCCCACCTTCAGTGTGTGATGCCTGCTATAACATTGTAAACAGGATGAATTTAAGGGTAACAATAGCTGCTGAAGAGATTAGAGGCAGGACTCTGAGGCAGGAGTGAGGCTGAACGCATTAAAGGAACAATATGTAAAATGTTTCCTGTATTAAATCATTTAAATTGAACATCCTGAGCATCCCGTGGTCAATAATGACCAGTGATACAAAGACGGAGACAGCTCAGAGCCCACAATGGCTTCAAGGTGGTTGCCAAGTTGGCTAATATTCTCCTGAGCAATGTGGATGAGGTACTCCCATCCATACTCGGTGATCCGTGTGCAGCTGGGTTAGTAAGGTGGCAAGTGTTTGAGACACAGCCAGTGAAGTGATGCTGGCTAGCGCTGTCATGCTAGCGTTAACTGTTATCAGCTGCACCCGAGGAGCAAAAGGGCTACTGTAAATAGCCGGCCATGCATCTAGCTAAAATCTTACGGTCCACATTTATAATATGCATAAAAAAACCTGGGTGAGCTTGGAGTTATAATATTACATATTGTTCCTTTAATTACTCTTAATGGTGACTAGGTCTTCCAGGTGGTTGCTAGTTATCCCATTTGCTCTGTGGCCTTTATTCAACTCTCTAGTCTGAAGTCAGCTGAGTCTAGACTATCTGACCTGCAGTGCTTTAAGTATAAATGCCCAGTGATAGAACAGAGCTTATATATATATATATATATATATATATATATATATATATATATATATATATATATATATATATATATATATATATATATATGTATATATATATATATATATATATATATATATATATATATATATATATATATATATACACATCACTGCGCAAAGTTCTAAGCTGATTATTTAAAAGCCTTAAAAGTCTTTATCTGATCAATAAGTGTATATTCACCAGTAAGAACACCAAATATGATTAAAACAGATATAAATAATTATACATACAATACAAAGTAACATGAATATGTTATTGTGAGAGAAGTAGATCAGATCTTGAGCTCCAGTTTGAAGAACAAGGTGTAGTTCCAGATTTCTCCTGGACGCCCCAGACATTGTATGAATGTATTCAGTTCCTTCAGCAGCAAATCTTGATTTAGCTTGGAAAGGGTTAAATAAACACACTGATATATATATATATATATATATATATATATATATATATATATATATACAAACAAAGCTGCCACTGCCTTCCTAAGGGCAAGAAAATAAAATAAAGAACGAGGAGGAAGCCCTGCTTGGACACTGGAATCAATATCTGGCAATTGCTCGCTGTCAGGACCGACGCTGTTCACAGCACAAACTAAAACCATCGATCGGACGTGGCCGTCCAGCCTGCTCTGGTGGCGTGCTGAGGCGTTCGCCTCATTAGAGGAGAACAAATAGAGCTGTTTCAGAGAAAAGAGTGCTTGAAGGAAAGACGTTTGTCCACTTACCCCAAAACATAGTGACCAGCCGCGGCATGTTTAGTGTCTGAGGTTCTCTGATTTAGTTCTGTATGAGCCTAATGTAGTTAAGCAGCGAAAACTAATACCCCAGCAATTACCACAGTGCTGACCACATGTCTGAATTATTCCACAGTTTTTATTTAAATATCTGTGGAATCAATTTTAGGACCCTTACTGTTTTTAATATACGCAAATGATCTTTACTTGGTAGCAAAGGATGTGGTTTCTATGTTGTTTTTCTGATAAAGATGGTTATAAACTAATTTTAACTATGAATTCATCTCTATCACACAATGATCACTGGTTTACAGCAAACAAATTATCTCTTAACATAATAAAAAAGTTCATATATGCTTTTTAGTCCTAAAAATAATAAAAACATTAATAGTCTCCCACCAATATCTATTGCTGGTTACATACTAAACCAAGTTCTCTGTACTAAATTTTTAGGTATACTCATTGATGACAAATTACGCTGGAAAGAACATATTTCACTAATTTCTAATAAAAAAATGTAAAAATGTGGGTGTCATCAGAAGAATAAAATATATTCTACCACAGAAAATCACTCTTAACTGATATTATACACTTATTTATTCTTATCTCTCTTATTGTAACATTATTTGGGCTAACCAGTAACCAGTCTAAATATTAAATATGTCATTGTGTGTATTCTTGGGATTGTTATTATTGATATTACTATTACTATTTTCCCCCAATATTTTTCTTTGGAATGAAAGTACTTTTTGGGCTTTTTTAACTTTCCCTGCACAGTTTGTTTGTTTGTTTGTCACATTCTATTTGTGCAAAATAAGATAAAAAATAAAATAAAAAATTCAGACTCAAATGAAAACGACTGTAGAGACTCAGATTGCTTTACAGTGGTGGTGAATGGAACCAGACATCACCATGTCTATAACACAAGTGTAGCCAGTTTATTTACAATCAGACCCACCAGTGAACCTACATTGAGTGTCTTCTGAGTGTTTATATATGAAATGTTGATTAGGGTCAAATGGTGGGAAACCATAGCACTATACTATCTTTGAGTACTGTCCAAATAAAACAAGTGAACAGTAACTTTACAGGAGAGGCCAAAAACTGTCTTCACTTTCAATGTAAGTCAATGTAGAGCATTTTGGAGCATTTCTATTGGCCCATTCATCATGAAACCCTCACAGGAAGACATTAAACTCTTCAAACGTCTGGTTCCCATCAGCACCAGTTTAACCATTTATAGCTTTGTTATATAGACCATTGACACTGTGACCATTATCAGGTTGTTATGGCCATATTTGGCACTAATCCTGATTTTCTTTTTTGTAATTCTTTATTTTCCTGTGTAAACTTTGCATTGACATTCACAATATACAATTTTTCCTTTTGTTATCACTTCTGATATACAGTTTCTATTTCTTTAACAGAGGGAACGTTTACAAAACAAAGGAACTTCATATAATGCAATCAAAATGAAATAAAACAAATATGAGAGGAATAATATACATGTGTTCTGAGTAGTAGTTTATTCTATTTGTGTTTCAATGAACCATAGTTTTGCAAATTTTGTCATCTGCAGCCTAATAGCAAAGATAATTTTTTCCATTATGTATATTTTATTGACTATACTTATCCACTCTTCCATTACTGGGGGATCAGGTATACCCCATCGCCATCTATTTGATCCTATTTCTTGAGAACTGATCTCTCCAAAAATTAAAATGTCAAATCTCAAGTTAATTTCTAAGTCCAAGATTTTCTGTAACGTATCGTGCAAATCTGACCAAAAAGTCCATTGGCCACCCCCAAAATATATGCCAGTGTCCAGCTTCCTGACCACATAACTAATCCTGATTTTTCAATGGTAAAAATAAATGAGGTTGTTCCAAAAAATTGCCTCAATCAGGTTCTATGGTAAGTAAAGTATGTTCAGAAACCCATATGTGTAATCACAATGTATGAATATTGCTATATTAGGATGTGAGCTAATCGTGAGCGAATCGATGTCATTAGACTGGCAGCCCCTTTAAAAAACAGCTCTCTGTGCCAGTGTGGTAGTGTATTTACATATACAGACTCATCGTAACAATCAATACTGACTCTCTGATCAGCTGATTAAGGCCATCAGAACATCCTAATTATTCCTTTGATGCTGGAACCATTTCCTAATAACCACTGGGGTTACATTCTGGTGCATGAGGCCTTATAATAAGGGCTACGCCATTTAAGGTGAAACGGGAAAATTTAATCAAGATGCGTCTTCAAGAGCTTCATGGAGAGTTAAAAGGTATGAATGATGATGAGGTCACTCAGGTGAGGAACTTTAATGTTAACTCATTTTCACAGCATCAGTAATGGGCATTACGGGCATTACGCAGACTACAGAATGGCCCACGACTTCAGTGGTCTATATGAGTTTGGGGGGATTTGGGTGACCTCTCTGGTGGAAATGTGCAATTGCAGGCACATTGCAAATTAAATTGCAGTTATGGTCTAAAAATGACACCCCCGAGCCTGGTATTTAGGTTAGACGGCCAGTTAGTTGTGGTTGTGATGCCACAACAAGTGGGTGTTTGGTTGCTTCTGATTGGTCTAACTCATTCACACAGAAATAACTGGTACAAAAAGACTTAAGATGTTGTTTCATACTAAAATTAAAGTTGCAGCTCTAGCCTGGGATGTGCATCGGTCCCCTTCCCTGAGTGGATGAATGTGTTGACTGAAGGAACATTCAAAGAGAACTCAGTCAAACCTTAGTGGAGGTTGTGTCTCCTGAGGATGTGAGCAAATTAACTACTATATTGATCATATCTTCATCATTACATTGTTGATTTTGAGATAATTTGAGATGTAAACATCGAGCCGGACAGATAGTAGGTCAGTATTAACGCCTACTACAGAATGACCAACGGCTTCAGTGGTCCATATGAGTTTTTGGGGTATTTGGTGACCTCTCTGGTGGAAATTGCAGAAAATTTTGAGATCATTTGAGATGTAAACATTGAGCCAGACCTTCTTCTTGAGTCTTTACATGTGACACTAATATGTAAAATTCGATCAAGAGGCGACTTCATGGAGGGTTAAAGGGCATGAATGATGATAAGGTCACTCTGTTTCTGCTGGACAGGTGGGGAAGGCTAATGTTAACGCATTTTCACGAAATCAATAGGTCAGTATTAACGTGGACTACAAAATGACCCACAACTTTAGTGGCCTATATGAGTTTGAGGGGATTTGGGCGACCTCTAGTGGTAATGTGCAATTGCAGACACTATTAGCACTATTAGTATTAACACAGACTATAGAAGGACCCACAAATTTAGTGGTCTATACGTGTTTGGGGGGATTTTGGCGACCTCTCTGGTAGAAATGTGTAAGTGTAGGTACTTTGCCTTTAAACTGTAGTTATTGTCTATAATTGTATTTGGGCTAGACTGCCAGTTAGTTGTGGTTGTGATGTCACAACAAGTGGGTGTAAAGCCTAAGATGTTGCAGCT
>CM038715.1:39141420-39193920 GCA_021613375.1 Megaleporinus macrocephalus
TGTCTCTCTGTCTGTCTGTCTGTCTGTGTGTCTGTCTGTCTGTCTATCGATCTATCTATCTGTCTGTCTGTCTGTCTGTCTGTCTGTCTGTCTATCTATCTATCTATCTATCTATCTATCTATCTGTCTGTCTGTCTGTCTGTCTGTCTCTCTGTCTGTCTGTCTGTCTATCTATCTTTCGGTCTGTTTGTCTGTCTGTCTGTCTGTCTATCGATCTATCTGTCTGTCTATCTGTCTGTCTCTCTGTCTGTCTGTCTGTCTATCTATCTTTCGGTCTGTTTGTCTGTCTGTCTGTCTGTCTATCGATCTATCTGTCTGTCTATCTGTCTGTCTGTCTGTCTGTCTGTCTGTCTGTCTATCTATCTATCTATCTATCTATCTATCTATCTATCTATCTATCTATCTATCTATCTATCTATCTATCTATCTATCTGTCAGTGTGTACAAGTGTGGCTCCGTCAGCTTCTCAGCAGGAAGATGCTGCTGGGATTTTACTTTCAGTGTTCGTATAGTTTTATAAAGCCTCTATTAAGGCCAGGTCTTTCTCAGGCTCTGTCCTTTGTGCTGCACTGACACCCTGGATGTCACTCCACTGCATGTAGAAGAGATAAATAATGTTTTTTTCTGGATCTGAGCTCTATTGTCCTTTTCTCAGCCCACTTTGCTCTGTCTATCTGACAGCTGTTGGCACTGATCCACATGGGACCCCCCGTGCTCCCCCCATAGCTGAGGGCAAGTTCAGTAATCATGGGCTCGGCAGGGGTTAAACATTCATGAAATTCATTAGAACACGTGCACACCCACCCACCCCCACCCACACGTACATATATACACCCCCCACAAACTGGGGTCACACATGAAAGAAAGTGATTGCCAGCATTGCTAGCCTGTTATTACTGGCTCGGTGTGTCTGTCAGGGGAACAGACTCAATATGTATTACAATAAGATGTCCGTTCCCTCCGAAGGCCTGATACGGAGCTAATGGCCATAAAACCATGCGCTCGCGCGCTCACGCTGCCCTATCTATAAGTATCAGTGGAGCAGGACCGCTAAGTAGCTGACAGGCAGAGGAAAAAGCAATAGCAAACCAATCGATATGGAGATGGGCGAAGATAAAACAGAGGTTTGCTGGCGTCAGCAGATCGAAACGCTGGACGTTCGCGAGACTGGGAGATAATTTGATTAGATTTATTCATTTTTTAACAACCAATTAGGCCACATGTGAACTCTATGTCACCACAGATGCTGTAAAACTAAATAAAATAACATTAATTATTAATTATTATAATTAAAAGTTTGATGTACTATGTAAACTCACACGTGGAAACTAAGCTGAGACCTGTTTTTTAAGATTCCTTGTGGTTGTGATGTCACAACCATGAAGACGTGGCTTCAGAACGTACCCAGCAAACCATGCGGCCGTGTGGGATCCAAGCTTTGGATGACAGAAGTTTAGACATAGCCAAGGTTCTGATGTCACACCTGTGAACATGTGACCAGCCATTCACACTACAGCCCCGCCTGTTCACGCTGAAGTGATGGAGAGTGTCGTTCCTGCGGGGCAGGAGTTACAGGACTGGAGGAAGATGTGGGGGAAGTGAATAACTGTTGCGCTGCTCATGTCTGTCAGGAAGCAGGAGCAGCCTTTTTTCCATGCATTGGAAGATTTTATCCAAGGATTGTGTCCAGTTTGGTTGGTGCAATTGAGCCAGGAGCAAAACAAGAATGAGAGGCAACCCAAAGCAGCCAATCAGAACAGAAGTCGTTTGCATATCGTCGCTGTCCACAGAAAAACAATTCCAAAATAGTAACTTTACAGGAGAGAGCAAAAACTGTCTTCACGTTTAAGGTAAGTCAATGGAACCAGAATTTTTTCCAAGCCATTTCAGAGCAGTTCTATTGGTTCATTCGTCATGAAATATTTATACAATGTTAACAGCAGCTGTCAAGTTTAAAAGATTTTAAAAAATAAAAATGGCAGGGTGGTGTAGTGGTTAGTATGGTGGTGTAGTGGTTAGTATGGTGGTGTAGTGGTTAGTATGGTGGTGTAGTGGTTAGTACGGTGGTGTAGTGGTTAGTACGGTGGTGTAGTGGTTAGTTTGGTGGTGTAGTGGTTAGTACGGTGGTGTAGTGGTTAGTATGGTGGTGTAGTGGTTAGTACGGTGGTGTAGTGGTTAGTATGGTGGTGTAGTGGTTAGTACGGTGGTGTAGTGGTTAGTATGGTGGTGTAGTGGTTAGTATGGTGGTGTAGTGGTTAGTATGGTGGTGTAGTGGTTAGTACGGTGGTGTAGTGGTTAGTATGGTGGTGTAGAGGTTAGTATGGTGGTGTAGTGGTTAGTATGGTGGTGTAGTGGTTAGTAAGGTGGTGTAGTGGTTAGTACGGTGGTATAGTGGTTAGTACGGTGGTGTAGTGGTTAGTATGGTGGTGTAGTGGTTAGTATGGTGGTGTAGTGGTTAGTACGGTGGTGTAGTGGTTAGTACGGTGGTGTAGTGGTTAGTATGGTAGTGTAGTGGTTTGTATGGTGGTGTAGTGGTTAGTACGGTGGTGTAGTGGTTAGTACGGTGGTGTAGTGGTTAGTACGGTGGTGTAGTGGTTAGTATGGTGGTGTAGTGGTTAGTATGGTGGTGTAGTGGTCAGTACGGTGGTGTAGTGGTTAGTACGGTGGTGTAGTGGTTAGTATGGTGGTGTAGTGGTTAGTACGGTGGTGTAGTGGTTAGTACGGTGGTGTAGTGGTTAGTATGGTAGTGTAGTGGTTAGTATGGTGGTGTAGTGGTTAGTATGGTGGTGTAGTGGTTAGTACGGTGGTGTAGTGGTTAGTATGGTGGTGTAGTGGTTAGTATGGTGGTGTAGTGTTAGTATGGTGGTGTAGTGGTCAGTATGGTGGTGTAGTGGTTAGTATGGTGGTGTAGTGGTTAGTATGGTGGTGTAGTGGTTAGTACGGTGGTGTAGTGGTTAGTATGGTGGTGTAGTGGTTAGTATGGTGGTGTAGTGTTAGTATGGTGGTGTAGTGGTCAGTATGGTGGTGTAGTGGTTAGTATGGTGGTGTAGTGGTTAGTATGGTGGTGTAGTGGTCAGTATGGTGGTGTAGTGGTTAGTATGGTGGTGTAGTGGTTAGTATGGTGGTGTAGTGGTTAGTACGGTGGTGTAGTGGTTAGTATGGTGGTGTAGTGGTCAGTATGGTGGTGTAGTGGTTAGTACGGTGGTGTAGTGGTTAGTATGGTAGTGTAGTGGTTAGTATGGTGGTGTAGTGGTTAGTACGGTGGTGTAGTGGTTACTATGGTGGTGTAGTGGTCAGTATGGTGGTGTAGTGGTCAGTACGGTGGTGTAGTGGTCAGTATGGTGGTGTAGTGGTCAGCATGGTGGTGTAGTGGTCAGTATGGTGGTGTAGTGGTCAGTATGGTGGTGTAGTGGTCAGTACTGTCTCCTCACAGTAAGATGATCTGGGTTGGATTCCCGGTCCGGGTGGTTCTGTGTGGAGTGTGTATCTCCGGGTACTCTGGTTTCCTCCCACAGTCCAAACACATGCATGTTAGGATCCTCACTCTAAACTGCCTGTAGGTGTGAGAGTGTGAGTGAGTGTTTGTTGTGATGGACTGGCTACCTGTCCATAGTATACCCCGCCTTCGCCCTATGACGCTGGGATCGGCTCCAGCCCCCCTGTGACCCCGACTAGCGGGATAAAGTGGAAGATAATGGATGGATGGATGTTGTTTGGACAGCATTAATATATTGGTTCTTGTAGAGTAACAAAAATCGTTGTTTAAAGCGTTCTAAAGCATAAAGTGAGACCGAGAAATATTAACTGCCTCTAATATCTCAACAGTTCTCCAGTAAGGGGGTGATAATGACCACTTCTGAAAATAATATGGGGTCAAACTAACACGATAAGTGGACATAATAATAGAATAAAGTCCTTTAAACTGGTAAAAATACCGCAGACCCCTAAAAACCATATCGCTCCCTCACAGACAGTTCAGTCGTCTGCACTCGGTAAAAATTAGACTCACTAAACAAAGAGAAGCATGAATTTTTCATTAAAGGAAGAGAGAGAGAGACTCAGTTACTCACCTTGGGTCCGGCGCTGGAGCCTCAGCTGATGGGACGGGGGCTCATGCTGCTCCTGGCTGCCCGCCG
The DNA here is from genome assembly GCA_021613375.1 of Megaleporinus macrocephalus. Classification (NCBI taxonomy): domain Eukaryota; kingdom Metazoa; phylum Chordata; class Actinopteri; order Characiformes; family Anostomidae; genus Megaleporinus; species Megaleporinus macrocephalus. The sequence goes on from CM038715.1 coordinate 39,145,557, forward strand.
GAGGACACTTCACAGTGCAACGGAATCACTGTGCACTCTCACACATGCACACCGTCCGAGAGGAGTCCCGCCTGCACCCGAGAGCAGAGATGAAATGAGTGGGATGAGAGAGAGAGAGAGAGGGAGAGAGAGAGAGAGAGAGAGGCAGGGAGGGAGGGAGGTGCAGTGAGGATGGAGGAGGGGTAATTGGGGGGGTCTCTCTGTCTCATATGTACATGAATCACTGGTTACTGTCAGTCCAGCCTTTATTACCTACACAGTATAGCCTGAAGAAACAGAGCCTGTACGTGTGGAATTGAAAATACTGACTGGTCAGTTTTGTTATGGGACTGGAATGACCTGAGGTGGGTGGGCCAGGTGGGATCTGCTGCCCTCTTCCTTCCGGTCAGCGCATACATTCCGTTCTATGATGCTGAATTGGCATCACACAATTTCTGATGGACAACAGTGAGGTCACGCCCGGTCGCTACGCTAACCCAATCTAGGCCACCTGAGACCCCAGCTTTCATAAGAGCCACCCCACCCAGACAACTCGATTAGCGCTGGTCTGCTTCCTTTGGGTTAGCCCCGAACGTCCACAGTGAAGGCACTTATACAGAAAGTGAAATATGTTAGCAGTTAATCTGAATAATAAATAGGTAAAAGCTTTTTATTAACGAAATTAACTGGGTGAAATTAACCAATCAGAGCTGAGTTTGAGGCAGCAGCCAATCAGAGTACATATCTCTATTTTTGCCAATATTTTTTTTTTACATCATTTAAACTCGACAGCTGTTCTTTACATTTTCTAAAAGTTTCTAAAATAATGGACTAATAGAAGTGCTCCAAATTAACTTGGAAAAAATTCTGGTTCCATTGACTTCTATTAAAAGTAAAGACAGTTTTTGTCCTTTCCTGTGAAGTTGTCATTTTGGAAGTACTTGTTTTTTTTCTCTGTTCAAGAAAATCAAGTATCTCCAAAATAGTAACAAAATAGTAAAAGTGATGATATAAGACCTGACGTTTAGTGTGGATAATTAACGTTTCTGGTTATTTAACTAGCTCTGATGGTCTAACTGGCTAGCCTGTAATTGTATTTGTCTCCATTCACTCATAGCTAATGTTAGCCTCTTGTGCTAACAGGGATGGTGAGTAAAACATAGCCTAAGCTAACACATGTAGCCCAAACTCCGTACACAAAACAAACAGGTTTAGTTTTGAGTCTTTATTCTCGAAACTTGTGTCAGTGAAGCGTCAGTTAACCCGTGGTAAACTGTGCTGTGGTGAAGCTGTAGCGTGCTAGGCTAACTGCGGTTGAATGCCACCTGCTAGATCAGCTCTGCAAAGCACATAGTACAGTTTTTCAGAGAAATGAGGGGCAGAGGTTTAAGATATGTGTCTATTTTAGCAAACTAACTTTCAAAGTACGTTTCTTGTTGTGACGTTGTCATTTTCTCCTGTATGTTTAGTTTACTGGACTGTATGGGTTCAAGCCAGTTTATGATATGGGCCACTTGTGAGCCGAATGTTGGGGAACGAGCCTTGTGTCTGGAAGGTTGCCGGTTCGATTCCCTTAACTGACAGGATATGACTAAAGTGCCCTTGAACAAGACATCTAACCCTCAACTCCTCCCCGGGCGCTGGGGATGGGGCTGCCCACTGCAGGCTAGTGTGCTTACTGCCCCCTGGTGTGTGTGTGTGTATATGTGGGTGTTTCACTGCCCACTAGTGTGTGTGTGTTTGCTAGTGTATATATATATATATATATATATATATATATATATATATATATATATATATATATATATATATATATATATATATATATGGGTGTTTCACTGCCCCCTAGTGTGTGTGTTCACTATTGTGTGTATATGTGGTTTCACTACACGGGTCTGTTAAATGCTAAGGTCAAATTCTGCTGTGTGTAAACACAATTGGCAAAAATAGTTATATTATTATTATTATTATTATTATTAATAATAATAATAATATTATATACAAAGCTAAACTGCTATAGCGGCCCATGAATCACTTTTATAGAGCTATTAAAAAAGCTTTTGTATAAAATTACAATTGGCCTTCCAATAGGAGTTAACTGTTTAGAGAAGGAGGTCTTTAAGCCCTCCTGGAAAAAAAAAACAGTACAGGCCAGCATGCTGGTTTAAACTGGACTGGTTTAAGCTGGCCTATGCTGGTTTAAATAGGGCTGGTCTGGTTCAGCTAGTCACCCAGCTTGGTCATTCTGGTTGACTGGCAACACCAGCATATGCTTAGTGACGATGGTGGTATGTTGGTCAACCCATTACGACCAAGCTGAATGACCAGATGAACCAGTACCATCACTACACCAGTTTACACCAACATAAACCAGCGTAGCAGCATTAAAACACAAAGTATGCTGGTTTTGCTGGTGACTAGCCATGCTGGTCTATGCTGTTGTTATCTAGCAGGGAGGCGGCCGCCGGTAGTGTTCCATTTGAAACTCTCTTTAGTCCAGACTTAGGCTGTATCCTGGTCTGGGAAACTGATCTGACCATGTCCAAAAGTTTGTAGACATCTGCTCACCCAGAGTGTCTTCTGAGAGTATTAATGAATAGCCTCTACTCCTCAACCGGTGTTGATTGTAGATTTTCCATTACATCTTAATCTAGACTTAACCCCTGTGTGAAAAACCAGCCCATACATTGTGAGAAGTTGATTGCATTCAGCCAATCAATGTGGCTGCAAATTTTAACAGTCCATTCATCCCCGCTCATCACTGGTCACGGCAGGACAGCTGCTGGGTCGAGAATCCAGCCAGGAGCGGCTCCGTGGCCAGAAACTCACGACTGATGAAGGATTAGAGGCTCTGAGCCTGTTGTAGAATAGTCTGTGCGGTCAGTGTGACCTTGGGAAGGGCCTTTGTCGTCTGGCGTGTGGTCCTGCAGGTTGGCAGCAGGTCGGCCATGGGAAGGACAATAAATACACTGATCTGTCTTGCACTGTCCCACAACAGTGGCACGTCTGAGTCAATTATGTTTATCTACATTAATTAATGCAGCAATTGGACTAAACTAAGCTGTGATTCATGAGCAGTTCTAGACAAACAATAGCATGGACCAACATGGATTGGTTAATAGCCAAACCAGCATATCGCTGCTGTCTGAACAGGAGAAGGTAAAATGTCCCATCAATACCAGCTTAAACAAGGATGCACATATCCACTTTTAATGTAAGTCAATGGAACCAGAATTATGAATTATAAAATTTTCACCCAATGTTAGTGGCAGCTGTCGTGTTCAAATGATGTAAAAACATAAAAATGGACAAAAAATGGACATGCATGTTTTTCCTAGGACAGTGACCAAATGCTCTACAATTCAAACCTGATTTCATCAATATTAAAGATATTTGCACTGATGCGTGTAATAAATAAATTTAATAGGATGGGACTTCAGTGGTTTACAAATCCTCGCTGTCCAAAGAAAAATATGTATCTCCAAAATAGTAACTTTATAGGAGAGGCCAAAAACCTTCTTCACTTTTAATATAATTCAATAGAACCAGAAAATCTTCAAAGCTATTTTGGAGCATTTCTATTGGTCCATTCATCACGAAATTTTCACCCAATGTTAGCGCTAGCTGTTATGTTCAAATGATGTAAAAAAAATAAAAATGGACAAAAAATGGACATGCATGTTTTTCTTATGACAGTGACTATATGCACTACAATTCAAACCTGATTACATCAATATTAAAGATATTTGCCCTGGTGCATGTAATAAACAATTTTAATAGGATGCAAGTTCGGCGCAACTTCAGTGATTTACAAATCGCCGCTGTCGAAAGAAAAACATGTGTCTCCAAAATAGTTGTCCTGTAAAATAACTTTACAGTAGAGGCCTAAAACCTTCTTCACTTTTAATATAATACAATAGAACCAGAATATTTTCACAGCTATTTTGGAGAATTTTTATTGGTCCACTTATCGTGAAACTTTTAGACAACGTAAACAACAGATGTTGCTTTCAAATAATGTAGAAAAATAAAAATCGACGAAAATGGAGAAACATGTTTTTTTAATACAGCAACGAAATATAAAAAGCTGTGTAGCAGTAAGATTCTTTTCTTAAATTAATATAAGAAATATATATATATATATATATATATATATATATATATATATATATATATATATATATATATATATATATATATATAATCAGAACTACTACTGAATAACTGCTAATTTTATCTATTTAGCCGTCAGTAGGTTTAAAAATCACACGCATGTTTCTCCCTTGCTCTGATTGGCTACCGCCTGAATCTATTTGCTCTGATTGGTTAATTTTGCACGATCTACGCGCGTTTATTGGTTATCTCCTGTTTATTCCCGCCCCCTCTGTGTTCTGATTGGCCCTCTCCGCGAGTGGGAGGCTGAGCTTGCTGTAGTTTGAATTTTCAAAGCGGCGGTTGAGATTAGATAGTGAAGACCGGTCGGAGTCAGTCAGTTAGTTCAGAAAAGCAGGTTAAAAAGCTGTTTCAGTCAGACAGCGTTAGTGCAGAACAAAGTTCAGGCTTTTTTTTAAAGATTTAATAGCGTTAGAGGCTTTAGGCAAGTTTTTTTATTTGTGTGTTCATAGTAACGGAGCGGAGTGAAACATGGCCGAAACCGAAGGCGTACTGAAGGTAAATATAACCATCGTGTTTTTTTTCCTGTTTGGGTCTTTTATAAATAACTAACAGGCTCATAAAATGCATCTAATTAAAACGTTGTTTCGTTAGCTGACTTTTTTCTGACTGACGTTACTGTTTTAATATAATCTCTAACCGTCTTCATGTTAGCTGGCTGGCTAACTAGCTCTAACAGATAACGTTACATTTGAAATTCCTTTGTTTATCTCAGGTTTGGACAAAAACTGCTTATAAAAGCTCGTTTTAGGTGCTATAGCTTGAGATAAAGAGCAAAATAAACGAGCAGACCACATAATAAACCCCTTCAGCTTTGTATACCACAATAAAAGACCAAAAAACTGTTTCGCCGTATGCTTAGTTTAAATATATTAGAGGGGGAATCCACCAATTCTTTAGTCCTTGAGATGTAAACATGCTCACGAATAGAGGTTTGATGTGAAATCGTTCGCTGTAGAGAAATCTGCAGATTCAGATTCCTTTACACTGGTGGTAAATGGAACCAGATGTCACTGTTTAATGCATGTATATGTATATATGTTCTGTTTATTATGAAAACCACCAGTAAACCTACATGTGCTTTCTGAGTTTATCCAGTGTTTGTCGGTGTCTAGAGAGAGATCTCCTTAATGGTAACCTTTGGGCCCATCCAATAGGAACAGGGTCAGGACTGTGCGGGACTTTTTTTTTTTTTTTAGGCACAAATTTATCTGGCTTTTATCAGCCCCTCTGTTTCCTGTCACCACCCCTGTGAACAGTTCTGAGCATTTCATGCCAAACCACATCTCAACTGTTCAGTTATTAAATTCATTATATTAATTACACATAGGTGGCGTTTTCTATTAATTCTGGTGAGGGTCTACTGCACTGAAAGTAAGCAGAGTTAGGTGCTATCATATGCTGTATGCAGGTAAATATTATGAGCGTAAGAAAATATAAAAAAGGGGGATATTATGTTTCGTGATACAGTATCGATTCTCAAAAACACAATATTGATACACAGATTCCTGGCAGACAGTGAATCACTGTGTGCTGTGTTTAAAGCTCTGAACACTAGACGTTTTAATCCATTTTCAACTTCACTCCAACATTAACAAGCAGTACAAGGGTGCAATGCTCTTGTAAGCATTGCAAACCTGTTCATATAGTGGTGTTTTTTAATAGTAGATTTGAAAAACGCAATCTATCGCTTTGCTTGCAGTATCGCAGTATATCACAATATATTGAATCGATACGTATCGTATCACTAGGTTCTTGCCCATACACAGCCCTAGTAAACAAGTTTCTGTGTAGTTTTATTGTTAAATGTACTTAATGTCTTTTTCTGAGAGGTCAGATGTGGAGTAGTTCATTTCAGAGAAAGCAGCTGCTGTTTATATTGTCAAATTTTTATAATGAATGGCTCAATAGAAATGCCCCAAAATAACTTGGAAATACCTCTGGTTCCGTTGTTGTACATTAAAAGTAAAGTAGGTTTTTGGCCTCTCCTGTATGGCTGCAGCTTTGGCGATACCTGATTTTCATTGGACAGCGACAATATTTTCCAAAACCTCCAGTGAGCTTGTATGCCTCTCCTAAATTTATATTTTAGTTTAACTTGAGCTATTCATCCTTACTGCACATATAGATACCATGTATAGATTAAAGAAAATGTATTTTAGGCCAGAATTGTATTAATTATGTTGACTTAAGCATCAGAAAATTTATTTGTAACCGTGTTTTATAGTAATTAGGAAGTAAAAAAGTAAGATAATTGAAGCTTTTGTTTGCTGTAAACGGTCCTGACTCTAAGTTGAAGGGAGTGTTTCACACCAAACCCACTCTGAGTGACTTTGTTTACATCTTAACCACTTAATTATACAGACATTTTGGACAATCTGCAAAACATAACTTCACCAGTCGGTCAGTGTATGGTCTAAAGTAGCGTAGTCTAAACAAGAGCTGTAGTAGGACCTAGTGTGTGACCTCTCCCTCTCTTTCTCAGTCTTACTTCGAGAACAAGACCCTGAGCAAGTCTAAGAAAGATGCGAAGAGGCTGTCTGTGGAGCGCATCTACCAGAAGAAGACCCAGCTGGAGCACATCCTGCTCCGGCCCGACACCTACATAGGTTCTGTGGAGCCGCTCACACAGGTAGGTCTGGACAGCCTCCAAAGAATCATCAAGTCTTTGTATTTCAGTCGTTGAATTTAATTAATCAGCCAGGATGTGATTAATGTTTGCTATTAGGCTAATGGAGCTTACAAGTAACAGATGGTTATATTCTACACAATACAAATTAGTAGCTCTGAGGTTCCATGGTCCACCAACTACTTTAGTTTATAAGCTGTAGTACAGATACCACGTTTTAGGGTAAGAATTATGTGGTTTTTGCCCAGTGTTTCATCTGAACACTTTAATGTGGTCTTATTTGTTTCTGTATGATTTTCCAAGGGCTTGTGTGCTGAATATAACAGGGATTGCTTTGTCTTATCTTGTCTTGTTCAGCAAATGTGGGTCTTTGACGAGGACGTAGGGATGAACTGCAGGGACGTCACCTTTGTGCCTGGCCTCTACAAGATCTTTGATGAGATCCTAGGTATGTTTGATGAGCCTCGTTTGTAGGATGTTGCAGGGGGGAGGAGAGCTCATGTGAAATTGTTAGACGATGAAAAGTCTTGTTTTTTTTTTGTGTTTGTGTATGTAATAATGGTAAAATGGGGAAGCTAAAAAAGAGAGCTTTCTTCAGGGGCAGTTTTTATCCAGGACAGAGCATTGTAAGTCAAACCACTGTGGATGACTTGGTTCACAGCTTAACCTATTTAATAGGGCAGATTCTACACCAGGGGTATTTAATTAGAGTTCAGTAATGTCCAGTTAGAGGAGATTTCCTCATGCCAAGGTCTGGACCGTCATCATTTCTAACTTACGTTGCCATATCCTGTATATTTAAGTTACCTAGTATCAGCATCTTATACCATCAGCAACTGAAAGCCAAACTTATTACAAATACCGTTCAGTATATTTCAGTAAATTTACTGTTTAAATGCTGAACTGAATGAATTATTTATAAAGCTCCAAATAAATTTTTTGTCCTTGCTTTAAGTAAGAACAAGGGCTACATTTAATAATTAAAAAACAATGTTTTTGAAAAAAAGAGCATCTTAAAGTGTTTATTTATAGAAACAGTAAATAAAAGGTGCGTTGTCTTGTTAACTCAGCGTCACACATAGCGGTATTCTCCAAAACTAGTCAAAACACGCCGCAAGCCCCGATGTGCACAGATCTGATTGGCTGAGGAGTCTTTGGTGATCTTACAGCACACGCGATTAGTCTCTAAGTTCACTGTGCCTTAAAGCCTGTATACCGTAAAGACAAGAAAAGCTCAGTCGCTTAAAATAAACAGTGAAATTTAAATAATTCTTAATAGTTTATCAGTTTGGGTCCGCATTGGACAACATCTGGTTCCGGATCTGGACCGCGGTCCACCTATTAGTGACCTCTGCTCTACACAATTCTGAATGATTACTTGAATTATAACTCCACAGCAAAACAAATACAGTCCTCCTTTAGAAACTCTGCCCCTGAAGTTTATAGGCATGCATTGACAAGACAGACAGTACTGGGCTATTTTGTGTTAAGACCATTATACAGATAAAAACTGTTATATAACGTTAGAATAATGTAATGTACCTTACCTTAGCTAGGTGGTGGCTTACCAAGCTGTTTCTACATTAGCTGCTAAACAGATATTAGCAAACAGAACAAAACAGTATTTACTTATTGGTTCTGTAAAAAAACAAGTTAATGTCACCCAGGTTTCCAGCGGAAGCCTACTTGTCCCTGATCACACCTTCCAACTGTTTTTCCACCAGCTCTATGTTGAAGTTTTCCAGTTCAACCTCAAATGATGCTATAGTTAACACCACTCTGTGCCCTTGCCTGTGTATTAAGAAGCCAGATGTGCTTGAATGATAGGGGTGTGACGAGATCTGGTGTCACGAGATCTTGCGTGGTGATATGTCTCGTCTCGTGGGGCAGGGGGAATCAGTTGGGTAGTATTAACTTTTTAAGAGGGATCTGGCAGCACAGTAGCGATTGTATTGAGTGCGGCAGCTCTCAGCAGAAGAGGTATAGCTTGTAATACGTTATTTTGTCAGTTACAAAGGATCTTTGCTAGTAGCACACAGTGTAATGTCGTTGGAGTTGGAGGAAACTCTGTAGAAGATGCTCCCGTTACTGCTAAGTCATATGTCTGGCTGCATTTTGGGTTCTCGGTGGAAACAATAAACTATAATACAGTCTGACAGACCAGACACAAACCATTTGTAAGCACTGCCTTACACTGCGGCTAATACAAGCACTATGCCAAAACATATAGAGCACCACCATGGTTCTCTGCTTAAGCCAGTTGTGCCTGTAAAGAAAATGATGAAATGATAGACATCACTTACAAATGTCTTTGGATTTTTGCGTTATTTGACTTTGTCAAATAAAAGTCTATTTTTCCAGACAAATTTGTCATCTTTGAAAAATATTTACTCTCTTTGTCTCTTCTCGTAAACCCAATGTCTCATGAGATGAGTGTCTCGTCACGCCCCTATTAATTAATATACGCCTTTGTAAGCTGTGGCACCATTGAAACCATGTGATGCATTGAGTTTTTTAAGTATCCAAATGGTTTTAGTACAGTAAGTAGCACTTTTACATCCGTCTGTGTGTTTATTTAACCCTTTCCATGCTTCCCCTTGTGGAAACAACCCAGTATTATTTGCAGTTATCTATCTAATTTGAGTGCTTTGAGTGCTCAGTACTTCATTAAGCTAAATCAAGATTGCTATTGTAGGAATTGAGTAAAGTTTTAGCTACAGTGTGTGTCGGTATACAGACCTTATTTTCCTTGTTTTCCCTTTCCAGTCAATGCTGCGGATAACAAGCAGAGAGACGCCAGCATGAACTGTATCAAGATCAACATTGATCCGTGAGTGTTCGAGGCTGCCCAACGTTTCTTTCACCCCAGTAATGTGATTTGAGAATCTTGTGAACCAGAGACTGAAGTTGTAATAAGTATTTAACTCTATGTTCTGTCTTTGTCTCCTTCAGGGAGAACAACACCATCAGCGTTTGGAACAACGGGAAGGGAATTCCGGTGGTGGAGCACAAAGTGGAGAAAGTCTTTGTGCCTGCGCTCATCTTTGGTCAGCTGCTCACATCCAGCAACTATGACGATGATGAGAAGAAGGTTACAGGTGGGCTGGAAGGGTTGTTCAAAGGACTTTTCTGCGAAGTGTTTAGAAGTTCCCTGTTTTTAGCTTTATTTATTCATTTGTTTGGTTTCTTTCTGTCTGTTTTATCTTAGGTGGTCGTAACGGTTATGGTGCAAAGCTGTGTAACATCTTCAGCACCAAGTTCACGGTGGAGACTGCCTGTAAAGAGTCCAAGTTCTCATTCAAACAGGTAAGACAGAGATGGGTGTGTGTATATACAGTTCTGTCCAAAGGTTTTAGTCACTTGGGAACATTATTTTCTTTAAAACAGGACAGGAAGCTTTTATTTACTCAGTATACACTATGATTTAAATAATCAAACAGTATTAATAAAGTAGGTAGTGCTTTTACATACGTCAGTGTGTTTATTTAACCCTTTCCAAGCTTCTCCTAAACAACCAGTATTATTATCAGTTCTCATCTAATACCTGCTTTGACTGCTCAGTACTTCATTAAGCTAAATCAAGATTTGCTGCTGAAGGAACTGAACACATTCATACAATGTCTGGGGCGTCCAGGAGAAATCTGGAACTACACTTTGTTCTTCAAACTGGATCAAGATCTGATCTACTTCTCTCACAATAACATATTCATGTTACTTTGTATTGTATGTCTGATTATTTACATCTGTTCTAATCAGAACTGCTGTTCTTACTTGTGAACATACACTTATTGATCAGATAAAAAATACTTTTAAACTATCAGTGCAGGTGCTGAAGACTTTTCCACTTTAGTGTATGATAATTTTCATATAGCTTATGAATTTCAATAGGCATGGGAGATGGTTGACAGGGTGGGGGGAAAAATTATCATTGCCAGTTTCAGAATTATTAAAAAAAAACAAAAACAAAAAGTCAAGTACATCAGGCTCCACATAGAAGAGAAGCTGAAATTGTTAATGGACTATGAATATACAAACTGGTGAACGTATGTCGTTCTTGTCTTGCAGACATGGTTTGAAAACATGGGCCGCGCAGGTGAGGCAAAGATCAAGCCGTTCAGCGGAGACGACTACACCTGCATCACCTTCCAGCCAGATTTGGTCAAATTCAAGATGCAGGCGCTGGACCGAGACACGGTGGCTCTCATGACCAGGCGAGCTTACGACATTGCCGGCTCCAGCAAAGGTGTTCGTGTCTACCTCAACGGCAGCAAACTGCCCGTGAGTAACAGTCTGACTCATCTATCTGTTTTGATGATGATCAGATGAACACATCAGATAGATTTTTAAAGATATCATTATTACTAGTATGTTTTTGAGAAGTATTGTAGCTTCAAAGAATCTAGGGTGAGGGTGAGGCTGCTTTTGTGAAAGATTAAGGCAAGCGTTTATCTTGAGTTGTAGCCAGCAGCCACAACTGAAGTTCAAAGAAATCTAGGAAAGAGAATGTTGTGTAGCTTAAGTAGAATGGGAGGAATGAGGGATGAATGACAAGTAAAGGAGTGTAGGTCAGTGTGTTTGAAGATCTGCCCTGAGTGAGTACAGGCAGTTTTTGATGCTGTAGGTTAAGCAAAAGGTTTGGCTGCACTTGAACATGAATGGGACTATATGGGGTGGGGGTTAGGGTTAGTAGATTGGCATCCACTCAATGGGGGAAAAAAAGTCCAGAAAAAATCTGTTGTTCTCAGGAATCCGATCCAAAATCTGTATACCAGCCCAAATCACACAATCAGACCAATCATCTATTAGAGCTGAGCTGATATCTCAAACTGTGGAATGAGTTGTGTGTTGAAGATCTGGCAGAAAGCAAATAACAATATAGTTTCTGTATTATGGTTGTGTATAGCTTTGAAATGCATTTTTAGTCATCATCTGACTTCCCACTGCCCCTCCCATCTTTTCTCATCCCATCAGACCCCAATATTTCTTAAACACATGGATTTTATAACATTTTATTAATTAGATTGGCAAGAAGTTTGAACCACCTGCTATGAGATCATTACCGTTTTGGGGGGTTTCCAGTATCCATCCAACAAAAGTAACTCCCTTTATTTTCCCACCGATAAGCTTTTCAGCTATTAAAAATACTCCTTTATGTCCAAGAGTTGATTTATGTAATTTAAAAAAATAACCATATCAGCCACAGTTCTGGGCATAAAGCCAGAGTCATATCAAACTGTCAGTTCTGTCTGTCCCGTCATCTTTTTATTATCGAACACCTGGTGTTCTGCGCTTCTACAAAACATAATGCCTATTCTTCACGTTCACTGCTGCTACTCAAACAACAAACAGTGCCAATTACAGTTATTACTGATCAGTTTTAATCATACTAATACTTAAACCACATGGACTACACCACAGGCCATATTGGTCATTGTACTGTATTTTAGACAATATTTTATAATAATTCTTCAAAACATCTTATAATTATAAGTTTGTCTCTCTTTGAGCGCATAAGAACCTCTCTAGATCTATGTGGACCACACAGTTTTACTGTGCTTTTTTTTTTTTTTTTTTTAAATAAGCATCTCTACCTGTAGCAGAGCCAAGCTGATACCACCAGGCCGGAGCTCACCCTGCTCCAGGCAGAGATGTATGAAGATGCTTCCAGCACACTTACATTGATTCTATAGCATAATATGATTGACATATATATATATATATATATAAACATTAAGCCATCTATTGTTTTAGTAATTTTAGTAATATTTTAAAAAATTCTTTCACACTACAGTCAATGTCTTGTATTTCAACTGGGAAATTTAAACCAGTGACTTGGAACTCTTGAGTTGGCACTCCACATTCAGCTTTCAGGCTCCAAAGAAATGAATGTACTGTTTAGGAGTTTTGGGCAGTGTTTAATATCTAGTAGTAATAAATGTGTTTAAGGTTGGATATTGTTCAGACATTGTCCTTCAGAATTTAAGCTTTTGTGTGTGTGTGTTTGTGTTTGTGTTTGTGTTTGTGTTTGTGTTTGTGTTTGTGTGTGTGTGTGTGTGTGTGTGTGTGTGTGTGTGTGTGTCTACACCATTGCATATAAGAACTGCTGACTACAACACCAGGGCCTGCACTGCCCTCTGGTGGACTGTTCAGAAGTTTCTGTGTGGTTTGCTTGTGCTGGCTCCGTAATTGATGTTTGAATCATTAGGTGGTAACTTAATTTATTTCTTATCTGTGTTTGCTCTTTCTCTCTCGCTCAGGTGAATAGTTTCCGTAGCTACGTGGACCTGTACGTGAAGGATAAAGTGGATGAGACGGGCTCTCCTCTCTCTGTTGTCCATGAGATGGTAAACCCACGCTGGGAGATCTGTCTCACCATGAGCGAGAAGGGATTCCAGCAAGTCAGCTTTGTCAACAGCATCGCCACCACAAAGGTACATTCCTTTCTGTGTGTATGTGGAGTAGGTTATCAAGTTTCTCCATCTGACATGGTTTCTGGTTTATAAAACATATTACAGTTAAAAAGTCTCAGGATAAATGTGCTGAAATAAAACATTTCATGGTGAATTTAATAGTTATTTATTTCTTTTTGTTTCTTTCTTTCCACGTGTCTCTCGTAGGGTGGCAGGCACATAGACTATGTGGCAGACCAGATCGTGGCGAAGCTCATAGAAGTCGTAAAGAAGAAGAACAAGGCTGGTGTGACTGTCAAGCCGTTCCAGGTAACGTGAGGCTTTCAGCATTATGCAGTGAGAATATCTGGACTTGAGTTTCAGGGTAGTTTAAGCAATAAACTTTTTGTTGTCCCCTCAGGTGAAGAACCACATGTGGGTGTTTGTGAACTGCCTGATTGAGAATCCCAGCTTTGACTCTCAGACCAAAGAGAACATGACACTGCAACAGAAGAGCTTCGGCTCCACCTGCACTCTCAGCGAGAAGTTCATCAAGCAGGTTAGACATACATGCGCTTATACACCATGCGTATTGAGCTCTGCACAATATATACATAATACTAATCTTTTGATTTACTATGTGCTTGCAATGTATCATCAAACCTCCTATAAACTCATCCTTCCAAGACTGATTGGTCAGGATGGTCACAGAACACTATGAGAAACAGTGACTGATTAGAGAGCTCACTAATATTTGCAGCCCTCTTTGATATCTGTATTGCAAAGCATGTTTTATGCAGCCCTACTTTTGCATATTAGACGTATATTTAATTGAGCCTAGTCTTGGTGTTGGATTCAGCACACCCAATAGATGGAACTCTTAAGACGAAACGAGTGCTTTAGAGTGAGGAAAACCAGCCGTTTAACTAAAATAGCCACATGTGCTAAGGCCTTGCTGTCGTTTTGTTTTACAGGCTAATGGATGTGGCATTGTGGAGAGTGTAATGAACTGGGTGAAGTTTAAGGCTCAGACTCAGCTCAACAAGAAGTGCTCTGCTGTCAAACACACCAAGATCAAGGGCGTGCCCAAACTGGACGACGCCAACGATGCAGGTATAAGCGTTTATGGGGTCACGTGTGCATTGAAAATTTTATTTAATCGGTTTAACTGTGCACTCTCTGTATTACATAAGTTTTTTTTAATGATTAAATCTAGGTGGTGTGGCTAAATGCAGCATCTTTAAGCTGAATTGTTTTGTCTGTACTTTCATAGTTATAGTGTAAAAAAACAAAAAAAAAACAATCATGTGGGATTGAAATAAAGGAGACAGTCTGGCCAAAGGCATGTCTTCTTTTAGCCATCACATGTTTGGTGTCTGAGGTTTGCTGCTATAGTGTTTAGGGCTGTGTATTGGCAAGAACCTGGCGATACAATATGCATTGTGATACAGCGCTCACGATCCAATATATTGCAAGCAAAGTGATATATTTTTAAAATCCTACAATAAAAATACACCACTCTATGAACAGTTTTGCCAATGTCTACAATAGCATTGGGTTAATGTTGGAGTGGAGCTAAAATGGATTACAACACTCATCTAGTGGTCAGAGGTTTAAATACAACACACAAGGATTCACTGTCTGTCAGGAATATTTGAATGTAAACTGTTTATTAATAATAATACTGTGTTTTTGAGAATTGATACATTATCACTAAACAAAATACTGTTATTTTTTTTATATTTATATATTTATATTTTATATTTTCTTACACCCCATACAACATGCCTAAATCATCACTCGTCAAATCACTAAGTTGTAGTCTCTAATAGACCAGCTTATATGCTTGGCTGATGCTGTGTGAAGCAAATATAGACAAACGTAGCTTGTTGAAATTATTTATTATTATTATTATTATTAACTAATTTATTTTATTTAATTTTTTTTGTTCAGGTGGTAAGAACTCAGTCGGCTGCACTTTGATCCTCACTGAGGGAGATTCGGCCAAAACCCTGGCCGTTTCTGGACTGGGCGTGGTTGGACGAGATCGCTACGGGGTCTTCCCCCTAAGGGGTAAAATGCTCAACGTGCGAGAGGCCTCTCACAAACAGGTGTGCAAATACAACCAGTTCACTCGTTCATTATTTTGTGGCCTTTTTGTACGCTGCTGAACGGTTCACGTATCTGTTGCAGATCATGGAGAACGCTGAGATCAATAACATCATTAAGATCCTGGGTCTGCAGTACAGGAAGAACTACAGCGACCCCGAGTCGCTCAAGACGCTTCGTTACGGGAAGCTCATGATCATGACAGATCAGGTCAGCCTCCTGATCCCTTTCTGTGTCTCTGGTTCGTTAAAGTTGTTATTTAAGAGAGTGTTATTTGTCTGGCGTTGATGTGATTGTGTTGGTTATACTTGTTGTAGGATCAGGACGGATCTCATATTAAAGGGCTTCTGATCAACTTCATCCATCACAACTGGCCTTCGCTGCTTCGCCACAACTTTCTGGAGGAGTTCATCACTCCTATCATTAAGGTGAGTCTATGTGGGATACATGTATGCTAAAACTATATGGTAAGGTATTTTTCGTGCCCCCTTACCCCAAAACTTGAAAGCCTTGGCACAAATCCACATCATTATTATAGTCAGATAAATTAATGATGTACTGTTGCACTAAAACTGGAATCTACTGCCCTGATTGTGTAAAATTATTAACCAATACTATGTTAGATTTTTCATGTTTTAGATTGATATCAGTGCCCACAATGTTATTGTATATATATGCAGACACTGTATGGAATGGCTGATTCTAATCAACCCTTTTGTAAATATGCTCATATTAGAGCTTAAACATGTGGACAAATGATCTAATTGTGATTATACAGACCTGTATAGTGATAGTTATTTACATTGAGCTCCATTGTTTGTTTGATTTATTTATTTTGGCCAAGAAAAACTAGCAAACCTGGCTTTAAGGCTTTAGTACTGAAGGTAGGGCACCAGACTACCACTTAGCTGTGGTTGTGATGTCACAACATGAGAGTTTGGTTGCTTGATCTAACCTCTGCAATCAGTTTGCAATGTATTAGGTAAAACTTCTACTTGCAATTTCTGTAAATTCTGTATTCAGGCTTTGCTCTTTGTTAATAGTTATAATTTGTCTAACATTATATCACTAAACAAGAGCTCTCCCTCTCTCTCTCTTCAATTGTTCTGTAGGTGTCCAACAAGAACCAGGAGCTTTCTTTTTACAGTATCCCTGAATTCACAGAATGGAAGGACAAGCAGAGCAGCACCAAATCATGGAAAATCAAATACTACAAAGGTTTGTCCCAAACACCTGTGGTAGTACATCGCCAAACGTAAGCGGCAGTTTTTATCAGCTGTTTTCTTAATGTGTTTCTTACAAGCTGAGGTGGAGGGGTCATTGATTTAAATTTGCCTTTGATGCTGTAGTGACTGCTTTAATGAGTTTCTCACAATATTTGAAAAGTGTATCTAAAAATAATTCTTCCTTTTATTTATTCTGTGTCTCCAGGTTTGGGTACCAGCACAGCCAAAGAGGCTAAAGAGTATTTCTCAGACATGGCGAGGCATCGCATCCCATTCAAATACTCTGGGCCTGCAGATGATGAGGCTATCACCCTGGTAATCACGGCTGCCTTCGCTAGATTTACATGTTTTCTGATTATATTTGAGTTTTTACATTTTTGAAAAGTTGTGATAAAATGACTTCTTAAATAAATATCAACAATCAGATTTAGTTTAGATAAATTGGCTGCTTCTGCAGTTAGAACTGCTGAACTGCGTTTTATTATGAAGGTACCCGTTCATTATAACCATTTATATCAATTCACCCATTCTGTGTGGAGATGTAACCTGAGGACTGAAACTGAAAACCACTCGTCAAATTTTACTGAAAACTGATTCTTAAATAAAACATGCAGAAAAAGAGCTAAACAGTTTTGCACACATACGAAGGCTTAATCCCTTTATCTTCACTGCTAACTGCTAACGCGTCCCTCTTCAGGCCTTTAGTAAGAAGAAAGTGGATGAGAGAAAGGAGTGGCTGACCAGCTTCATGATCAACAGACGGCAGCGCAGAGAGCACAACCTACCAGAGGTCTGTATGCGGTGGCCATGAGCAGGATTTTTTGTTCTTTTTTGGGTGGAAGTGCACTTTGTAAGACCTAGTATGGCTTTCTGTGCGAGCAGGAGTACCTGTATGGTAAGGAGACAGCATCCCTCACCTACCACGACTTCGTCAACAAGGAGCTGGTGCTGTTTTCCAACTCCGACAACGAGCGTTCCATCCCTTGTCTGGTAGACGGTGAGACATACTATACATACCACATCAATCAATCAATTAACATTTATTTATATAATACTTTTTACAGCCGGTGTTGTCTCAAAGCAGCTTTAGACAAGCAGTTTGTCTAAAGTTTTATATTACCAAAAGTATTCACTCACCCATCCAAATGACTGAATTCAGGTGTTCGGATCACTTCATGGCTACAGGTATATAAAACCAAGCACCTAGACATGCAGACTGCTTCTGCACACATTAGTAAGAATGGGTCTCTCTCAGGAGCTCAGTGAACTCCAGCGCGGTACAATGATAGGACGCCACCTGTGCAGCAAGTCCAGTGGTGAAGTTTCCTCACTACTAAATATTCCACAGTGGACTGTCAGTGGTGTTCTAACAAAGTGGAAGTGATTGGGAATGACAGCAACTCAGACACCAAGTGGTAGAACACGTACAATGACAGAGCGGGTCAGCGGATGCTGAGGAGCATAGTGCATAGAGGTCACCAACTTTCTACAGTCAATCACTACAGACCTCCAACCTTCATGTGGCCTTCAGATCAGCTCAATAACAGTGCGTAGAGAGCTTGCTTCATGGGATGGGTTTCCATGGCCGAGCAGCTGCATCCAAGCCTTTCATCGCAAAGCACAATGCAACACATCGGATGCAGTGGTGTAAAAAGCAGAGACTGTGAGCCAGGCCTTCTCGTCCAACATCAGTGTCCGACCTCACAAATGTGCTTCTGGAAGAATGGTCAAAAATTCCAATAAACACTCTTCTAAACCGTGTGGAGAGCCTTCCCAGAGGAGCTGAGGCTGTTATAGCTGCAAACGTTGGGCCGACATCATATGGAGTGAGACGTCACTTAAGTTCATATGTGTGTGAAGGCAGATGAGTGAATACTTTTTGGGTATTCCCAGTTTGGGTAAACCCAGTTTTTCTTTATATTTTTTTTTTATAAAAAATTTTTTATAAATAAATGAGCACATTTTCTTTGTTTAGAGTAACTCCTGACTAAACGATTTACTTTTGTTACCGAAGCAGTCCTGCCTGAAACAGTCCTTATAACTTCTCAGTGAAAGGGTGGCAATAAACAGCTGTAGGCTGAGTAGTACATAGTCTACATATATGAACTGAGTAGACTTATGAGTCAACTGCACATTTCCGGTTTTTGACCGTGTATTTATACTACATCAAACTCTTATTTTATTAAAAACAATCCAGCAAATTTTGGTTTTCCATGGTATGTTATTTAATCATATTTATAAATTCTCAAATCCTTAATTAGGCAAAACCTGCTCTTTATACTAAATAAGGCTTAGTGCTTCAGGTTTCCCAAAGTACTGTATTAACAAACTGTTTAATGAACCCACATACAGGTGCTTTGACTTGTCAAAACATTTCAGTAAATTTTAATGGGACTTTGAAGAGCTGATCATTGTGGAAATTATTTTAGTATCTCATTTTCCTCCTGTTTTATGATTTAGGATGCCTAGATTGAATGAAACTCATACATACTGGATGATGGGATAAATGTAAAAATGCAGATTCTCTGTTAGACACTTGGCTAAATCTTTAGTTTCACAGTAAATGATGTGTTTGCATCAGGTCTGAAGCCGGGACAGAGGAAGGTGCTTTTCTGCTGCTTCAAAAGAAACGATAAGAGGGAGGTGAAAGTGGCTCAGCTAGCTGGTTCTGTTGCCGAGATGTCTGCCTACCACCACGGAGAGGTTGGTTTCATTTACTGTCTTGTTTAAACTTTTCTTGAGTGCCTTTGTGACTTGGTGTAGAAAATTCAACATCTTGAATACTCTGCCTTGATAACAAATATGTGTTTGTTTCCTTTACCTCCCCCTACCTCTATCAGACGTCACTGATGATGACCATTGTGGGTCTGGCGCAAAACTTCGTGGGCAGCAACAATCTGAACATGCTGCAGCCTTTGGGTCAGTTTGGCACACGCCTGCACGGAGGCAAAGACTCGGCCAGCCCCAGATACATCTTCACCATGCTGAGGTATACAAACACGATGTGCTGTAGTAGCCTGTACTTTTCTGAAGTTTTCTAAAGTTTATAGATATCCAACGTTGACATTCAGTCCAATTTAGGCTTTTTCTAGTCCAGGTTACATGATGCTCAATCATATCCACAGAGAGGTGCTGTGGGTACAGGTTTTCATTAAAACAGTGCAGCCCTGTCCTCCATATTTAATCAGTAACAGTCAAGTTGATTAGTTTTGTGATATGTGCCCCTGATTGGTTAAAATAAAAACCTGCAACCATGTCATCTCTTGGTGGGTAAGGTCTTGGAATACTGTCAGTATGAGACTAGGGAGTTTTTCCCCCTTAATTATGTATATTTTCCAAATAAAGGATGATTATTTCTATTCTCCTGACCCCACCTGTGCCTCTCCTCCCTCGCTCTGCAGTCCTCTCGCTCGGCTGCTGTTCCCGTCTGTGGATGACAATCTGCTCAAGTACAACTACGACGACAACATGAGAGTAGAGCCTGAATGGTACATTCCCATCATCCCCCTGGTTCTGGCCAACGGTGCTGATGGTATCGGTACGGGCTGGGCCAGCCGCATCTACAACTACGACGTGCGTGAGATCGTCAACAACATCCATCGTATGCTGAACGGCGACGAGCCACTGCCCATGGTGAGTCAAATACGACATATCTCATAGACCTCACATTTAGATTATCCATTCATACTCATTTACTAAGCTGTGCAGTCTTTGTTAGGGGGAGTAATAAACATTCAGTTATTTGGAATCACTTTCAAAGTGAGAAAACTGGTACAAGCCCACATCAGCAGGTTCTCACACATTCACATGTATGAACTGAGTCCTAAAACTTCAACTTTACTGTGTATGTTCAGGCCGTACTCTGCTGTTGCAGTAGAATTGTGTTTACATACACAGGACCCTGCACTTGATTGGTTGTAATGATGTTTTGGGAAAATTGTGACCGTTAAAAACAATTGTTTTTTCCTGTTGAGGGCATTGCTTACGGACCAAATCAGTGTGTTTGTAAACACTTGTTGGTGATACTTCCTGCTGAAAAAATCACATCTGGTCAGTGTTGGTAGTTGCTCATTTTAAGTTAGTTAACTTGAGCAAAACACGTACAACGCTTCTCCCACTTCTATGATAAAACTTGGTGCACATTGTGGCTTAAGCTTAGACTTTAAATTTCCATTCACAGTATTGAACAATGTTAGTTTTTAAATTGCCTATAGATGCAAGAGCTTGGATTTGCAATTTGCGTAAATGGGTGACAAAAACAAGAAACACATCAACCATGTTGCCGTTTTTATAAATTTCTTTGAATTGCTTTTTGGTTGAATGGTCAAATTCTGTTTCCTTCAGCCGCTCACTGAACATTTTGAACACTTCAGTATGTTCACTTCAAGCCATTTACCTCAGAGTTGTTTATTACACCTAATACATGGATCAAATTGAGGTCGGATCACGTTCTCACCACACATGGACCACTCAGGACCAATACCACCTCCTCTCGAGGGTCTCAGTGTGGTTGTTTTGGTCCACACCAGAGTGCGATTACTGTTTTCACACCTGCCAAAACGAACTGCAACAAGGGAAAACTAATCAGAGTCTGTTTTAACTAGGCTAAATAGTGCTGACGTGAAAACAACCCTAGCTTATGCTGACTTTACACCAGGTATGTGTGGTGGCATTCTGGAAACGCGCTACACAGCTGTTTTTACACCAGACACACTGGAATGCATGTGGTTTTACATTTTCAAGCTACACAAGATTTCTGTCACAGTTAAAACTATTTGTTGATTTGATTATTATTATTATTATTATTATAGTATAAAAAATGCATTTCTTCACTGCCTAAAAACTGCTGAAAGGCTCATTCATACTCATTAATGTGGGATAGTACTGCAGTGCTGTTACTAGGTTTTGCTGTTATTGGATTTTAGACCACATCCATGTTACAATATTAACTGAAGAATGTTTCACCAGATGCTGTGTATCCTAAAATTCCAAATCGTAGCTTGCCAGATACAATGTAAAGTATTCCCTGACCTTTGTTGTCTTTCTCTTTCAGCTGCCCAGCTATAAAGGTTTCAAAGGCACCATCGAGGAACTGGCGACCAACCAGTACATTAACAGTGGAGAGGTGGCCATCATCGACTCCACCACTGTCGAGATCTCGGAGTTGCCGGTGAAAACTTGGACGCAGGTTGGTAGAACAGCTTCCGCAGTGAAAACAATAAGCCTCGAATGGTGTTTAGAAAACCTTCACAGAATCAGACCACTGAGCATACTCGTCTTTCTCAGACATACAAGGAGAACGTACTGGAGGTGATGCTGAACGGCTCGGAGAAGGTCCCTGCCCTGATCACCGACTATAAGGAATACCACACGGACAGTACAGTGCGCTTCGTGGTCAAGATGACCGAGGAGAGGCTGCGCGAGGCGGAAGCTGCTGGTCTGCATAAAATTTTCAAGCTGCAGAACCCTCTCACCTGCAACTCCATGGTAAGATCATGGCCCAGAGCACCTCACACAACAACACAGCCTTAACTGCAAGTCTAATATCTGCATTTGAAAACGAAAGCAATTTGATTGATGGAGGGAGGAGGTTTTGCACAGCTAGCATTAGAGCTAAACTGGACCTGATCGTTTGAATGATCATATGTGACTCAATGTGTTTAAGCCATTGCACTGTAAACCCTGATAAATTGAGTCTGCTCAAAGTATTAGAGGTAACCTGTTGTCATTAGTTTTGAAACCTAGGTTTAACAGTTTGTTTTTTTTGTTTTTTTTTTTCACAACAGTGAGAAAAGAGTAATGATGACCTGAGATTCAAATAAAAACCCTTTCTTAGAGTCTTTAAAGCTACATACTTCAACACCAGCGTTAAAGTAGATGTTAGAATTGGTAGTAGTCCTGTGTCAATCACACTGACCACTCAGACACTAAACTTTTATAATTAGGATGAATAAAACATGTAAAGTGCATCCAAAGTTGCATTTACTCAGATATAATATAAGGATGTAGGGCGGCACGGTGGTGTAGTGGTTAGTATGGTGGTGTAGTGGTTAGTATGGTGGTGTAGTGGTCAGTATGGTGGTGTAGTGGTCAGTATGGTGGTGTAGTGGTCAGTATGGTGGTGTAGTGGTCAGTATGGTGGTGTAGTGGTCAGTATGGTGGTGTAGTGGTTAGTACGGTGGTGTAGTGGTTAGTACGGTGGTGTAGTGGTTAGTACGGTGGTGTAGTAGTTAGTACGGTGGTGTAGTGGTTAGTACGGTGGTGTAGTGGTCAGTATGGTGGTGTGGTGTAGTGGTTAGTATGGTGGTGTAGTGGTTAGTATGGTGGTGTAGTGGTCAGTATGGTGGTGTGGTGTAGTGGTTAGTATGGTGGTGTAGTGGTTAGTATGGTGGTGTAGTGGTCAGTATGGGGTGTAGTGGTCAGTATGGTGGTGTAGTGGTCAGTATGGTGGTGTGGTGTAGTGGTTAGTATGGTGGTGTAGTGGTTAGTATGGTGGTGTAGTGGTTAGTATGGTGGTGTAGTGGTCAGTACGGTGGTGTAGTGGTTAGTACGGTGTGTAGTGGTCAGTATGGGGTGTAGTGGTCAGTATGGTGGTGTAGTGGTCAGCACGGTGGTGTAGTGGTCAGCACGGTGGTGTAGTGGTCAGCACGGTGGTGTAGTGGTCAGTATGGTGGTGTAGTGGTCAGTATGGTGGTGTAGTGGTCAGCACTGTCTCCTCACAGTAAGATGATCTGGGTTGGATTCCCGGTCCGGGTGGTTCTGTGTGGAGTGTGTATGTTCTCTCTGTGTTTGAGTGGGTTCCTCCGGGTACTCCGGTTTCCTCCCACAGTCCAAACACATGCATGTTAGGATCCTCGCTCTAAACTGCCCGTAGGGGTGGGTGTGTGTGTGTGCGCGTTAGTGTGTTGGCCAAGCGATGAACTGGCAATCTGTCCATGGTGTACTCTGCCTTTGCCCAACTACTCTGTGATTGGCTCCAGCCCCCCGTGACCCTGCCTAGCAGGATAAAGTGGAATATAATGGATGGATGGATAATATACGAATGTGTTGTTTCTTTGGAAAACGACAGATGTAATAAACAATGTCCTAACTAAGCTAGTAAGTCAGGGTAACACTGCCCCCTATTGTTATTGCTTGTCTCTTTGAACTTACCCCACTAAAATTTGAATTTTCAGACCGATGGCAAGAAAATAAGTAAATATAACTTGATCATTCAAGTACCAAAAGTATCAGGACTTCCAGAGGCTCAATGTGATGTGTAGTATCAGCCACTTGGTCTTATAGATATTATTTGAATGATTAAGCCAATCCAAACAAAATCACTCTTAAAATCTACAAATGCTATCCCCATTGCAGACAAGACGTTAACCGACTGCTTCCTCTTATCCATTCATGCAGGTGTTGTTTGACCATGTGGGCAGCCTCAAGAAGTATGACACAGTGCAGGACATCCTGAAGGACTTCTTTGAGCTGCGGCTGAAGTACTACGTCCTGAGGAAGGACTGGCTGCTTGGGATGCTGGGAGCCGAGGGTGCCAAGCTGTCCAACCAGGCCCGCTTCATCCTGGAGAAAATCCAGGGCACTCTGGTCATCGGTGAGAGAAAATAACGAGGAAAACATTACCCTTGATCTTTGCATTCTTGTCATTAGCCAGTGATTTCAGTTCAATAGATTTGGGACTATTTGGTTTTGGTTTATGGAGGCTGAGACCAAGCTGATGGGGGAAAAATGATCAAATGTTCATTCTAACATGGAACTCTTCCTTGTGATGCTTATTTTAGAGAACAAACCCAAGAAGGAGTTGATCCGCATGCTGCAGGAAATGGGTTACGACTCGGACCCCGTTAAAGTGTGGAAACAAGCGCAGGAGAAGGTAATGTCGTTATGTTACTGTCTGTTAGCCTCATGCTAGTAAACATATCAAACCACCAAACTGATCAGCGTTTTTGAGGCCGATTCTGGTAGAGGGCGGGGCTATATGCCACGGCAGGGCTACAAGTAGTTATTAGCACAAGCACGTCATACATGGTCTAAACATGGTTTATTACCATTTTTAACGAGGTCATGTGAAACAGCATAATATTTTTAATAAAATGAACAGTAAATAAACAAATTTCTCCAAAACTGCAATCATTACATTTAGACCCTTAATTTAAAACAAAAAAAGCTAATTAAATAAATGCAGTCAAAACTGCAGTCATTAAACACAGGCTCTGTTATTTTAAACGACAATCTGTAATCATTAAATGTAGAATATTGAATTGTTGCTGCTGTTCTGTTCGTACCGGTCAGATCTGGTCTGTATGGTGTTCTGGGTTGTTTGTTTTGTGTTAGCTGTGCATGCTAGCTCTGCTGTTTGCTGATACTCACTGTATTCAGCTGCGTGGAGTACTTTAACAAATTTTACTAAGCGTCCTGGATGAGTCTGTCACGTATGGTAAAGCACTGCAAGATGGAAAGGGTATGCTTTTTCCACCTAGTGGTTCAGATAGGAATTGCAAGGAGCTGGCTGGAGAGGCTTTCAAGGAGGTCTCCTCTCCCTGGATGAAACGCTAGCTGTAAATACTGAAATTGGGCTCATTGGTTTAACGGCATCTATCGGCTCTCGGGATCAGCTTAATTGGAGAAATATCGGCCAATACCAATATATAGCCGATCAATTCTTCCATCTCCATACTTAACAGCTTTCATGTGCCTTCAGCAGAGTCCTGCACAAGTTTAACTGCTAAAGTATACTCAGCCTTAAGCCACTCCTAGTGCGGCACTGCGCTCTACATACCACAACACCAGTTCAATCGGTTTTGATGTATTTCATGTACAAGCAACTCAGTGAGGCTGTTTGTTTCATTACACTGTAATATTGTTTATCACCATAATTCTGCAGACAGTTATTGTTTGGCTAAATATATTATCGCCCAAGCCTACTGTCTGTACTTGTAGAATTTATGAATATCTTATCTTACATATACTTACCGTCAACTTGGAGACTCTGCTTATAGCCCGTAGCCTTGTTGATCTGATGACGTACTGCTTGAAGAATCTCTGGTCCGCTGGATTCCCGTCGTTGGAAAACGACACGACTGGTAGCGTGTGCTCAATGTCTAAACCTTTACTTTGTTTCTTGCTGTAGGAATTGGAGGAAGAGGCTGGAGATGATGATGAACAGAAAGAGGAACAGACATCGGGACCTGATTACAACTACCTGCTGAGTATGCCCATGTGGTTCCTCACTAAAGAGAAGAAAGATGAGCTCTGCAAGCAAAGAGATGCAAAGGTAACGATGGGGCCACCATGGTCATATCAATCTGAGATAAACAGCAAAGGCAGTTGGGTTGATTCTTGATGTTCAGTTATATACTTTCTTTATTTTTCTGTTCTTGCTGTAGCTGACTGAGTTGAATATGCTGAAAAAGAAGGCCCCCTCAGATTTGTGGAAGGAGGATCTGGCTGCCTTCACTGAGGAGCTGGAGGTAACATGCACACGCTAAACCTACACACTCATGTTTTATTGTAGGGGGTATTTGACGAAGCAGGACTTCTTAGTTGGCCTCTCTGTTAGAAGAAGAATTCAGAGACGCTGTACTGGACATTGTAATCCTGCCTTGTTTGTTTGTTTGTTTTGCTTAAATACCTTTAGTATTTAAGGTGGTTTCCATCTGGCCAGCAAACGTTTATCATTTGTACTTCAGCCAAGCACTTGCATAGAATTTACTGATGGATGATTTCTGCGTTGCCTTATTTTTACTTTCCCATAGCGTCTGGAGAAGGCTGAGAAGGAGTCCCAGACCACCGTGACCCAGGTGAAGAGCAAAGGGGGCAGGACCAAAGTGGTAAAGATGAAGGACGAGACCATGCCGACGCCTCAGGGCCGCAGAGTCATCCCCCGCATCACCAGCACCATGAAGGACCAAGCCGTCAAGAAGGCCGACAACAAGAGGGGAGGAGGCAGGAAAGGCACAGTCAAGGTACTGTTTATCTTATACTGCAGCAGAGGACTAACAACAAAAATCACAAATGGAAGCATAACAGTGGCTCAAACAAATTTACTAAGTATTCATATAGTGCCGACGGTAAAGCAGTTTTAATTTCCCCTCCGGTATGAATTTTTTATATACCGCCATACCGTAGCTGAAGAACAGCTGTAACGCATCAACAGGCAGCAGGTTATATAATATTGTTTGCCGCCAGAAGCTCTGCGTGGAATGGCACCGCCAAACGGCCTACAGGGTACGGCTCGCTAGCTAGCCAGGTAGCATAACAGTCAGTTAGCTAACAGCTGGGAGAAGATCTGTGGCTGTTGTAGATTAAGGAACAGAAAACAGATGGAGGGGAAAAATAGTGAGACTGGAGATGCAGAAGAAGAACTTGTGCCCAAGAGAGTAGCTGAGTCTGCAATCTGGAAGTGTTTTAGTTTTTTAAAAAATCCATTGCAGACCAAAAAGCTATATATTGAAAAGTTTGTGGAGCCACTGTTGTTGCCTTAGCAGAACACATGTGCTGGGATAACAAGAATGTAAACGATTATGGTCAACTAGCAAACTGGAGACGGAGCAACATCGTCACCCACTTTTCAACAACAGTAAAGATTTTGTGAAACAAGTAAACCCTATAGTAATCAAAGCCTTCATTTATTTATTCTATGTATAACTCACAATAGCATAAGTGACAAATCTATATATGTGTATGTACGTACATGTATGTATGTATGTGTATATATATGTATGTATGTGTATATATATATATATATATATATATATATATATATATATATATATATATATATATATATATATATATATATATATATATATATACATACATGTATGTATGTATGTATGTATATTTGTGTGTGAGGGAGTGTGAAACTTAAAAAAAAATCTTAAAAAAAAAAAAAAAATACTTTGTCATGGTTCATACTTGACTACTAATTAGAAACTCCCAACAGACATCAGCATAAGGCCCCAGTATGTTTTACATCACCCCCCTTCAATACCACTTCACATAATTCATTAGTTGAAAATGAATGATAATGATGATGATAATAATAATAAAAGAAACAAAAATAAATACATGAATAATAAAAATGCATAAAAATAAAATACATACGTACTTACAAAAACTCCACTTCCATGTTCATAGTTCACAGATACTTATTAAATAAAATGTGTTTTTTAATTTGTCATTATAATCATGTATAGTTCCCAAAGATTAATAAACTCTTCTTGTTTGCCCCTTACTATACATATACATTAGTCGCTGTAGTCCAATAGAATTTGAGAGTTCCCTTATCCACATCTTCAATGTAGAACCTTCCAGCACAGCGCAATGACCCTCCTGGCCTTAAGAAGTCTGAAGTCCAGTACTGGATATTGTTTCGGTATTTGTTGGATATATCTCAAGCAAACACAGTTTGGCATTGAAGGAGACTCTGGCACTAAACATTTCTGACAAGCGCTTTATAACATCTCTCCAAAAACTCTGAATTTGTGTACATTCCTATAGGCAGTGAAGAAGGTGGCCGTTTTCATTCATAAACTTAGTACAGATATCTGGAATATTAGCAGACATATGGTGTTCATCAGGCGTTATATACATCCTCATTAGCTACTTGTATTGAAGAAAACGAAACCTTGTGTTTGTTTTTGTGTTTTAAGACAAACATCTCCTCGGTCCGTTTCATTAAGTTCTCTTTAATATCTGTTTTCGATTTTTAGCTTATCCATTACTGATTCTGTGCTGTGATAATAATAAATTGTAATGTTTAGTTATATGTCCCATTTCCCAGTCTTTCTGTTCTGCAGCTCCAATTATTCTGGATATATCTATAGTAAATTCTTCTCTCTGCAGTCTGAGAGTGAAGCGGGTGTGGTGATGAGGATGGAGTTTGAAGATGAGGAAGGAGGAGACCCTCAAGCAGTGGGACTGGCCGCACGACTCACCAAGAAGGTCAAAAAGGAACCTGCCAAACCGAAAGGTACTGAATGCATTTACATTCTTCTTCATTCTGAAGTTCTAATGTGGCACTCGGGTTCAAGTTATTTTAGTAAAAATATGACACTGTCACCATTTGGACCTTTATTTATTTGGACATTTGTTTAAAACCTTAGATTTCATGCCAACATGAACATGAATATACTTATTATTAACATAAGTCTAGTCAGTTTGCCATTTAATTTAGCTGGAACTGAGGTTTTTGTTTTCGTTTCGGGTCAGGCTCCAAGTCAGGGAAGCAGACCACACTCCAGTTTAAACCTGTGAAGGAGAAGAAGAAAAACCCCTGGTCTGATGAAGAGGACGAAGAAGATGGTCTTTCCGCCTCTGACGCGACCACAAGCCCGGTGGACGTGGCCCCCAGAGAGAAACTGGGCAGAAAAGCTAACGGTGAGCACATTTACGCCCACCGACACTCACAAGCCCTCGACATCCTCTGATTGACCCCTCAGGGCGTTTCCCTCGAGGCGTTTACTCGGATGCAGCCTTTGTTTGTTTTGGTGTGGCTCATTTAGCCATGCTACATTTAGAAAATCACCCGGGGGGCGTGCTCATGCGGACCGTGATTAAACGGTTGATTATCAGCGCTGCCTTTGATCCACAACACAAACTCATTGACTGAACTCAGCCAGTGTTTTTCTGTTTACTGTCTGCTGAGAGCTCAGCACACATACCAGTTACTGAGATTTTCCTGATTTGAGCTGGGATGAGTTTTAGAATTAGTGATGGATTAATCAGGACAAAATTATCGATAACCAGGGGGCGCCAAAGCTTTAAGGACTTTTCACATGAAGTTTTACAGACCAAAGAAAGTAACGACTGATGACCAGCCCTGATAGGCGTGTGTACGTTAGTGCTCGTGGTTGCTGGTGTTTTGTTCACTCCTGTTAACATTCCAGCCTAAACCTTGAGCTTCATCACACTGGAGGACTGTGTATAGGCAAGAATGCAGTGCTGCATTATGGGTCATGATACAGGACTTCCAATTTAATGCGTTGTGATACTGTAAGCAAGCCGATTATATTGCAGCAGTCTGATTTTTAGGAAAACTGTCCGTATTGCTACTTGTTAATAGGTTACAGTACTGCTGTCTAGTGTTCAGAGGGTTTAAATACAACACAGAATGTATCACCGTCTTCCATCATGTATTAGTTAAGTCAGAACTGTGTTTTTAACTTAAGCGTATCAGTATTTTCTTTCACCCCACAATACTCGCAGCACCTGCTTTGCGGAGTTCTAGCTGAGAGTTCCCGTTCTTTGAGTTGTTTGGCTAAAAAGAAAGTAACTGAACTTCTTTTTATTCTTATTAATGGTCTTAGCGCAAGTGTTTAATGGAACCTGCTTCCGTTTAATTAGTTTTTGTTCATGGAATTAGTCTTTTCATCTGTTAAGCTACTTCACTTAAAGAACTAATGACTAAGATAAAAGTAAGAATGAAACACTGGGTTGAGTAGCAGAGTTCTAGTGGGAGTCAGTCACTGGACAGCTCACTGCTGTGTGTGTACATCAAGTGAAACTGGAGTTGAAGTAGTGCTGGAATTAGGGGTCTTGAATAATGAACAGAAAAATTCTTATAGTGAAAGAAAATAAATGCTACTTTTCATTTTAAAGCCACTGTGGGTAACTAATGATAAATTACTCTCCAGCTATGTTTAGGCAGTTGAGTGTTTCTGTGGTTCTCCTGTTTTGGCTCAAGCTAAAAAAAAAAAAATATATATATATATATATATATATATATGGGGTGTAAGAAAATATCGAATATCGGGATATTTTGTTTCGTGATACTGTATCGATTCTCAAAAACAATATCGATACACAGATTCCTGGCAGACAGTAAATCATAGTGTGTTGTGTTTAAACCTCTGACCACTAGATGGCAGCTATGTAATCCATTTTCAGCTTCACTCCAACATTAACACGCGGCACAAGGGCGCAGTGCTATTGTAAGCATTGACAAACCTGTTCATATAGTGGTGTGTTTTAATAGTAGGATTTGAAAAATTGCAATATATCACTTTGCTTGCAGTATTACAATACATATCGTATCGTCAGGTTCTTGCCAATACACAGCCCTAATATATATATATATATATATATATATATATATATATATATATATATATATATATATATATATATATATATATATATATATATAGACCAAAAACTTTACGATGGAACCAGAATCTTTTCCCAAGATGTTTTGGAGCACCTCTATTGGTCCATTCATCATGAAATTTTCACACAAAGTAAACAACCATTGGTGTGTTCAAATGATGCATCTCTGTTTTTGTCGATTTTGAGTTTTCTACATGTTTTTCATTAGACAGCGACTATATATATGATAAATTAATAATACTATTTATTTTATATGTATTTATGCATGCATGTATCACATGCAGTGTATTGGTGTTGTGCTGTATAGTCTCTTTACCAGTTACCAGTACTTTTAGTTACTATTGTAGCTAATATCTGTCTCTGGGTTTCTGTTTCTAGCTGCTGTTAAGTACTGCCTGTCCAGCAGTGAGGATGAGTCTAAAAACTGGACGAGTTTGGGCAAAAAGAAAGCTCCAGCAGTCGTTGCTGATGATGACGATGACGACGATATGTTTGCCCCAGAGCCCACTGCTATTTCTGACAGTGAACAGGACTCTCCTGTCCGACCTCCACCGTGAGTGTCCAGCACTTAATTATTCGATGTTGTTGTTGTTGTTTCTTCTTTATCTCTCATGTGTCCCCTACAGTGTAATATAACAGCCTGATTTCTATTTCAGGAAAAAAGCTGCAGCAAAACCTAAAAAGTCCAAGGAGGAGAAAGAAACAGTTGCATGTAAGCATCTTCAGCTCATATAGTAGAGTTACTGATTATTACAGTCCACCTGATCTCTGCTGAGGCTTCATAACTAATTTATGTGCATTTGTGTGTTTCCAGCTGAAAGTGCTGCTTCGAAACCCCCAGCCAAGCCCAAAAAGGAAGCAGACGGAGGTGCCAAGAAGCCTGCAGCTAAAAAGACCACTGCTGCCCCCAAGAAGAAAGCAGCAACTGCTGGTACGTCACCACATGACCCCTGGTCACCCACACATCTGTAGCAGTACTGTCTGCACGGCTCACCAAATAGCTGTGAGCTAATCGTACAAGGCGTTACTGCTTCCTGAGCTGATGCCAAATTGAAAGTACTTAATGGATCTGCTCTGACGGGTTTCTTTTATTGCTCGAAAGCCAAAAACCTTTGTTGGCCTGTCAGGATGTTTAATTTGGCTTTCTAGAAACTCGCTCCTTGATTTAAGGAGGGAGCAAACAAGTGTTTTACTAACGCAGTGCTCTGTAATGTGGTGATCTACATCCTACCCACTTTGTGTACCGTTTGTGTGCTCCTGGCCCACTATTGGAAACATTGCACTTTGGGTTCCAAGGCAAAAAGTTTTTGATGGTCTGTGGGTCTGCAGCTTTGGGATATACAGTACAGTTTTAGACATTTAATGACATTTATTATATTTAAAAAGCTTTTATTTACTCACTATTAAAGATAAACACTTTAAATAATAAACAGTATTAATAGAGTAAGTAGAGCTTTTACATACATCAGTGTGTTTAACTCTTTCCAAGCTTCTTGTGGAAATAACCCAGTATTATTATCAGTTCTCATCTAATACCTGCTTTGACTGCTCAGTACTTCATTAAGCTAAATCAAGATTTGCTGCTGAAGGAACTGAACACATTCATACAATGTCTGGGGCGTCCAGGAGAAATCTGGAACTACACTTCTTCAAACTGGAGCTCAAGATCTGATCTACTTCTTTCACGATAACTTATTCATGTTACTTGGTATTCTACATATGATTATTTACATCTGTTCTAATCAGATCTGCTGTTCTTATTGATTTAACATTTACTTCTTGATCAGATAAAGACTTTAAATTATCAGCTCAGGTGCCTCAAACGAGATATATATATATATATATATATATATATATATATATATATATATATATATATATATATATATATATATATATATATATATATATATATATATATATACACATATACACACACACACACACACACACACACACACACACACACACACAATAGGTTACATGTAGAATAGGTATGTAGGTGTTGCATAAAATCGTTGTTAAACATAATGCCGGCTGTCTCTGTAGACGCGAAGCAGCCATCTATCCTTGACGTCCTGTCCAAGCCCCCCGCTAAATCTGCCGCCACCAAAAAGACCACTGCAGCCAAGGCGCCGTCCAGTGATTCTGAGGGCTCAGCTCCCGCACCAGCAGCCAAGAAAGCAGCCGTTCGCAAGAGGAAGGTGGCTCTGAGCAGCGAAGAGTCCGACAGCGATTCCGACGGAGGAAACCTCATGGTGCGCCTCAAGGGCAAATCCTCAGCTCCGGGGAAGGTACGTCATCTTAAATCACTGCACTGATAACCCCGTCATCGGACTGACGACCGCCTTTAACGCTAAATAACTAAACGTGACTTTTTACCTTTCAGAAAAGCAAGTGGGAGGACGACAACAGCTTCGCGCTGGAGGTGACGTCGCCTGCTGTGGCTCCCAGGTCGAAAACGGCACGCAGCACCAAACCTGTAACCTACGCTCTGGATTCTGACTCCGACGATGACTTTTAAATCCCCCTCATCGCACGTTTGTTCTCTTCTAGCAACGTTGTGCTGTCTGTTTATTTTACTACTTGAATTAATGAGATCGTCTCGCAGAACCTTGTTACATTTAAACGTTCAAATGGAAGCTTCTGTTGTTTTACTGTTTTATTAACATCCACACGGTTTTATCGTTTCTTTTCTTTCTCCTCCCTGGATCTCATGAATGTATCCAAACTTAATTCTGAGTCACACCTTTTGAATCTTTTTTATACGAACGCTTCTCGTCTGGCTTTTCTTCTCTTCTGTTTTGTGCTATCTTGTAAATATTTTCTATTTTGTCATTTTCTACTCAAAGCCATTTCTAAATAAATATTATGCCAATATTCTTCGCCTCAGCTCCTTCATCTTCGTCCAAGCAGTGGAGAGCTTTGGTGAGCTTTTACAGTCTTAAAGCTTTTTATTTATTTTTTTTTCTCTTTCATTCAGTGTGTTGAAGCTTTATGTGCATGTAAAGGGTTATAAAACTCAAAGCACACACCAGGAGAAGCTCTCTCCCACAGAAACCACTTTTATCAGCTGCCTGAAACAGCTTAATGGATTCCATCCCATTTTCTCTGTTACAAGATGACATCATCTTGTAACATAGTCATTATTGGCTGCCTGTAATGGCAGTAGTTGTGGGATGATTCCACTAGCACTTGCAGTTGATCTATTGGAACAGAGTGGGTGACCTCACCAATCAGAGCATGCTGGGATTGGCAAGGGGCAGGGCTTAGACATAGGAGTGCTAACGCATCACACAGATGTACAAAAGCCTTTATCTAAACTAGACATTCATCGGTTTAGAAACAAACATAATGAATAATAAAAAAGTGAGAGTGCTTACGTGGAGTGTTTCTCTGTTCCTGATCAGATTTCTACAGTTATCTGATTATTTAGATGATCACGTACCTGATATACTCTGATTTCTTTAGGTTAAGGCCTAGAAATCTGAATGGGAGCTGGATTTTAACTCCGTAATCAGGTTTCTCAGTGCCTGTATGCATCTTACTCTGATTTCTTTTACTTTTCTCAGTCGGTGCATATGTGAGAACAGACTGGTACAGCAACCTTTAGATGGCAACAAAACTTTGAGAGCAGTGCTGATTTACTTAAGCCTCACTTAAGTCTAGTTAAACAAAACAGTCTGTGGTCTCTTTTTAACCGAGCAAGTACTGACTATATCCACAACATTCGGCCGTATCTTTCTGTCATCAATTTGCCGGTTGGGAGCTCTAGCCTGGGCATGGAAGTCCCAGGTGACGGAGAGAACCTTCATGCCTTCTGTAGCACTTGGATTGAAAAAGTGAAAAACTGGAAGTCCTGTTGTTTATGGTGTGATGTGGAAAGAAGGCTTCAGGTTTCTTTGTTCCTCATTCTTGTGTTTATGCTGGTTGTGGCAAATTCTCATAATTAATGGTGAATATTATGTTAAATGAGATGTTCTCTCTTTAACATCGGGACTAAAGTAAATTGTATTTATACATTTGCTTTAGTGTTAACGTTATAGGGTGTGTCTCAAAACCTACTGAGCTCCTACATAGGCAGCATTTTACATCATAGTATGCGCTCCCGACATGTAGACTGTCCCAATACTTATATAACTTAAACATGCTATCTACTGAGGAACCTTATTTAGACCTGATTTTAAAGAAGCATCGAACGCTTCCTCAGCCGCTAAGACAATCCCATGATGCACCACAGGCTAATCTACGAGCAGTGAAGTGGTTTTAAAATGTGAGATATTTTGATTCTCTGGAGTTTTAATGAGTTTCTGCTCATATAATCACACAAAACAGTATTTAATTATCAACTCTGTAACGAGTCCTTCACCATTTACACTTTTATACTCCAGACATTAGCATTTATGCTAACGCATTTTTAAGCCTTGGGCTATTGTTTTGAATGTCGGCCGGTAGCTTAGCAACCAGCTAAACCACCGGTGGCGTGCTGCAGTTGGCGGGAACAAGCCGTGACGCAGTCTCTCTCTAACTAGAGCGTCTCAGTAATCTGTTTTATGAGGAGAGAACACTGATACTTACACAGCTGCTACCTAGACAGCCTACCTACACACTCACTAGAGTTTCAGACGGACCCTTAAGGTGCGTCCGAATTCTACTAGTCAGTAGGTACTGGATTAGAGTCAGTACGTGCTGCACGAGCAGCAGACTAGTAAGTAATTCCAGTAGGCAAGTTTTAGTAGCCACACAGTAGCCATATTACCCTGACCTCAAACCACCACCGTAAAAGTCCCAGTATTCATTTAAAAGCTTGTTTACTGACAGATTTTGATGCTTATTGTGACACTGTTATGCGTTTTTGTCTGAATATGTACTCACACTGTGTTGAGCTGTAGCTCTAAGAAGGAGGAATTCAGTCATTGTTTACCTCAGCAGTAGCGCTAACTTCTGTAGCGGCAGTTCACTAGCCTGAAAGCTACGGAAATCTTTCAGAAATCTCTTGTTGGTCAGGCTGCAATGCCTGATTCATTATGAGGAAAAACAGAGGAATTTATAAACGATGAGTATTTAAGAACGGCCGAGCGGTCTAAGGTGCCAGACTCAAGGTTCTATCCCTTCCTAAATGATGAGGATTCTGGTCTCCACATGGAGGCATGGGTTCAAACCCCACATCTGATAAGTGTTTTTGCATGCAGTTGACTTGCGTTTAAGTTTTTAAAGAAAATTTAAATGTTTTAGTACCAATTGGGATTTTATATTTTTTAAAATGTAAAAAATTATGGTTCATAGTCAGCTTGGTGGGAGGTAATCTCATGTTGGTCAGGCTGAAATGCCTGATTCATTATGTGGAAAAGACAGAGTACTTTATAAACAATGAGTATTTAAGGCTAACATAGCTTTTGTGTCAGAATGGCAGAGCGGTAATAGCTCATGCCAAAGTGGCCAATTGATTTATGTTTGAGTTTTTACAGAAAATTGTAGTGTTTTAGTACCAATTAGGATTATATATATTTAAAAATTATGGTTAGTCAGCTAGGTGGGATGTAATCTCATGTTGGCCAGGCTGAAATACCATGATTCATTATGTGGAAAAACAAAGAAATTTATAAACAATGAGTATTTAAGTCTAACATAGCTTTTTTGGCAGAATGGCCGAGCGGTCTAAGTCGCCAGACTCAAGGTTCTATCCTCTTCCTGAATGATGAGGATTCTGGTCCCCACATGGAGGCGTAGGTTCAAATTCCACTTCTGACAAGTATTTTCACATGCGGCAGTAGCTCATGCCAAAGTGGCCCATTGACTTCCGTTTGAGTTTTTACAGAAAATTAAAATGTTTTAGTACCAATTGGGATTTGATATATATATATTTAAAAATTATGGTTTATTGTCAGCAAGGTGGGATGTAATCTCATGTTGGTCAGTCTGCAATGCCGTGATTCATTATGTGGAAAAAACAGAGTCATTTATAAACAATGAGTATTTAAGGCTAATGTAGCTTTTGTGTCAGAATGGCCGAGCGGTCTAAGGCACCAAACGCAAATCCTTTCTGAATGATGAGGATTCTGGTCTCCACATGGAGGCGTGGGTTCGAATCCCACATCTGACAAGTGTTTTCGCATTCGGTAATAGTTCATGCCAAATTGGCCCATTGACCTCCATTTGAGTTTTCACAGAAAATTTTAATGTTTTAGTACCAATTGGGATTTTATATATATATATATATATATATATATATATATATATATATATATATATATATATATATATATATATATATATATATATTTAAAAATTATGATTCATAGTCAGCTAGGTGGGATGTAATCTCATGTTGTTCAGGCTGCAATGCCGTGATTCATTATGTGGAAAAAACAGAGTCATTTATAAACAATGAGTTTTTAAGGTTAGTTGTGCTTTTGTGTCCGAATTCATCCGCAGCTCCAGGTGAATCATGGGATAGCACAGTGTGCTGCGGTCCCATACATAAAAATGGCTGCCAATTCAGGAGGTCATCCAGGTACCGTTCGCCTACAACTCAATGCCTACCAGGAAATCGGACATACTAGCCATGCTCGCTACTGAGTAGTAGACGGTTTCAGACGCACCTATAGTGTTCTATGTTTCATTATTTCATGTGTATGTGTTCTGTGTATGTATCCCTCGGTAACCAATGGCATTGTTTCATGTATCTTAGGGGGGAAGATAGTTGGAAAGAGTTGTTTGGGGAGTCAGTTGAGTGGATGGTTTAGCTCAGGGGTATTTAATTAGAATTCAGTAAGGTCCACCTAGGGGAGATTTCCTCAGGCCAAGGTTCTGTGTGGAGTGTGTATGTTCTCCCCGTGCTTGAGTGGGTTCCTCCGGGTACTCCAGTTTCCTCCCACAGTCCAAACACATGTTAGGTTGATCGCTCACTCTAAACTGCCCGTAGGTGTGAGTGTGTGCGTGAGTGTGTGCTGGCCATGCGATGGACTGGCGACCTGTCCATGATGTACCCAAGATAATGGATGGATGGATATGAGATATGTGGCTGCTTTTAATTAGAGCGCACCATCTCACTCGCTTTACTCTCTTATTGCTGTTTCTCGCCTGTGTGTGCACCGCGCTCCCGCATCTGCACAGCTCTGATTGGCTGAGGAGCGTGGTTGGTGATTTTACTACACACGTGATTGGTCTGTATGCCGGAAAGACAAGAATTAAATTGTTCTCAATAGATTATCGATTTGGGTCCGAATTGGACAACGCCTGGGTCCGGATCGTGGTCCGCCTATTAGTAATCTCTGGTTTAGCCTATCCCTCTGCACCGAGAAAGAACACCTACCTCACCATACATGCTGTCTGTCGCAAGCCTTTATCGACAAGTAAGTCCACCATCCGACTATGTTTCACGTTGTTGTGCAAGTCATCCCACGCCTCCACCGACACAGAGAGATGTACAAGACCGTACAGTATCACTCCAATGTTTTATACCCAACATATGTTTTGGATCATCTAAACCTGTTGGGTCACTGTGCTGTCATGATCCTATACATCCTGGTGTCTTGGGTATGTCCAGGGATACTTGCAGAAATCTAGATTCGATCAACTGCACTGTTTGTGAACAGCGGTTTGTTTTCTTTCACCCATCTACTGTGAATACATTTCTCGATATATACCTTGGTATCCAGTCCCAGACGTGATCTTGCCAGTCAGACGATATTAACCATTCAACAAATAGGAAAACATATATCAATATTTTGCTTTCCTGCGCTTTCAAAAAGCGAGACGATTAACTGCCTGTCACTCACTCAACGTTTGATTGTTAAGGAGTGGCCGTGTTGACCCTTTAGAAGATGTGGCTGCGGTCGTACCCTAAAGCTGTTGCGTCTACATGCAGGTATTTCCTGCCATTACCCGACCAGCTTGAGAACCTCATCAAGCTGCATAAACACAAGCTTTGTTTGACCCTTTGAAACCCCTGATAAGGATATGACCGTTACTTCCGAGATCTGAACGCACTCCCTCACTTACGACTCCTTCCAGTCATCAGGCTTCCTTCTCATTTTGCTGGCTGTGAGGGAGAGTGAGTTCCTAGAGCAGTAGACTAACCAGCAGTGAGACAAGACGTCCATCCCGGCTGCCATAATGCGTCCAGTCTTGTCTAGTCGAGGTTCTGCGTTTTGGAAAGAGTTGACGGAAGGAAACCTCTCTTCTGCGATGGAATGTGGCCGGGCTCTTTTGGGCTGCGTCTCTCTGTCCCGGATTTGTCCGTTGTGGGCACTAGTTCGGGCACTGCCTTGAAGTGGAGATTGCAAGTGACGGAGAGGGGACCTTAGTGTCTACGGTAGCGCTTGGATTGGACGAGGAACTGAATGTTTCGTTGTCCATGCAATTTGAAAAGGAGACAGTGGATTTCTTTTACGTCAGGTGGTTCCCTATTTGACAATTTTTCCAAAGTGGAATTGTATTTCATCTGTTAGAGGACAGCAGGACCTAACTTTTATAGGAACCTTCTCTGTTTTTTCCGGTCATGACTTGATCTTGGATGGACTTGACCTTGGTAAACCCCACCATTGTCTCTAGCCTTCCAAGGAAGGACCTCTACCTGGGTTTGCTGAGGCCACACAATCTACGTTTCCACCTTCCACCATGACTGACTGGGGGTTTCTGAGTGGACTCTTTGGGTCCCTGCAGGCACATTCACCCATGCTGGGTCGTTTCTGGTTGCTCCTCATGCTGGTCTTCAGGATGCTGATCCTCGGCACGGTGGCCAGTGACATGTTTGATGATGAGCAAGAGGAGTTTTCCTGCAACACCTTGCAGCCAGGCTGCAAGCAGGTGTGCTATGATCAAGCCTTCCCCATCTCCCAGTACCGCTTCTGGGTCTTCCACATCGTGCTGATCTCCACGCCTGCTTTGGTGTTCCTGATGTACGCCATGCACCATCACAAAAAGCGGCAGGACCTTCCACGAGGGTCTACCTTCAGCCTATCTGAGGCAAAGCAGGAACGGCACCTCAAACGCCTCTACATGGTCAACGTGGGCTTCCGCTTGCTGTCCGAGATGGGCTTCCTGATCGGCCAATGGTTGCTGTATGGCTTCCGTGTTGAGGCACAGTTCCCCTGCAGCCGCTTCCCTTGTCCGTACACCGTGGACTGCTTCACCTCCAGGCCGATGGAGAAGACCGTCTTCCTGATGTTCTACTTCGCTGTGGGGGTTCTTGCTGCTTTCTCCAGCCTGGTGGAGCTCATTCACATCACCCGGAAGTGGATGATGGCAAGCAGGGATGAGTTGGTACCTTGGGAGGACGTGGAACTCAGGGGAGGGACTGATTTGCCAAAAAATGCAAAAAACCTCGGGACAGTGAGTAGTACCGGGTTAGGCAGAGCCAGACGGCCATTGTTCTTCTCAGGGAAGGGTAGTAGAAACTACAGGAGGTCAAGAGGCACTGTACGAAACAATGGCAGCACAAGGTACTCCTCCAGTGTCAAGAGCCTCAAAGTCAACGAGAATCAGAAAAGTGCCTCACTGGTAGTCTAAGGACCAGGAATGTAAACAAAGAGGCTTATTTTGTTTGTCAACTGGTATAGAGTGAGTTTATCTTTTATTTTCTTTTAGGTGTCTGGATTTATTTGCACTGAGTTGCAGTTTTTTAGGCATGTACTTGAGTCCAGTGTTTTATGGAATCTGGTTGACGGCAAGTTTTTCTGTTTCTGCCACCAGGAGTGAGAAATTTTGGCGTAGTGTCTTAAAATAATGAATAATTTTATAATAAAAAATGGACTTTCTCAAAATATTGATCTACTTTTCAATGCTTTGACAAAACAGTGACTACTTGAATTGTTGAACTAGTTGAACTAATTACTGTGTCTTAAATTTAATTAGAAAAAAATACTTATTATTGATCAAAAAATATTTGATCAATAGTTATGATTAAAATATGTTTTCTTTCATTTTGACTGTCAAAAAGCACAATAAGCAGAATTCTGATTATTTTAAAATATTTGACTGTATTAAAATAACTGTGTGTTCTTGAAAGTGAAATTTTTAAAAGTTGAAATATTACTTACATAGCAGGGGTGGTGTAGTGGTTAGTATGGTGGTGTAGTGGTTAGTATGGTGGTGTAGTGGTTAGTATGGTGGTGTAGTGGTCAGTATGGTGGTGTAATGGTTAGTACGGTGGTGTAGTGGTTAGTATGGTGGTGTAGTG
Source organism: Megaleporinus macrocephalus (assembly GCA_021613375.1). Lineage (NCBI taxonomy): Eukaryota > Metazoa > Chordata > Actinopteri > Characiformes > Anostomidae > Megaleporinus > Megaleporinus macrocephalus. The sequence continues at coordinate 39,186,354 of CM038715.1, forward strand.
GTTAGTACAGTGGTGTAGTGGTTAGTATGGTGGTGTAATGGTTAGTACAGTGGTGTAGTGGTTAGTACGGTGGTGTAGTGGTCAGTATGGTGGTGTAGTGGTTAGTATGGTAGTGTAGTGGTCAGTACGGTGGTGTAGTGGTTAGTACGGTGGTGTAGTAGTTAGTACGGTGGTGTAGTGGTTAGTACGGTGGTGTAGTGGTTAGTATGGTGGTGTAGTGGTTAGTACGGTGGTGTAGTGGTTAGTATGGTGGTGTAGTGGTTAGTACGGTGGTGTAGTGGTTAGTATAGTGGGGTAGTGGTTAGTACAGTGGTGTAGTGGTTAGTACGGTGGTGTAGTGGTTAGTACGGTGGTGTAGTGGTTAGTATGGTGGTGTAGTGGTTAGTACGGTGATGTAGTGGTTAGTACGGTGGTGTAGTGGTTAGTACGGTGGTAAAGTGGTTAGTACGGTGGTGTAGTGGTTAGTACGGTGGTGTAGTGGTTAGTGCAGAGGTGTAGTGGTTAGTATGGTGGTGTAGTAGTTAGTACGGTGGTGTAGTGGTTAGTATGGTGGTGTAGTGGTTAGTATGGTGGTGTAGTGGTTAGTATGGTGGTGTAGTGGTTAGTACGGTGGTGTAGTGGTCAGTACGGTGGTGTAGTGGTCAGTACGGTGGTGTAGTGGTTAGTACGGTGGTGTAGTGGTTAGTATGGTGGTGTAGTGGTTAGTATGGTGGTGTAGTGGTTAGTATAGTGGTGTAGTGGTTAGTACAGTGGTGTAGTGGTTAGTATGGTGGTGTAGTGGTTAGTACGGTGGTGTAGTAGTTAGTACGGTGGTGTAGTGGTTAGTATGGTGGTGTAGTGGTTAGTATGGTGGTGTAGTAGTTAGTATGGTGGTGTAGTGGTTAGTATGGTGGTGTAGTGGTTAGTATGGTGGTGTAGTAGTTAGTATGGTGGTGTAGTGGTTAGTATGGTGGTGTAGTGGTTAGTACGTTGGTGTAGTGGTTAGTATGGTGGTGTAGTGGTTAGTATGGTGGTGTAGTGGTTAGTACAGTGGTGTAGTGGTTAGTATGGTGGTGTAGTGGTTAGTATGGTGGTGTAGTGGTTAGTACGGTGGTGTAGTGGTTAGTATGGTGGTGTAGTGGTTAGTATGGTGGTGTAGTGGTTAGTATAGTGGTGTAGTGGTTAGTACGGTGGTGTAGTGGTTAGTACGGTGGTGTAGTGGTTAGTACGGTGGTGTAGCACTGTCTCCTCACAGCAAGACGATCCGGGTTGGATTCCCGGTCTGGGTCGTTCAATAAAGTGGAAGATGATGGATGGATGGATGGATGGATATCTTCCAAAGCACAAGGACCAAGCTAGTTTCATAGATTAGTAGATACTAATTAATAATGAATGGTAAATACTAACTTGTCCAGTAGTTTATAGGTTGGTTCCTCGTGTTGAAAGACTGCAGAGGTGCTGACAGATCATGGGGTAATACTATGCCGTTATTTCTGGAACTATGTGACACACCAGCCACCAGTCTTAATGGTTAGCATTACTAGAGTGTGATGACAGCATCTTGCTGACTTGGACCTCCCGCTGGTCAGTAGAATTAAAAATTTAAGTGCAGTGATTTTTTTTTTGTACTATCTATTAACAGTTCAGCCAGTTCCGGAACTGAACATCACTAACGGCCATTAAAGAAACAACAAAGGACTCAAAGAAGTGAAGTTGCTGAAACAATAATTGAAAATTCAGTCTGCAATTGACTGGTAGTGTATATACAGTTAATATAAATTTTAATGAGTTTTAAATCACACTTGATGGCATTGATGAATGAACACTTCTATATTTTTTTACAAACGCTAAAATGGTTTATATACATTTCATAAATCAGAATCATATTCTTGCCCTTAATTTGCATGAGTGTAGACTTTGCTGTGCAGTAGCAGTAACTCCACCTGACACTGTATCAGACTTATCAGTTCAGTTAGACGAGAAACTGAACATGGTGGACACATTAAAGCCTAGAAGCTTCTGGAACGGCATTAACGCTGTGACTTGTAGACTAAAACACACATTATATATATATATGAAATAAAATGTATCATCTCTCTATAAAGATTACAGGAAAAGTAATAATGTAACTAGTAACAATATTACTATTAATAAAAGTAATTATAAATTACATTTGTGCTTTGTGTGTGTATATATATATATATATTTACACAAACCACAAACATACTGTCCACTGTGTAGGATGCGTTAAATAGATAGATATATATTAATATATATATATATATATATATATATATATAAGTACTGTAATAATATATATATATATTGGGTACACCTCCTTGTATCTTATATAATGTGTTCATACTGACCATATAGGAGCTACACTTACAGACTGTAGTTCATCTGATTCTCTGTATACTTTATTACTCTGTTCTTTAATGATCAGGACCCCCACAGGACCCCCACAGAGCAGATACTATTAGGGAGGTGGGTCATTCTCAACACTGCCGTGACACTGACATGATGGTTGTGTGTTAGAGTGTGTGTTGTGCTGGCGTGAGTAGATCAGACACAGCAGTGCTGCTGCTGGAGTGTTTAAACACTGTGTCCACTCACTGTCCACTCTATTAGACACTCCTACTACTTGCTGCTCCACCTTGTAGATGTAAAGTCAGAGACAGTAGCTCATCTGCTGCTGCACAGTTTGTGTTCCTCTAGTCCTTCATCTGTGGACACAGGACGCCGCCCACAGGACACTGCTGTCTGGATAGTTTTGGTTGGTGGCACTGACACTGAGGAGGTGTTTAAACTCAGATCCACTCACACCAGCACAACACACATTAACTAACACACCACCACCATGTCAGTGTCACTGCAGTGGAGCTCCTGTATGGTCAGTGGAGCTGGTTTTAGGGTCTGTGCTCCACAGAGCTGACTAAGTAGATACACAGTTTGTGTGTTTTGTGTGTGTGTGTGTCAGAGTTTGTGTGTTTGTGAGCGCAGCGGTGATGAAAACCAGAGATGGAAAGAATTTGCTGTAAGTGTGAAAAACGGAGACAGATCCAGCAGACTTCGTCTTAATCAGGACAGAATGTCTGTCTGAGTCCGAGCGGGCGGAAGAAGATACATTCTTTTTACTGTTGAGTTAAACATCGCATGTGTTGGTGTTCATATACACTACTGTGTAAAAGTCTTTATCTGATCAATAAGTGTATGTCCACCAGTAAGAACAGCAGATCTGATTAGAACAGATGTAAATAATCATACATACAATACAAAGTAACATGAATATGTTATTGTGAGAGAAGTAGATCAGATCTTGATCCAGTTTGATGAACAAAGTTAGGTTCCAGATTTCTCCTGGACGCCCCAGACATTGTATGAATGTGTTCAGTTCCTTCAGCAGCAAATCTTGATTTAGTTTAATGAAGTACTGAGCAGTCAAAGCAGGTATTAGATGAGAACTGATAATAATACTGGGTTGTTTAGTAGAAGCTTGGAAAGGGTTAAATAAACACACTGACGTATGTAAAATCACTACTTACTCTATTAATACTGATTAATATTTAACTAATAAAGTGTTTACTGAGTAAATAAAAGCTTCAGTCTGGAAAAAATTGATATTTGTATATAATAATGTTTCCAAGTGACTAAAACCTTTTGCACAGTACTGAATATACTTTTCTGGCACGTGACAGGACACATAGAGTCACTCAGCTAAGCCTGTGATGTGGGTTTATAAGCTAATCTTATTCACTGCTGTCAGAACAAAACTTTGTATCTTCAAAATAAAACCAACTTTACTTGTAATGTAAGTCAATGGAACCGAACGTTTCGGCAAACGGTTTTGGGTCATTACTTTTGGTCTGTTCATCATAAAATTTCCAGAGGTATCTAATAACATACGTTTTCAGATTATGGAGAAAATTAAAAATAACTGGCCAAAATGAATATACAGAGTTTTGTTACGGCAGCAGCAATATTCAGAAATGAACAACAATTAATGATCAATAGTAATAATTCATACTAATATAAGCACAATAAACTCTAATTATACATGTACAAGGATATAAAAGTATTTAATGCCCTGTACTGGGATAGCTTGATGATAATAATAATAATAATAATAATAATAATAATAATAATAATAATAATAATAATAATGCTTTTACAGTGTAAATGACTGTATTACAGTCAAGGACGGATTAAGGATAGTCCCCTCATGATCAAGGGCCCTCTAATGGTTTGCCCTGCTCTTCTCTAGGGTCCCCTGGTAGGGGCTCTCATAAACAGGGCCCTCTAAAATTATGCCCCCCTCCTTCCTAGGACCCCTAATAGCCAGAAGTCGAAGTCAGAGCAGTGCCACAACGCTTCGTCCATTTTCATAAGGGGCTCAAAAACATGGCTAGGGCCTCCAAAATCATAGCTAGGGCCCAAAAGCATGGCTAGGGCCCTCAAGAGGCCCTGGGGTCAAAATCCCTAAAAGTCAGAGGATCCTTAAAATGGGGGGCTCTCAGAAATAAAAATATATTGTATCATAAATGTGGATAGGCATCACAAAATGTTTTGGGCCCCTGGGCGCTGGCCCCACTGGCCCGGTCAGTAATCCATCCATGATTACAGTATGTTATTGATGTTTTAATAAGAAATATGTAATAACTGCATATGTGGCCTGTAGGGCTCATATCTCTTACATCTTGAAGATATAGAAGATATATATAACCTGACTTTAATTGATATGATGTTACAGGTAGAACCCAATAATTGCCACCAGGGGGCAGAATTGTATCAGCTCTGCATTAGATGCCACTCTTTCATTGCACATGGTGGCAGCGTTTCTCTCACACACAGCACACTGGACATTATCACAGAAACACACAACAATATATTAATATCAGGTATGGAATCTGATCTGTCAGGTTGGACTGTTCTTCAAAGAGTCTGAAGTTCTTCGAGGGATCAAGATGGTGGACTGCATTAGACACACCTCCTTGTATCTACACTCACTGTCCACTGTATCAGCTCCACTGACCATACAGGAGCTCCACTCACTGTCCACTGTATCAGCTCCACTGACCATACAGAACCTACACTTACAGACTGTAGTTCATCTGATTCTCTGTATACTTTATTACTCTGTTCTTTAATGATCAGGACCCCCACAGGACCACCACAGAGCAGATACTATTAGGAAGCTCTGCAGTGACACTGACATGGTGGTGGTGTGTAAGTAGTTTGATAGAGTGTGTCATGCTGGTATGAGTGGATCAGAGTGTTTAAACACCTCCTCAGTGTCACTGCTGGAGTGAGAATCGTCCACCAACCAAAACTATCCAGACAGCAGTGTCCTGTGGGCGGCGTCCTGTGTCCACTGATGAAGAACTAGAGGAACACAAACTGTGCAGCAGCAGATGAGCTACTGTCTCTGACTTTACATCTACAAGGAGGACCAGCAAGTAGTAGGAGTGTCTAATAGAGTGGACTATGAGTGGACACAGTGTTTATACACTCCAGCACCATGTCATGTATCACTGCAGTGCTGAGAATGACCCACCTCCCTAATAGTACCTGCTCTGTGGTGGTCCTGTGGGGGTCCTGATCATTAAAGAACTGAGTAATAAAGTATACAGAGAATTAGATGAACTACAGTCTGTAAGTGGAGCTCCTGTATGATCAGTGGAGCTGATACAGTGGACAGTGTGTGGAGATGTTATGGATGATCGGTGTATATGTGTATATATATATATGTGTGTGTGTGTGTGTGTGTGTGCAGGAGGAACTGAAACAAGAGAGCGGCAGAAGCTTGAAATATGATAGCGGTAAATACGTCATATGAACATCTAGGCATTTGGAGGGCCCCCCATTCAGGGAGGGCCCTGGTTAGTTGGGTCCACTATTACCTGCAGTACAAAGCCCCTGGTTTTAACTCACTGTATGTGTTCTCAGGGCCGGACCCCTGGAACAGCCAGCGTTGTGACCGCGTGGATATCGGGAAAAGGCTATTCACCGTATTTGGCCACACCCACTTTCAAGCATGGGTTTCTTCCGCCTTTGTGTTAGAACTTCCGCTCAGCTAACCAAAATAAATACAGGTACATGGGAGGAGACCAGAGAGACAGTAAAAAGTTCTAATGGGACAACACTGTCTCCTCCGAGGTTAATAACACAGTGGGTGGGTGATATGAGAAGGTGGTCTGAGGGTAATAACACAGTGGGTGGGTGATATGAGAAGGTGGTCTGAGGTTAATAACACAGTGGGTGGGTGATATGAGAAGGTGGTCTGAGGTTAATAACTCAGTGGGTGGATGATATGAGAAGGTGGTCTGAGGGTAATAACACAGTGGGTGGGTGATATGAGAAGGTGGTCTGAGGTTAATAACTCAGTGGGTGGATGATATGAGAAGGTGGTCTGAGGGTAATAACACAGGGGGTGGGTGATATGAGAAGGTGGTCTGAGGTTAATAACACAGTGGGTGGATGATATGAGAAGGTGGTCTGAGGGTAATAACACAGTGGGTGGGTGATATGAGAAGGTGGTCTGAGGTTAATAACACAGTGGGTGGATGATATGAGAAGGTGGTCTGAGGTTAATAACACAGTGGGTGGGTGATATGAGAAGGTAGTCTGAGGTTAATAACACAGTGGGTGGGTGATATGAGAAGGTAGTCTGAGGTTAATAACACAGTGGGTGGGTGATATGAGAAGGTAGTCTGAGGTTAATAACACAGTGGGTGGATGATATGAGAAGGTGGTCTGAGGTTAATAACACAGTGGGTGGATGATATGAGAAGGTGGTCTGAGGTTAATAACACAGTGGGTGGGTGATATGAGAAGGTGGTCTGAGGTTACTTATGGAGACATGTTTAATTACTCTGGACTCTCGGAAGGTGTAGACGGTTCAGTAATGAAAAACTATAAAAGTACTGAAGCGTATCAGTACCTGCACAGTGGGAAGGTGGGCGTGTCCTCCTACACACAGACGGTGAATTTATATTTCTGAAAGCCGGTTAAACCCAAGTCCAGCCAGCTGCCCGAGCCACTCTGCGTGGGTGTTAGATACAGTCCAGATAGCCTAGCGCGGTGGACACTGATCAGAAAACAGTTACTGAACTGATAGACTCACCAGCACCCGACATGTCTGCTTCCTCAGAGCTTCATAAGCGAGACATTAATCTGGATAAGGAGGCTCTGGTGCTGGTTCTCCTCCACAGAATGGTAGGAGCAGACATACAGAGGTTTGTTTGGGTGGAGGTTTTAAATTTAGAGCTTCAGTCATAGACGCAGGTGGTCTTCTTTGGAAGGCGGCCCCCCAACACTCTGGTCTTTATGTGCTGTGTTCGTAACTCTGTAGTTCAAGCCAAGTTTTCATCTTCTACCAATTACTGACTCCCTCTAACTGAACATGTTATGCTGGTCATTTTATATGTTTGTTGTCGTTTTGGCTGTAATTGGTATCAATGTATTTGTGGTCGCACCGGAAGTTCTAACACAAAGTAAACAAAGATGCCCCCCAGTGTTGATATGGAAAATAGCGTGAATAGCCGGATCTGATGACGACTCTCAGTGCGAGTTGGCCCCACCCTCTCTT
>CM038715.1:39196420-39236420 GCA_021613375.1 Megaleporinus macrocephalus
TTTGCAAGAAATCCCCAAATGAAGCCGATCGTGAGAAGATCCCACAAGGTTCTGAACGTTACCCTCTGTACCCTAATCACACAACCATCACCTTGTACTACTCCAAACACAGAACAGTCAGCCTGTACCCCAATCACAGAACCATTATCATGTACCCCAATGGGAGATACATTACCCTGTACCCAATCACAGTACCATCACCATGTAATCAAATCACAGAACCATCATCCTTTACCCCAATCACAGATCATCACCCTGTACCCCAATCAACCGGTCGTGAGAAGCTCCCACAGGGTTCGATAATGCTGGTCGCAACACATGGTGGTGTACATAATCTGAAAGTGTGTAGTGTTTCCATGGGCCAGAGGTTAGGGATCCAGACTTATGACCAGAAGGTTGTCATTTAGGGTCACTCTGTACCCTAATCACAGAACCATCATCATGTACCCCAATCGGAGATCCATTACCCTGTACCCAGTCACAGAACCATCACCCCAATCAGCCAATCGTGAGAAGCTCCCACAGGGTTCAGAACGTTTGATAACGCTCAATAAAGACTGTCAGTGATGTTGTGAAGGTTCTGGGCTCTGGGGTGGTTAGTCCACTGTTATGAGAACAGCAGCAGCTCCTTTGAGGTGTCTTTATCTCCTTTTCTCAACGAGGAGCCTCATGAACAGCTACCCATCCTTTCAGACCCACAGTTTTGAGGTGTTTTCTCATAGTGGAAGGATGTAGTAAATGTGGATGTTTTCAGATCTGAAGCAAGAGTGGAGCTTGATGTTCTCTTTTCTGGGAGCTTGAAGTTCTGCTCGTCTGATGTTGACAGTGCTGGGGGTCTACGAGGTGAAGTAATATCCAATGTATTTCTTTTATTAGATCAGGGTGATGGTTCGGTGAATAGAGTAACCCAATCACAGATCATCACCCTGTACCCCAATCAGCCGATCCTGAGAAGCTCCCACAAGGTTCTGAAAGTTCAATAACGCTGGTCACAACACTTGCTGGTGTACATAATCTAAAAGTGTGTAGTGTTTCCTTGGGGCAGTCGTGGGCCAGAGGTTAGGGACCCAGACTTATGACCAGAAGGTTCTTGGTTTGATCCCCCTAAGCTGATAGGAAATGACTGAAGTGCCCTTGAGCAACACACCTAACCCGCAACTGCTTCCCAGGTACTGTGGATAGGGCTGCCCACTGCTCTGGGCTAGTGTACTCACTGTCCACTGGTGTGGATGGGTTGAATGTGGAGGTCCTCTATTAGTGAAAGACCTCATTATGTCTTGGGTTCTCTCACGTTGTCAATCCTGTTGTGTGAGCCAGGCTCCCTCTTTCTTTCCCACAGATGTTTTGCTTTCTATTCCTGGTCAGGCTCTATCGCTTCAGCAGCACCTCTTTCTTCCTCTCTCTCTCTCTGTTGAACCTGAAGCCCCCTGTCTGCTCCTGTTACGGAGTAGCTCCAGACAGCAGCTTTCTGTGGACAAGTGCACGGTGTGACTCAGGGGCGGTGATGTGTGATTGCGTGAGAGGTTTCTTACGATACAGCGCCCGTTAAGATCCTCTAGTGCCAACACACACAACACTCTCCCTGTCACACCCGCCGCTTATACAAAAGACCACCCTTCATTTATTTAACCTGCAGTCACAACGGCTATTGAGTGCAGCTTATTCACTTTTCAGTGTCAGGAAGCACATATTCGACAGGCAGTCTCTCAGAAGCCCCAACGACTGAATATAATATCAGATGTTCGAGTGTTCATTGTGTGACTCTTTACCTCCATTACGACATCCATTCTTCTCAGGAGGCTCATGTTCAGATCCTCAGAGAGACATTACCTCCAAGGTTTAGTTGCTTCAGCATTTTCTGTTTCCCGCCATCCAAATAAACACTGTCAGTAATGTTGAGGTTCTGGGATCTGGGGTGGTCAGTCCACTGTTCTGAGAACAGCAGCAGCTCCTTTGAGGTGTCTTTATCTCGTTTTCTCAATGAGGAGCCTCATGAACAGCGACCCATCCCTTCAGACCCCCAGTCTTGAGGTGTTTTGTCATAGTGGAAGGATGTAAAAGTGGATGATTTCAGATCTAAAGCAAAACTGGAGCTTGATGTTCTCTTTTCTGGGAGCTTGAAGTTCTGCTTGTCTGATGTTAACTGTGCTGGGGGTCTACGAGGTGAAGTAATATCCAATGTATTTATTTCATTAGGTCAGGGTGATGGTTCGGTGAATGGAGTAATATGGGGTGATGCATCTCTGATTGGGGTACAGCGTGATGCATCTCTGATTGGGGTACAGGGTGATGGATCTCTGATTGGGGTACAGTGTGATGCATCTCTGATTGGGGTACAGGGTGATGGATCTGAACCCCAATCACAAATCCATTGCCAAGATATCTTCATCACAAGTCCATCTCCCTGTACCTTAAGCACAGAACCATCACCCTGTACCCCAATCACAGATCCATCATCCTCTGCCCCAATGTCAGGTATATCACCCTGTACCCCAATCACAGAACCATCACCCCAATCACAGGACTATCACCATGTACCCCAATCACAGATCCATCACCCCAATCACAGGACTATCACCATGTACCCCAATCACAGATCCATCACCCCAATCACAGGACTATCACCATGTACCCCAATCACAGATCCATCACCCCATACTACTCCATTCACAGAACCATCACCCTGTACCCCAGTCACAGAACCATCACCCCACACTTCTCCATTCACAGAACCATCACCCTGTACCCCAATCACAGAACCATCACCCCACACTTCTCCATTCACAGAACCATCACCCTGTACCCCAGTCACAGAACCATCACCCCACACTTTTCCATTCACAGAACCATCACCCTGTACCCCAATCACAGAACCATCACCCCATACTACTCATTCACAGAACCATCACCCTGTACCCCAATCACAGAACCATCACCCCATACTACTCATTCACAGAACCATCACCCTGTACCCCAATCACAGAACCATCACCCCATACTACTCATTCACAGAACCATCACCCTGTACCCTAGTCACAGAACCATCACCCTGTACCCCAGTCACAGAACCATCACCCTGTACCCCAGTCACAGAACCATCACCCCATACTACTCCATTCACAGAACCATCACCCCATACTACTCCATTCACAGAACCATCACCCCATACTACTCATTCACAGAACCATCACCTTGTACCCCAGTCACAGAACCATCACCCCATACTACTCCCTTCACAGAACCATTACCCTGTACCCCAATCACAGAACCATCACCCCATACTACTCATTCACAGAACCATCACCCTGTACCCCAATCACAGAACCATCACCCCATACTACCCATTCACAGAACCATTACCCTGTACCCGAGTCACAGAACCATCACCCCATACTACTCCATTCATAGAAGCATTACCCTGTACCCCAGTCAAATAACTATCACCCCATACTACTCCATTCACAGAACCATCACCCTGTACCCCCTATTACAAACCTATTACCATGTACCCCAATCACAGATCATTACCCTGTACCCCAATTACAGAACCATTACCATGTACCCCAATCAAAGATCCATCACCCTGTACCCTAATCACAGAACCATCACCCCAATCACAGGACTATTACCGTGTAGCCCAATCAGAGATCCATTGCCAGGTATCTCAGTCACAAGTCCATTACCCTGTACCCCAATCACAGAACCATCACCCCATACTACTCCATTCACAGAACCATCACCCCATACTACTCCATTCAGAGAACCATCACCCTGTACCCCAATCACAGAACCATCACCCCATACTACTCCATTCACAGAACCATTACCCTGTACCCCAGTCACAGAACCATCACCCCATACTTCTCCATCCACAGAACCATCACCCTGTACCCCAGTCACAGAACCATCACCCCATACTACTCCATTCACAGAACCATCACCCTGTACCCCAGTCACAGAACCATCACCCCATACTACTCATTCACAGAACCATCACCCTGTACCCCAATCACAGATCATTTCTCTGTACCCCAATCACATAACCAGTACCCTGTGCCCCAATCACATAACCATCACCCTGTACCCCAAAGAACCATCACCCTGTACCCCAATCACAGATTAATCACCCTGTACCCCAATCACATAACCATCACCCTGTACCCCAAAGAACCATCACCCTGTACCCCAATCACAGATTAATCACCCTGTACCCCAATCACAGATTCATCCCCCTGTACCCCAAAGATCCATCACCCTGTATCCCAATCACAGAAGCATCATCCTGTACCCCAAAGAACCATCATCCTGTACCCCAATTACAGATTCATCACCCTGTATACCAATCACAGATTCATCACCCTGTATACCAATCACAGATTCATCACCCTGTATACCAATCACAGATTCATCACCCTGTATACCAATCACAGATTCATCACCCTGTATACCAATCACAGATTCATCATCCTGTACCCCAATCACAGATTCATCACCCTGTATACCAATCACAGATTCATCACCCTGTATACCAATCACAGATTCATCACCCTGTATACCAATCACAGAAGCATCATCCTGTACCCCAATCACAGAACCAGCACTCTGTACTACCCCAGTCACAGATCTATCACCCTCCACCCCAATCACAGAACTGTCACTGTGTACCCTAATCACAGAACCATCACCTTGTACTGCTCTAATCATGTATAACTCAATTACAAAGCCATCACCCTTATTCACCTCAGGAGAAACATAATCTCTCTGTGCTCCTCACTAACTATGATAAATGGTAACAGTTATGACAGTGTTGTTATTAAGGAAATCACTGAAGCTCTACAAGGGAGCGTCAGGCACTGCAGGGACCTTTCTGACCTTTAGGTGGTGGTGTTGTCTATGCAGCCTCTTGCATAACACTTGGCACACTGAGTTAAACCCACAGACCTTGAGCATATGTGTGAGAATGCTGGTAACACTGTATTAACCCAGTGAGCATTTATTAATGTTATCAGAATAAAATAAATAAATAAACTTTGTTGGACTGTATACCTCAACGGTTGAAGAGAAGATCCTTCTCAAAGTCGTGTCTTCCGTTTGCCTGCTAAGCGTTTCACCGGTTAATTTAGTAATTCTAGTAATTCTAGGTGAGATACAGTGAACAGCGAGAGAGAAAACTCTGATCAGTGTGGGACGTTCTCGGGTTCTTTGTTCAGTCTAGCGTGTGTGAGTGCACCTGTCTTGCGAGCATGTGCTTTGGCTTTTGTGTGTGCATCCAAGTCCGTACAGTCCAAGTTTCTAGGTGCATGAACAGGTGAGCTTGTGATGACTGGAGGAGTGACGGCTGGTCCTCCAGGGGGAGGCAGGCAAGCGCGGCATGACAGCCCAGCCAGAGGCCCCCCTCCCTGTGTAACCTTTACATCGGGCCTGCCTGTCAGGCTGGAGCTCTGAGTCATCAGCAGCCACTCTGCCCTTTTCCCCAAGAGCACTGCCAAATCTGATGTGACACACAAGGAACGGAGAGAAAGATACGGAGGTGGAGAGGATGGGAGGGACGGAAAAGGAGAGAAAGAAGGCGAAGATGCTGATCGGTACTTTTCTTGCACGGCCCAACAGGTAGGCATGTGTTAAACGATTGACGGAAGGTTCTTCCTAAGTGTACTTTTTTCATAACTTTATGGGAAAGTTAGGACAAACTGTTATGTTCACACCTTTTCTCATAAAGGGAACCCCGGCTGGTAACACTTGTAGGCCTTAATATGGTTTAATGACTCTAAATTATTAAGACATGTTATTAAAAATCACTAAAAGTATCAGATTTATTAGATTTTCTGTAAATTAGATTTTCTCCATTGTTGTATCTACTGACGTGATCAGCGGGTAGTGACGACAAATGGTTGCAGTAACCGGCCGTCGCGCTTGAGCACAGCTAGCTACTAAACACGCTACTGTTCAGTCTTTACAGTTTGATCTAGAACTCAACATTTCTGACATCAGCGGTGACATCACACACCACGTTAGTGTAAATGGTGAACAGTGAGGCGTGGAGGAGAGAGTGACACAGTGCTGGAGTTATTGTGAAGCTGTGTGTTGGTGTTGACGGAGAAGGAGAGTGTTAAAGGAGCTCCGCTTTCTAGCAGGAAACATTCACACTCAGTAAACAGCTAGATACACTGAACGGGAGTGTGTCTGAGCTTCACACTCCTTTATTAGTGAAGTAGTATGTTCACTACTAAGACTGTACTTTCACCTTCAGGATCCACAAACGAGGAGAAGCAGCTGACGCTAACGCTAAACGTTCTCAGGAGAGAGTCCAGCGCATGTTCACGTTCACGGTTCTTCTCGCGGTTCTCCATAATCTGGAGCTTCTGGACTTCCTGTGTGGGGAAACTGTGACACTGCATTGTGTTTTAGTCTCCGCTTAAAACCAACAGCCTCCGTCAAGTCTCTCACCAGTGGTGGTCTACTGAACCACTCAAACCCATCCAGACTGAAGTGAGGAGAGCAGAGCGGGGGTCTTTGGGTAGCTGTGTTGGTCCACATGCTGCTTCACTAACTATTCTCCTTGTTTATGTTTGTGAAGCTGTTTAGACTAATAGTCTTCCCACTGCCTTTCACTGAAACAACATCAACAACACAATGTACATGGTTTTCTTTAAGGTTTGAAGGATCGGATCACAGTGCACCACTGAGATGGATTGGACCTGTAGTTACTAATGATTGGGTCACCCAGGGTGTATGTTAATGCCAGAACTGAAGAGGCTCTTCTGTGATGGACAAATTCCTTAGTATCCCAGGACAAGCATTTGTCTCTAGATCATTCTGAGTGTTTTCATTCAGAAGACCTTTATGAATGAGGCCCATGCACCTAGGGAGCCCTCAGTCCAGCACAGTTTGGTGATTTCCCATCTTGGATATACCGAATTCAGGATTGTCCAGTCGTATCTCCAAAGGTTCTCCTGCAAAAAAACTGGAGTTCACCGAGTTGCACTTGTTCAGTGAGCTGGTCGCTGTCAGTTGATCAAGTTGGGCCTTTTTGGAAACGACTTAACAACCCCTGACCAGATTTGACTCAGCAATTGGTTGCCAGGTGCAAAACTTAAATAAACTGGAGCTGGAGTCCGGCTTTTAAGGGGTGGAACTGGACACTGGAACACTGGAAACTCTACGCTCTCTTCTTCCATCACCGCTGCTCGTGCAAGCGTATGGTCCTGCATGTATTCACAAGCAAGCATTCCAAGGTCCTGCAGGCACAGGATATGGATCTCCATGACGGACAGGTGGGCGGTCCGTTGCCCACATCGCATGTCCAAGCTTTGCACCCAGCCGCTGCTGGAGAGGAGAGGAGGTGGTGTCGGAAAAAAGCCAAGAAATCTGTTACCCTGAGAGAGAGAAAGAGAGAGAGAGAGAGAGAGAGAGAGAGAGAGAGAGAGAGAGAGGGAGAGAGAGAGAGAGAGAGAGAGAGAGAGAGAGAGAGAGAGAGAGAGAGAGAGATTCATGTTCGGCCATGTGGGAACACAAAAACAACCAAAGAGGGGAATTCTTAGGGGAGGGATAAAAACAAAAGAGAGCTGGAGAGGGAGGTGCACAGGTATATCCACTGAGTGGGATTTATAGTGTAGTGGACCTAGAACCCACAGTTTTGGGCCCGGTGGTCCACTTTTGAGCTCCGTTATCTGGTGACCGATTGGTATTGTTGACCAGTGAAATATTAAAGATGTTTGTATGATACCAAACGTCCAGTAAACTTTCAGTAAAGCCTGAAGGACAAATCTAAGGTACAAGTATGATAAACACGTTTTACAAAACACTGATCCGATCTATCTGAGAACTGAGTGGGTGTGGCCGTTAAGTTTGATTGACAGCTTTCTGTCCAACACTCCAAGGCTGCTCCAATCACTTATACACATCTAACATTGTTTCGTCCACAGTAACTGGGCTATGAAAGGTCTGTCACAGAGCCTTGTGTAGGCTAACTGGTGGTTTTATTAGTAAATAGAATGGCTATGTTTGTGTTGTAGACATGTTGACGTCTGGTTCCATTCACTACCACTGTAAATAAATCTGAGCTCACTAACCTCTACAATGAACCATTTCATATCAAACCACTCTGATAGACTTTATATTTCATGTTTCAATGGTTGAATTATGCCAAAAAACAATTAAAAATCACCAAAAAACAAAACACGCACCAGAAAACATAGAATGGGAGACCCCCAAGACCAAGAATGTGACCTGTCTGGTTTTGCCATGGCTGATATCTGGCAACCCTACCCACATAGCCATGAATCGCCCAGCATTGACCCCCAACACCAACACCACACTCTGTCTGGTTTTGCCATGGCTGAAATCTGTCAACCGTACCCACAAACCCATGAATTGCTGAGCATTAGAACCTCATCACCAATAACATGGCCTGTCTGGTTTTAACATGGCTAAAATCTGGCATCCTTGCCTACTTAGCCATGAGTTGCTCAGCATTAAAGTCATACCAGCAACAACATGGCCTGTCTGGTTTTGCCACAGCTGAAATCTGGCAACCGTTCCCATGTAGTCATGAGTCGCTCAACATTGCCCCCCAACACCAACAACACAGCCTGCCTGGTTTTGCCACAAGTAAAATCTGGCAACCCTAACCACGTGAGCATGAACTGCTCAGCCTTGACCCCCAACACCAACATCACAGCCTGTCTGGTTTTGCCACAGGTGAAGTCTGGCAACCGTACCCAGGTAGCCATAAACCACTCAACATTGATCCCAACACCAACAACACAGCCTGACTGGTTTTGCCACAAGTGAAATCTGGCAACCCTACCCACATAGCCATGGATCGCTCAGCATTGACCCCCAACACCAACAAGCAGCTTGTATGGTTTTACCACAAGTGAAATCTGGCAACCATACCCACATAGCCATGAATCACTCAACATTTACCCCCAACACCAACAAGCAGCTTGTATGGTTTTGCCATAGATGAAATCTGGCAACCCTACCCACATAGCCATGAATCTCTCAGCGTTAATCCCCAACACCAACAACACAGCCTGCCTGGTTTTGCCACAAGTGAAATCTGGCAACCCTACCCACATAGCTATGAATTGCTCAGCATTGATCCCCAACACCAACAACACAGCCTGCCTGGTTTTGCCACAAGTGAAATCTGGCAACCCTACCCACATAGCTATGAATCTCTCAGCGTTGACCCCAACACCAACGACACAGTCTGCCTGGTTTTGCCACGGCTCAAATCTGGCAACCCTACCCACATAGCTATAAATTGCTCAGCATTGACACCAACAACACAGCCTGTCTGGTTTTGCCACAAGTGAAATCTGGCAATCCTACCCACATAGCCATGAATCTCTCAGCGTTGACCCCAACACCAACAACACAGCCTGTCTTGTTTACCACAGCTCAAATCTGGCAACCCTACCTACATAGCCATGAATCACTCAACATTTACCCCCAACACCAACAACACAGTCTGTCTGGTTTTGCCACGGCTCAAATCTGGCAACCCTAACCACATAGCTATGAATTGCTCAGCATTGATCCCCAACACTAACAGCACAGCCTGCCTAGGTTTGCCACAAGTGAAATCTGGCAACCCTCCCCACATAGTTCAGCACTGAGGGAGAAGATGAAACCATAACAGCATGGAAAACTCACTGTAGGCCCCTCACAGCAAAACAGAGCAAGACCACTTGAGAGCCTGTCTTGTATGACACTCCTCTCTCTCTCTCTCTCTGCGCTCGTTATCTACAGTTACAATCTCTCATTTCCTGCTGGCCCCTGTTGTTTCTACACTAAATATGAGGGCTTAACAGAAAGCGAGGGGCGGACTGGGGGGCCAGGCTGGAGGGGTAGGCGCTCAGAAACTTCCTGTTCTCTGCTTTCTTCCAGTTCTCGACTGTCATTCGCAATCCTGCTGCTCGAATTCCCCGTCCAGGAACAGATTACATTACTCAAACAAGACCTGTCTACCTCTCCGTCCAGGAACGGAGTCCTGTACACGCGTGGAAAACAAGGAAAAGTGTCAGGACTGGCCCTCCTCCGCTTGGGCTCTGCCTCCTCCTCTCCTTTCGGGTCGAAGGTCAGATTCCTCGCTCGGAAGCGAAGGCAGATCTTTGGGCTGCACCACCAAATGAAAGTTTTTAGAGATGCGTGCTTGCAGCTCAGCTGGCGGTTGACCACTTCCCCTTTAAAGTGTGATACTCTTGTCCTCTCCAGCCCAACCCCACCCCACCCCACGTACCCCCCACCACCACCGCACACATACACACTGCTGATAACGCTTATCTCCTCGAATAGCCCTTCACTTCCTCTTAACGCTCCATAAATAACTCAAGAAATGCCCCAAATTCTGAAAAGAGATTCTCTCTGGTTGCCACGTTTGTAGGAATTCACACTGAACATGTTAGCAGCCGCAGCCACACTTACAAAAAAGAAGTTTATTCAAGTGTAGCATTAGTTTACTTCTTTTAAACTAAAAGGAAGTGAGTATACTTTCAGTTTACCTTTTATGTACTTCTCAGTGATATACTAACCACAGTTACACTTAAGTATGCTTGGGTTATACTAACAAGTATAGAACAGTCTAAGTATATTTAACCTTCACTAGTACTTAATCTTTTGATTGAAATAGTAGAAGTAAGTATTCTTGCTCTGCACAAAAACACATCCAGTAGAATATTTATTTAAAATTTGATTTATAAAGATTTATAAAAATATAAATGTTTCTTAATCTGAGTGTCTTGTTTATTTTATGTGTGTCCACTGGTGAGTAAGTAAACATTTAAAATTCTATTTTAAGTAGAAAAAAAAATCTTAAACCTAGTCATATACTTTACAGTACAACAATAATATAAGCAGTAAATTATAAGTATTATGTTAAACTTACGAGCTAGTAAACTAACAGTAAACCCTTAAGTTTACTTTTAGTGTAGTTACAGTACAAAAGCTGTAAACTAGTTGTATACTTGGTTTACTACTCTTACACTTAAAGTGTACTTAAAAGTATATCTTTAAAAACTAGAAAGTGGGCCAATTTAGTCCCAAGAAGTATTAAAATAGTACATATACAAGAGTACTACTAGTACAATGACATTAGTATAGTACATAAAGTATACTTAATAAAATTAACTTTAAGTATACTGATTTTCTGTAAGGGCAGCGAGGTAGAGGTGTGTGCCGCAGTGCTATCCGGGGTTGTAGGGAAGCCCTGGCTTTGCCTTTGCGCTCCTCGGGCCACCAAACCAAACCAGGCCGACCTCGTCACAGCAGAGCGTCTCCACTTTCACTTCTCCTCGTGCTTAAACCGCACGTGTACAAAGCACCGCAACAACTTCTTCAAACGTCTTCCGGCCGGCGCTTCCGCTCTGCTCGCGGCTCTCTCACGGCTCTCTCGCCGTAAACACAGTTAGTGATCTAAAGCCAGTGGCCTTAATCTTCGCCTTAAAGGAAGAGACCGCACCATAAAACAGCTCCTGCTAGCACGCGAGCTGCTTTTCCGCAAGCTAGCATTACACAAAGCCTGACTGCTGCTGAGCGTCTGCGTGACGGGCTGGCGCGATGGTTAGCAGATAGCCAAGACTGATTGGCAAACACTTCCGATATCAGTGAACCGCATCTCAGATGGGGCTCGCAGGCTAATGAGCGCTAGCTGCGGGGAAGATCCGCTGTCCTGACCGAAGCTCGGGTTCACTTGTGGTCTGCGCTTGTTGCGACACTGTTAGCGAAGCCAGCTACTTTATTTAATTACAACAGTAACATGTAGCACTTACAACACCTCGAGTTCATTTCACTGAGTAAACGTAAGTTATAGTATACTTTATAGTGTACTTTATGTAGTAAGTATACTATATCAATGAACTAGTAGTTTACTAGGTATTCTATATGTAGTAAGTATACTAATGTCAGTGTACTAGAAGTTTACTAATTATACTTTATGTAGTAAGTATACTATATCAATTAACTAGTAGTTTACTAGATATACTTTATGTAGTAAGTATACTAATGTTCATGTACTAGTAGTTTACTAGGTACACTTTATGTAGTAAGTATACTACATCAATATACTAGTAGTTTACTAGGAATACTTTATGTAGTAAGTATACTACATCAATATACTAGTAGTTTACTAAATATTCATTATGTAGTATAGTAATGTCAATGTACTCATAGTTTACTAAGTATCCTTCATGAAGTAAATACACTAATAATAATGTACTAGTTTACTAAGTATGCTTTATGTAGTAAGTATACTAATGCTCATGTACTAGTAGTTTACTAGGAATATTTTATGTAGTAAGTATACTACATCAATATACTAGTAGTTTACTAAGTATAATTTATGTATTTAGTATACTAACATCAATGTACAAGTAGTTTACTAAATATTCATTATGTAGTATAGTAATGTCAATGTACTCATAGTTTACTAAGTATCCTTCATGAAGTAAATACACTAATAATAATGTACAAGTAGTTTACTAAGTATGCTTTATGTAGTAAGTATACTAATATCAATGTACTAGTAGTTTACTAAGTATAATTCATGTATTTAGTATACTAATATCAATGTACAAGTAGTTTACTAAATATTCATTATGTAGTATAGTAATGTCAATGTACTCATAGTTTACTAAGTATTCTTCATGAAGTAAATACACTAATAATAATGTACAAGTAGTTTACTAAGTATGCTTTATGTAGTAAGTATACTAATGCTCATGTACTAGTAGTTTACTAGGATTACTTTATGTAGTAAGTATACTACATCAATATACTAGTAGTTTACTAAGTATAATTTATGTATTTAGTATACTAACATCAATGTACAAGTAGTTTACTAAATATTCATTATGTAGTATAGTAATGTCAATGTACTAATAGTTTACTAAGTATCCTTCATGAAGTAAATACACTAATAATAATGTACTAGTAGTTTACTAAGTATAATTTATGTATTTAGTATACTAACATCAATGTACAAGTAGTTTACTAAATATTCATTATGTAGTATAGTAATGTCAATGTACTCATAGTTTACTAAGTATCCTTCATGAAGTAAATACACTAATAATAATGTACAAGTAGTTTACTAAGTATGCTTTATGTAGTAAGTATACTAATGCTCATGTACTAGTAGTTTACTAGAAATACTTTATGTAGTAAGTATACTACATCAATATACTAGTAGTTTACTAAGTATAATTTATGTATTTAGTATACTAACATCAATGTACAAGTAGTTTACTAAATATTCATTATGTAGTATAGTAATATCAATGTACTAGTAGTTTACTGAGTATATTTTATGTACTAAGTATACTAATATCAATGAACTAGTAGTTTACTAGGTATACTTTATGTCGTAAGTATACTAATGTCAGTGTACTAGAAATTTACTAGGTATACTTTATGTAGTAAGCATACTAATATTCATGTACTAATAGTTTATTAAGTATGCTTTATGTAGTAAGTATACTAATATCATTGAACTAGTAGTCTACTAGGTATACTTTATGTAGTAAGTATACTAATATCAATGAACTAGTAATTTACTAGGTATACTTTATGTAGTAAGTATACTAATATCAATGAACTAGTAATTTACTAGGTATACATTATGTAGCAAGTATACTAATGTTCATGTACTAGTAGTTTACTAGGTAAACTTTATGAAGTAAATATACTAATGTTCATGTACTAGTAGTTTACTAGGTATACTTTATGTAGTAAGTGTACTAATGTTTATGTACTAGTAGATTACTAAATACACTTTATGTAGTAAGTATAGTAATGTCAGTGTACTATAAGTTTACTATATATACTTTATTAATATCAATGTACTAGCAATTTGCTAAGTATACTTTATGTAGTAAGTATACCAATGTTCATGTACTAATAGTTTACTAAGTATGCTTTATGTAGTAAATATAGTAATGTTAATGAACGAGTAGTTTACTAGGTAAACTTTATGAAGTAAGTATACTAATGTTCATGTCCTGGTAGTTTACTAGGTATACTTTATGTAGTAAGTATACTAATGTCAGTGTACTAGAAGTTTACTAAGTATATTTTATTTAGAATGTAAAGTAATATCAATGTACTAGCAATTTGCTAAGTATGCTTTATGTAGTAAGTATACTAACATCAATATACTAGTAATTTACTAAGTATACTTTATGTAGTTTGTATACTAACATTAATGTACAAGTAGTTTACTAAGTATGCTTTATGTAGTAAGTATACTAATATCAATATACTAGTAGTTTACTAAGTATGCTTTATGTAGTAAGTATACTAATATCAATATACTAGTAGTTTACTAAGTATGCTTTATGTAGTAAGTATACTTATATCAATGTACTACAAGTTTACTAAGCATACCTAAATAGTAAGTACAGTAATATCAATATACTAGTAGGTTACTAAGTATCCTTTATATGGTAAGTATACTAATATCATTGTATTAATAGTAACTTGTAAGTGTACTAGTTCATAATTCTACACCGTGTGCAGCACAGACCACCTCAACTCCACACAGACAGGACCCTGGTTACCTGGCCAGGCCCCCTTCATCCTCATTCTCCCCTCACTCTCTTTCTTTCTCACCTTGTCTTCCCCTCATGCATCTTTCTGTCTTTATCTATGACTTTCTCTTTCTTTCTCTTTTTCTATCTCTTTCAGTGTCTCTACATCTCTCGCCTTATCTCTCTCCTACTCTTACTCTACATCTCTCTCTCTTTTTCTTCTCTTTCACCAGGTCTCTCTCCCTCTCTCCAATTCTCTTATTCCATTTACTTCCTCTGTCCTTTCTTCTTCTTTCTTACCTTCTCATCTTTTCTGTCGTCTCATTCTCTCTTTTTCTTCTCTCTCTCTCTCTCTCTCTCTCTCTCTCTCTCTCTCTCTCTCTCTCTCTCTCTCTCTTTGCAAGTTACCCAGGAAACCCTCACACACACACACACACACACACACACACACACACACACACACACATTGCGTGACTGTGGTTTCACACTCCTTCATGTTGTCTGTTGGTGCCACTAGAGGAACACAGCATGTGTGAAGTTAACACCACGACCAGAGTGACATGTGACCGGCCGGCCGTCTCTCTCTGTCTCTCTCTCTCTGTCTCTCTCTCTGTCTCTCTCTGTCTCTCTCTCTCTCCCTCTCTGTCTTTCTCTCTCTGTCTCTCTCTGTCTCTCTCTCTCTCCCTCTCTGTCTTTCTCTCTCTGTCTCTCTCTGTCTCTCTCTCTCTGTCTCTCTCTCTCTCCCTCTCTCTCTCTCTCTCTCTCTGTCTCCCTGTCTCTCTCTCTCTCTGTCTCTCTCTCTCTCTCTGTCTCTCTCTCTCTCTCTCTGTCTCTCTCTCTGTCTCTCTGTCTCTCTGTCTCTCTGTCTCTCTCTCTCTCTCTCTCTGTCTCTCCCTCTCTCTCTCTCTCTCTCTCTCTCTGTCTCTCTCTCGTGCACTCGGTAGGAGTGAGTATTGTAGAGTAAACAGTTGGTCTGTGGGGTTTCGAGTGACTGTATATGACACAAACTGTAGGCTTTTTGAGAGTGTGTGCTAGCGCCCCCTATGTAGAACATCACTTCCTGCCCTACACCAACACAATAACATGACAACCTGCAAACAACCTGTAAGCTAATGCTCAACAATGGGGTGAGGTTGGCTTGCGCACTCACAGTGGGCTAAGGATCCTACTGAATAGGCAAAGCTACAGTGGCCAGTAGGGCTGTGCTCCACAGGTCCCCCAGCCCTGGATGGCATTCCTAAAAATTAGAGACATGGACCCCAAAACCACCACCTGAGGCATCCCTGTTGGAAGTGTCACAATCGTGTGATCGGTGACTCAACATTAGGTCTGAGCAATGAAGTGAACAAGTTTAAGACTGGCTCAGATTATGATGACCACCAGCTAATATTCAGAGTAGCCACCATATGCAGCACGGACAGCAGCTAGACGGACTGGGAGCCTCAATAAGGTCCTGGTAGGTGGTCACAGGTATCTGGAGGTATCATGCTGACTGCAGTGCATCCCACAGCTGCTGGAGGGAGCGTGGAGAAGGATCCATAGAGCCAACACCACCATCCAGGTGGTCCCAAAGATGCTCAGTTGGGTTCAAGTCTGGGGAATTTTGGGGCCAGTGTAGCAGATGTGTGGACTCAAGTCCAACTCGAGTCTCTAAAATGATGACTTGTGACTTGATAACATCACCAAAGACTTGCGACTTGACTTAGACTTTACCTTTCCTGACTTGGACTTGGAATCTTGAGCTTTAAGACTTAAAAAGACTTGCCACCCTAATTTTAGTGGTTTTTCTGCTTCAACACCTATTTTAACTCGGTACTGGACTGGTAATGAGGAGATTGGACTGGTACTGGACTGGTAATGAGGAGATTGGACTGGTACTGGACTGGTAATGAGGAGATTAGACTGGTATTGGACTGGTAATGAGGAGATTAGACTGGTATTGGACTGGTAATGAGGTGATTGGACTGGTATTGGACTGGTAATGAGATGATTGGACTGGTACTGGACTGGTAATAAGGTGATTAGTGATTAGAACTGCTTGAAATTATCTAATTTCATATGCAAGTTATTTTTGTTATAATAGAAACTTGTTAAAGAAAAATGTTAATGTTATATTAATGTTAGTTTAATATTCTACTAATCAACTGCACCAGTTACTATTACTTAATATTGAAATGACATTACATCTGGTGACTTGACTCGAGACTTCCTTGTATTGACTTGGGACTTGACTCAGGACTTGATTGTCAAGACTTGAGACTACTTGCAACTTGGGCCCATGTCTGCAGGGTAGTAGTTGGAAGTCTTGCTCAGCTCTTCCAACCAGTGTGGGACATTTCTAGCCATGTGAAGCCGTGTCTTACCAAAAGATCCCATCCACACGTATCCAAATTTCCTCCACGTGGATGAGTGGGAGCAGAGGATGCCACCTACTACGTCCAGAGTAGGTCATAATGTGACCTGGCTGTGTGTATATACATATAAGGAGGAAGGAGTTTGAGATGTTGATGCTTCTGATGTAGCCTCAGGAAGATCTGACTAAGACTGAAGATCTGAAGTGAGTAAGTACTTTAATAGAAGGCCTGTGGTATCAGTAGAGCTGTTATCTCATTAGCCTGTTAACTGATCGGCCTGATTCGAGTTAAGAAAACAAGACGTCAGCTCATCAGCACACTCAGCGTTCCATTCACAGCGCAGGGGCTTGTAGTGGGTGGGTGCACTGATACTGAATCGAGTCGGCCAGTCGGGCCAGTATATCCAGTACTTACCACAGTTGTGGACGCAGCTCAGCCAATCAGATTACATTTCTCATAAACCATATACAGCAGTGGCCTGCACACACACATACACACACATACACACACACACATACACTGCAGCAGAGAGTCCGTTTCAGTTTATGGGGGTACAGGACCGTGTGTGTAGGGGGGATTGTAAACATCTCCCTCTCTTTTGAACGCCCCCCCACGCCCCGCTTCCTGTTGGGTTGGCTAGACTCCTCTGACAGATTTACAACCGCGGGGTCAAAGTTTTCAGACAGCGCGGAATAAATCACACACACACACACACAGAGCGCAACCCCCACCTGGCCACCCCCCCCCCCCCATCCCTCTCTCCACATCCTTTCAAGTCTAATGTGAGTAACTGTAGGAGGGAAGTGTGTGTGTTTGTGTCTATGTGTGTGTGTGTGTGTGTGTGTGTGTGTTTGTGTGTGTGTGTTTGTGTGTGTGGGTGTGTGTGTGGTTTGAGGGAAGAATGTGGGACATTGTTCCTGAACCATAAAGACCAGAGGATCATGTTTCAATCATGATCTCTCTCTCTCTCTCTCTCTCTCTCTCTCTCTCTCTCTCTCTCTCAGTCTCTCTCTCAGGGTCGGTCGGCCTTTGCACTAGGCAAAGATAGGCAGATGCCTAGGGCCCCATAAAAGTTGAGGTACTCTGTATGTGTTGATGTTCAGTAATTTATTCTGTTCTTTTACGAATAGCCGTTTATTCTGAGTAACTTTAATGCAGCCGCGCTCCCGTCTTTGATTATAATGGACTAATCCATCGCGTTGCGTGGCGTCCAGGTTAAGATCGACTGTAGAGGAGATCGTTGGTGTGAGTTTCTGGGTGTTGAGAGTGAATAATGTTAAACAAACGCAACATAAAAACACAAAAACAACAGTGAAAGCTCAAAAATAATATTTCAAAGTGGCCGGGACACATACACTGGAAATGGTAAATGTGAATATCAAAATATAAACAAACCACAGAGCTCTCAGAGAAGAGCTTGAGACTTCAGACCTATCAGAGAAGAGCTTAAGACCTCCAACTTATCAGAGAAAAGCTCAAGACTTTAGACTTATCAGAGAAAAGATTGAGACTTTAGACTTATCAGAGAAAAGATTGAGACTTCAGACCTATTAAAGTAAAGATTGAGACTTCAGACCTATCAGAGAAGAGCTTGAGACCTCCAACTTATCAGAGAACAACCCATGACTTCAGACTTATCAGAGAACAGCTCAAGACTTCAGACTTATCAGAGAAAAGATTGAGACTTCTAACCTACCAGAGAAGAGCTTGAGACTTCAGACCTATCAGAGAAGTACTTGAGACTTTAGATCTATCAGAGAACAGCTTAAAACTTCAAACCTATTAGAGAAAAGACTGAGCTTTCAGACCTATCAGAGAAAAGATTGAGAGTTCAGACCTATCAGAGAAGAGCTTGAGACTTTAGACCTATCAGAGAAGAGCTTGAAACTTCTGACCTAGCGAGAAGAGCTTGAGACTTCCAACCTATCAGAGAACAGCTCATGACATTAGACCTATCAAAGAAAAGATTGAGACTTCAGACCTATCAGAGAAATAATCGAGACTTCAGACCTATCAGAGAAAAGATTGAAACTTCAGACCTATCAGAGAAGAGCTTGAGACTTCAGACCTATCAGAGAACAGCTCATGACTTTAGACCTATCAAAGAAAAGATTGAGATTTCAGACCTATCAGAGAAGAGCTTGAGACTTCAGACCTATCAGAGAAGAGCTTGAGACTTCAGACCTATCAGAGAAAAGCTGGAGAATTTATACCTATAAGAGAACAGACCAAGACTTCACATCGGTCAGAGAACAGCTCAAGAGTTCAGACCTATAGGAGAACAGCTCAGGAGTTCAGGCTTATCAGAGAACAGCACAAGACTTTAGACCTATAGGAGAACAGCTCATGACTTTAGACCTATCAGAGAACAGCTCATGACTTTAGACCTATCAGAGAACAGCTCATGACTTTAGGCCTATTTGAGAACAGCTCATGACTTTAGGCCTATTTGAGAACAGCTCATGACTTTAGACCTATCAGAGAACAGCTCATGACTTTAATCCTATCTGAGAAACAGCTTGATGCTATTAGAGAAAACTCAAGCACTCTGGAAACTTCTCTCCAGACTGTTTTATTTACTTTATTTCAGAGAGTCCTAAGATCTTTTAGAGAACAGTTTGGGACTTTAGACTTATCAGAGAAAAGCTTGAGACTTTATACCCATAAGAGAACAGCTTAAGACTTCAAACCTATCTGGGAAAAGATTGAGATTTCAGACATATCTAAGAAGCGCTTAAGATGTTAGAGATATCAGAGAACAGGTTGAGAGTTAAGACCTATCAGAAAATGGTCTTCAGCTCTTTTAGAGAACAGCCTGAGACTTCAGACCTATTAGAGAACAGCCTGAAACGTCAAACCTATCAGAGAACAGCCTGAAACGTCAAACCTATCAGAGAACAGCCTGAGACTTCAAACCTATCAGACAAAAGATTGAGATTTCAGACCTATCTGAAAAGAGTTTGAGATGTTAGACCTATCAGAAAACAACTTGAGATGTAATACCTATTAGAGAATGGTTTGAGTCCTCAGATCTTTTAGAGAACAGCTTGAGAATTCAGGCTTATCAGAGAAAAGCTTGAGACTTTATACCCATAAGAGAACCGCTTAAGACTTCAAGCCTATCAGGTAAAAAAAGATTGAGATTTCAGACCTATCTAAGAAGCGCTTAAGATGTTAGAGACATCAGAGAACAGATTGAGAGTTAAGACCTATCAGAGAATGGTCTTCAGCTCTTTTAGAGAACAGCCTGAGACTTCAGACCTATCAGAGAACAGCCTGAGACGTCAAACCTATCAGAGAACAGCCTGAGACTAAATCAGACAAAAGATTGAGATTTTAGACCTATCTGAAAAGAGTTTGAGATGTTAGACCTATCAGTAACAACTTGAGATGTAAGACCTATTAGAGAATGGTTTGAGTCCTCAGATCTTTTAGAGAACAGCTTGAGACTTCAGACCTATCAGAGAACAGCTCGACGCTTTAGATCTCCCCAGATTGTTTTCTTTGCTTTATGTCAGAGATGTCTCTACTGTTCACCACTTCATGGAAGAGTTTCTTCTCTCAAAGTTAGAGGCTGAATGGTAGAGACACTGGTCATCAGAAACAGACACTGTATTTTATAATGATCGTGTCACGTCACATCACGGGCTGACCAGCTGCTACAGCTTCAACAGTTATAATGAGAGGGTTTAGGTTTTGTCATTGCAGCTCACAAGACAAACAGAGCTGATAAAAAGCCTGTTGTGAGTATGTGCGAGAGGCCGAGCTGGTCAGACGCTGTGTAAGAAGCTGTAGGTGGGCTGTGTGTGAGAGTGTGTGTAGGTTTTTGTGTTAGAAGGATATAAATCTACTGTTTACATACACAGGCTGAGGAGACGGGATCGATATGTTTAATGGATCTGGCCTACTTTTACCTGCTGTGTGTAAAACACCCACCAGAAAACACTGCACTGTGTGTGTGTGTGTGTCTATGTGTATGTATGTGTATAGTGTGTGTGTGTGTGTGGGGGGGGGGGGGGGGGGGTCGATTGATTTTGTGTCTGTGTGTGTCAGTCTGTTTCCTGCATGAAACTTCAGGCTTCAGTCAAGCGTATGTGTGTGTGTGTTTGTGTATATGTTTGTGTATATGTGTGTGTGTGAGTATGTGTTTGTGTATATGTGTGTGTTCGTGTAGATGTTTGTGTATATGTGTATGTTTGTGTGTATGTTTGTGTATGTATGTGTGTGTGTGTTTTTGTGTCTGTGTGTGTACTTGTGTTTGTCTGTTTGTTTGTGTGTATATGTGTGTGTTTGTGTATATGTGTATATGTTTGTGTGTTTGTGTGTGTGTGTGTGTTTGTGTATGTATGTGTGTCTGTGTGTGTGTTTTTGTGTTTGTGTGTATTGTGTATGTTTGTTTATATATATGTTTGTATATATATATATATATGTGTGTGTGTGTGTTTGTGTGCATTTATGTGTTTGTGTATATGTTTATGTATATGTGTGTGTGTTTGTGTATATAGGTTTGTGTAAATATATATATGTGTGTCTTTAGGTGCGTTTGTGTATATGTTTGTGTAAATATATATATGTGTGTTTGTGTACGTTTGTGTTCGTGTATATGTGTGTGTGTGTTTGTGTATATGTTTGTGTGTTTGGGTGTGTTTGTGTGTGTGTGTGTGTTTGTGTATGTATGTGTGTCTGTGTGTGTTTTTGTGTTTGTGTGTGTGTTTGTGTATGTTTGTTTATGTATATGTTTGTGTATATATATGTGTGTGTTTGTGTGTTTGTGTACATGTTTGTTTATATATGTGTGTGTAAATATATATATATATATATATATATATATATATATATATATATGTGTGTGTGTGTTTGTGTGCGTTTGTGTGTTTTTGTATATGTTTATGTATATGTGTGTGTGTTTGTGTATATAGGTTTGTGTAAATATATATATGTGTGTCTTTATGTGCGTTTGTGTGTTTGTGTATATGTTTGTGTAAATATATACATATATATGTTGGTGTGCGTTTGTGTGTTTGTGTATATGTGTGTTTCTGTATATGTTTGTGTATATGTGTGTGTGTGTGTTTGTGTACATGTTTGTTTATATGTGTTTGTGTACATGTTTGTGTACATGTTTGTTTATATGTGTTTGTGTACATGTTTGTGTATATGTGTGTGTGTGTTTGTGTGTTTCTGTATATGTTTGTGTATATATATGTGTGTGTGTGTTTGTGTGTTTCTGTATATGTTTGTGTATATATGTGTGTGTGTGTGTGTGTTTGTGTGTTTCTGTATATGTTTGTGTATATATGTGTGTGTGTGAGCTCTGCTATCCGATACAGTCTGACAGAATATCATGGTTGGTTGGTTTTCTATGCAGCTCCAGTAGTCAGGCATGCTTTTCATTATTGGATGAGCTCATAAATACAAAATCTGTTACCTGCAGCAGGTAAACTAGAGAACAGGAAGTGACCGTGCCCTCCAAGTGAATTCAGCAATCTGCTGGTGTAGTTCAGCCTCATCTACTGCCCAGATTACGACCACAGCTGCTGTTGCTCCATGTTAAATTGCACCAAAGCCCAGAACACAGGACCATTCAACCTGTATTTACTTTTCTGCTCCCTCTTCAGACACATTGGAGCAACGGGCGAAGAACCAATCTTGTTGTGACGCCTTTCGGTGCACTTGGATTTGTCTCTGTGTGGAAAGAAACCGATCCAATAGAAAACCGACCCAAGGTTATGAGGTAATTCAGCCCAATGCAAACGAACTACAGGTGTGAAAAGATTCGGTCCCCATTACGCCACAAACACAATTCACACACACACTAAATGATCTGTGTTCTTCATTCATTCATTAGAGTCTTCAGTCCTGAGCTCATCACATTACGAACGTCCCTGATCTCGACACCTCCACAGCATCTATACGCGCCGTCAATACGCTGAGATCTATAAGCAATCTCCTACCTGCGTCCATTAACCCACCGTCCCTCTCCGCGGTGTTAACTACTGCCCGCGCTCCAGCAGATCGACAACACGCACCCATTCCCTCCCGTTTCCTCTCAGCCATAATGATTTCCCATTAGCCGACACGAGTGCACGTCCGTAGATTGGCACATTACGCCAGAAAGAATTCACTAGCCAGGCTAGTGACGGGTCATTTGCTACTGAATGACTCCTGGAAGCGAGCACTGAAGATGGTTCAGGGTTTCACGGAGAGCTGTTCAGTTTTAAAGGTTCTGGTGAAAGCCAAGGGTCTCACGCCGCCTCTGCCATTTGTTTACCTGAGCAATCTGGCTGCCGTTATACTGATGTTCCCCCAAATGATCAATTTTCCCAAATTTGCCCAAGAGGTTGCCAAAGGTGCACCACACATTTCCTAACAGAAGACAACAGGCAGGCCAGTCAAGCCTGGACCTCTGAAGCCACTCTCAGAATGAGGTTTCAATCTTTTTATTGACCAACTTGGACGCCAGGGACACACTCAGAAAAAGACGAAAGTGAAAAGTTTACAGAACATTCCAATCACACTGTTTAGTAACGTTCTACAATGAGCAGGTGAATTGGTAACAGGTGAGGTATCGTGATCATGAAAGGCTCAGTCTTTGCAAGCAAGGTTGGGTCATGGCTCAACACTTCTTGCCACAATTTGTTGAAGAACTGTCAAACAGAAAGAACACTTCTCAACCCAAGACCCACATCTACTGTACACAACGTTGGGAAAAGGTTCAGGAAATCTGGAGAAATCTCAGTCCATGTAGGGCGAGGCCGGAATACCTGAGACTGCATGGGAAACCGTCTTGCCACCATGTGTGGACTCCCAGCAGACACCAGTGGATCACATGACTCCAGACTCTAGGTCAGCTGATCTTCAAAGATCAAGCTCACCCGAATTCTAGTGATCACGAGGACTATTTAAACTCTCTGTGTGGACTCTCATGTTGAGCCAGTTGTCTGATCTTTACCGATCGTTTATCCGTGTTTGCCTTTCGTGTTTTTGACCAGTTTTTCTCGTTCTTTGGACCTGGCTTTTGTCTCGCACGTTTGTTTACGTTCGCTGAGTGTTCCCGGTAATGTATCGTTTGCCTGCCTTTCCGAGAACCTCTTTTGCCTAGTCCTTTCTGGTTTTGGTAGTTTGTTACGTTTCTGGATTTCAACCTTAGCCTGTTTGACCTCTCGCCTTTGTAGAGATAGATAGATAGATAGATAGATAGATAGATAGATAGATAGATAGATAGATCAAACACAGTACAAAAAAAACAATAAGGTATATAAAAGTTAAATAGTGTTTAAATAGTGTCCAGGAGTGCAAATGTACAGGATGTACAGCAAAGTGTCAAATAGTGTCCAGGAGTGTCTTTGCCCTTATACGTTTATTTGCGAAGTGCGGACCACTAAGGCAGGGCAAGGAGGGGAAACTCTGAGAAACTTGGGGCTGGAGTTCTGGGTGGCTTCTGCTGCTAGGTTTTGAAGCCAGATGCCCCTTTTGCCAAGCGAAGAGTGAGTATGATTTGGAAGAGTTGGAGGAGCTGGAGAGGTGGTGTGGTGTGAATTTCGTCACGAGAAGGTGAGGGCAGAGGAGTGGTTTATATAGAGCGTGTGATGATGGAAAGGAGGAGTTTGGGCGTGGTCCTTCTCCCAAACTTACGTTATTTAATAACTTTGTTTCGTATTACTGTGTGTATGTACCGGTGCTCTGTCTGTTTGATCCCGCCATGTTACAACAGCCACATGGGCTCGGGGGTACCGCTGTCAACTAACACGGTAACACCGTCTGCCACTGCTTTAAGAAACTTGAAATTTAATGACACAATAAAGACCAAACATCAACTGTACACTGAAACACCGCCGAGTTCTCTGGGCCTAAGTTGGGTCGTTTCTCAAAAAGTTGTAATTTTGCAAAGATTTTAGGTCTTACTTATCTACCGTACATAATATTGGGAAAAGGTTTAGAGAATACGGAGAATCCGGGTCGGATTCCTGGTCTGGGTGGTTCTTTGTGGAGTGACTATGTTCTCCCCGTGCTTGAGTGGGTTTCCTCCGGGTACTCCGGTTTCCTCCCACTGAACCTTTTCCCAACATTATGGTATTCTGTGTTTTCCCAGTGGGTTCATATCCAAATGTAAAGGCATCTAATAGTGGAACTGGTATTCTGGGACTGATTCCAATTGCATTTCATGGTTATGATATAAAGACATTCTACAGGAATCTAGTGGTCTTTGACGGTAACCATTAAACCAATTACCATTAGAAACCAAAACCAACAGGGTTAATAATTTTTTGTTGATTTTCTAGATAAAATGTTAATTATAGTTAAAGTTAATTACATAAAGGTGAATTAATAATAACATTTTAATAACAATAACAGCATGTGATGATGTACAATTACTGTTGGTCCAAAACAATTAAACATATATATTTTATACATTGTTGTACAAAATAGAAATTTTACAGGAGAGGACAAAAACTGTCTTAACTGTCAATGCAAGTCAATGGAACCAGAATTTTTTCTGTAGAGCATTTCTATTGGTCCTTTCATCGTGAAATGTTTACACAATGTACACAAACGGCAGCTGTTGTGTTCAAATGATGTAGAAAAATGAAAATTGCCAAAAATGAAAACACATGTTTTTCAATGGACAGTAACGATCTATGTATGAAACTAAAAACAGAAGCAGTTTGGAGCCAAAAGCTGGTGAGCACCTTCACTGCTCCCTGCTGGAGGTTAATGAAAGCTGGCGTAATGAAAGGGGTTGGGACATTAACTGTGTCTGATGTAATTTGCTTCACACTGACCCTCTGATCTTCCAGATTAACACGAGAGCGACTCATTGCTGAGCCAATTTCCCTTAGAGCCACACCTCCCAACAGCCTGAGCTCCTACCCTCATAAATTACAAGAGTTTCTTTGTTGTGTGCTGAGTGACTGACCACTGTACAATACTCCAGTTAACTACAAACTTAACCACAACCTTAAGAATACCAGAAGACAGGAGCTTAATGATTGGTGGGTGAGGCAACTAAACACTGACAGCATAGGCTTATTTTCTGAATTTTAATTTTAAGACATTCCAGGGGACCAAGAGGCTAATTATTGGGGGTCCTAGAGTCCCCAAGTACAGCCTATATTTTGTATCTTGCTGTTTCCTACAGCTGAACAAACACAGAGGGGATAAGGATGTTGGTTTGCAGTTTCAGTGTACAGTTGATGTCTGACCTTTATCGTATAATTGAGTTTCTAGTTTTCTGAAGCAGAGGCGGACGGTGTTACTGTGCTAAGTGACAACATTACCCAGAACCCTGCAGCCTCTCTTACTCCGCCATTCAGTTTGCACCTTGGCTGATAAAAAAAAAAATGGTGTAGTGGTTAGTATGGTGGTGTAGTGGTTAGTACGGTGGTGTAGTAGTTAGTATGGTGGTGTAGTGGTTAGTACGGTGGTGTAGTAGTTAGTATGGTGGTGTAGTGGTTAGTACGGTGGTGTAGTGGTTAGTACGGTGGTGTAGTGGTTAGTATGGTGGTGTAGTGGTCAGTATGGTGGTGTAGTGGTTTAGTACGGTGGTGTAGTGGTCAGTATGGTGGTGTAGTGGTCAGTATGGTGGTGTAGTGGTCAGTACGGTGGTGTAGTGGTCAGTACGGTGGTGTAGTGGTTAGTACGGTGGTGTAGTAGTTAGTATGATGGTGTAGTGGTTAGTACGGTGGTGTAGTGGTTAGTACGGTGGTGTAGTGGTTAGTACGGTGGTGTAGTAGTTAGTATGGTGGTGTAGTGGTTAGTACGGTGGTGTAGTGGTTAGTACGGTGGTGTAGTGGTTAGTATGGTGGTGTAGTGGTCAGTATGGTGGTGTAGTGGTTAGTACGGTGGTGTAGTGGTCAGTATGGTGGTGAGTGGTCAGTCTCGGTGGTGTAGTGGTCAGTACGGTGGTGTAGTGGTTAGTACGGTGGTGTAGTGGTTAGTTCGGTGGTGTAGTGGTTAGTACGGTGGTGTAGTAGTTAGTATGGTGGTGTAGTGGTTAGTACGGTGGTGCTAGTGGTTAGTACGGTGGTGTAGTGGTTCGTACGGTGGTGTAGTAGTTAGTACGGTGGTGTAGTGGTTAGTACGGTGGTGTAGCTGGTTAGTATGGTGGTTGTAAGTGGTCAGTATGGTGGTGTTAGTGTGGTTAGGACGGTGGTGTATGTGGTCAGCTATGGTGGTGTAGTGGTAGTATGGTGGTGTAGTGGTCAGTACGATGGTAAAGTGGTCAGTACGGTGGTGTAGTGGTTGAGTACGGTGGTGTAGTGGTTAGTACGGTGGTGTAGTGGTCAGTATGGTGGTGTAGTGGTCAGTATGGTGGTGTAGTGGTTAGTACGGTGGGTGTAGTGGTTAGTACGGTGGTGTAGCTGGTTAGTATGGTGGTGTAGTGGTCAGTATGGTGGTGTAGTGGTTAGTACGGTGGTGTAGTGGTTAGTATGGTGGTGTAGTGGTTAGTATGGTGGTGTAGTGGTCAGTATGATGGTGTAGTGGTTAGTAAGGTGGTGTAGTGGTTAGTATGGTGGTGTAGTGGTTAGTAATGGTGGTGTAGTGGTCAGTATGATGGTGTAGTGGTTAGTAAGGTGGTGTAGTGGTTAGTATGGTGGTGTAGTGGTTAGTATGGTGGTTGTAGTGGTCAGTATGATGGTGTAGTGGTTAGTAAGGTGGTGTAGTGGTTAGTATGGTGGTCTAGTGGTTAGTACGGTGGTTGTAGTGGTTAGTATGGTGGTGTCTAGTGGTACAGTATGATGGTGTAGTGGTTAGTAAGGTGGTGTTGTAGGGTTGTATGCGTGGTGTAGTGGTCAGTATGGTGGTGTAGTGGTCAGTACGGGTGGATGTAGTGGTTAGTACGGTGGTGTAGTGGTTAGTATGGTGGTTGTAGTGGTCAGTATGATGGTGTAGTGGTTAGTAAGGTGGTGTAGTGGTTAGTATGGTGGTGTAGTGGTCAGTATGGTGGTGTAGTGGTTAGTACGGTGGTGTAGTGGTTAGTACGGTGGTGTAGTGGTTTAGTATGATGGTTGTAGTGGTTAGTTAAGGTGGTGTAGTGGTTAGTATGGTGGATGTAGTGGTTTAGTATGGTGTTGTAGTGGTCAGTACTGATGGTGTAGTGGTTAGTAAGGTTGGTGTTGTAGTGGTTAGTACGGTGGTGTAGTGGTTAGTACGGTGGTGTAGTGGTTAGTATGGTGGTTGTAGTGCGTCAGTACGGTTGGTGTTAGTGGTCAGTACGGTGGTGTAGTGGTCAGTACGATGGTGTAGTGGTCAGTACGGTGGTGTAGTGGTTAGTACGGGTGGTCTGTAGTGGTTTAGTACGGTGGTGTAGTGGTTAGTACGGTGGTGTAGTGGTCAGTATTGCTGGTGTAGTGGTCAGTATGTGGTGTAGTGGTTCGTATGGTGGTGTAGTGGTCAGTATGGTGGTGTAGTGGTTAGTATGGGTGGTGTAGTGGTCAGTATGGTGGTGTAGTGGTTAGTATGGTGGGTGTGTAGTGGTTAGTATGGTGGTGTAGTGGTCAGTATGGTGGTGTAGTGGTTAGTACAGGTGGTGTAGTGGTTAGTACGGTAGTGTAGTGGTTAGTATGGTGGTGTAGTGGTTAGTACGGTGGTGTAGTGGTTCTGTATGGAGGTGTGTGTAGTGGTTAGTATGGTGGTGTAGTGGTTAGTATGGTGGTGTAGTGGTTAGTAAGGTGGTGTAGTGGTCAGTATGGTGGTGTAGTGGTCAGCACTGTCTCCTCACAGTAAGATGATCTGGGTTGGATGGTCCGGGTGGTTCTGTGTGGAGTGTGTATCTCCGTGTACTCTGGTTTCCTCCCACAGTCCAAACACATGCATGTTAGGATCCTCGCTCTAAACTGCCCGTAGTGAGTGTGTGTTGGCCATGTGATAGACTGGAGACCTATCTATTGGCTCCAGCCCTCCATGACCCTGACTAGAGGGATAAAGCTGAAGATAATGGATGGATGAAAAGAAGAAGTGTCTTAAAACTCTCGCTCCTGCAGGTTGGTGGCGCTGTAAGGAAGGTTTATATGAAACTGGAGCCGAGTTTACTTTGCTCTCGCCCGTGTTGTGCTTCAGGTTTATTTGATTTTGAATGTGCTTTTGCCCGAACGGCCTGTGCTTGTTTGTACTTGCCGGTCAGCGGAGTGATTGAATAGATGGCGCTATTGTGTCGTTTCGCCTTTCGTTTATTTTCTTGTTCTTTTTCAGGCCACTTCTTTCATCACTCCTCGTGTCAGGAGCGTACAGTCTCCTATCGACCGTCACTGCCAGGAGAACAGCGGAGCGCGTCGGGTGATGGTGATGTTGCGTGAGCACCTGGGGTTTCGGCAGGAAAGAGGTCGGGCACGGAGGGAAGGAGGTGGGGGGGGAGAAAAAACGAGTGAGCGTGGTGTCCACATCTGTCCATCCTCTTTGTTTTTGTCCGTGAGTCAGGCCATTAAGCTCATGTTGCCCCTGGAGCTGATCCAGGCTGGACACGGCAGCGCAACTCTTTCTCTCTCTCTCTCTCTCTCTCTCTCTCTCTCTCTCTCTCTGGCTCTATCTTTTTTCCCCCTCTCTCCATCTGTGTAGAAGCTGCCGGAGAGAAACTTGCCCGATATTTCTTTATCGCTTCATCTCCTGAAGCCTTGACTTGATAGATCTAAATCTAAATCTCCATGTTCTCCGTGTTCCGACTCTCAGGCGGGTCCCCTCCCATCCTGATATTTTTTTTTGTCCTCCCCTCTTTCCCATGCCTCCTCTTGTCCTCTCCTGGCCTCCTCCCATCAGTTTGATGTTCATCTCATCTCGTCATTCCCGTCCTCCCTCTCTTTCATCTCTTGCGCAATCCCATTATGCCTCGGCTGCAGGGGGAGTTCGGTGACCCTCAGCGCACCAGGGCTCACAACGTCAGCTCCTCTCATCTAACGTCAATATTGACATATCACAGTAATGATGTCGTGCGCAGGACGTCAGGCATTAAGCCTTTAAGTCTCACGTCGTTTGCTTTGAGATTCGGACTCGAGTCTCGGTCATATATTCCACTCTTATCGAGTTAATCAAACTCAGCTGTTCAGACAGGCCTTCGATTTGGACAACATGCTGATGCTAATGCCAATTCTGTGAGCACCTCTATAGGAGTTGCAATGATGCGTTAGTTAACTGTGAGATCTCCAGAATAGTGACCTCAAAATTTTAATGTAAGTTGATGTAAAGGCAATAAGACTGGCCTTCACTTTGGGCTACATGGTCAACAATCACGTTAATTTTAATTCCGCAAGCGCCCTATAGGAATTCCAATGTTGTCTTAGCTTGTTAACGATTTTCCACATGTTTTGTTTGAGGTTAATGGACATTTTCATTCCATTGCTGTCCAACGAAAAGCTATAATATTCCTAATTTCCAATAGAAATGAATATGAAGAAGTTCAGACAGGCCTTTGGACAATTTGGACCACATTGTGATGCTAATGCCAATTCTGCAAACACCTCTATAGGAAATGCGATGATGTGTTAGTTAACTAAGAGGTTCAGACAGGCCTTCCAATATTGTGTTAGCTTG
This sequence comes from Megaleporinus macrocephalus, assembly GCA_021613375.1. NCBI lineage: Eukaryota > Metazoa > Chordata > Actinopteri > Characiformes > Anostomidae > Megaleporinus > Megaleporinus macrocephalus. The sequence goes on from CM038715.1 coordinate 39,226,830, forward strand.
TTAAAGATTTTCTATGTGTTTTGTTTGAAGTTAATTGGCATTTTCATTCCATTGCTGTCCAACGAAAAACTCTAAAATAGTAACTTCACAGGTGAGGCCAATAATATTCCTAATTAATTAGAAATTAATTTGAAGAGGTTCAGACAGGCCTTCAATTTGGGCTACATGGTCAACAATCACATATTAATTCTAATTCTCTGAGCACCCTATAGGAATTCCAATGTTGTGTTAGTTTTGTTTGAAGTTAATGGACATTTTCATTCCATTGCTGTCCAACAAAAAGCTCTAAAATAGTAACTTAACAGGTGAGGCCAATAATATTCATAATTTCCAATAGAAATTAATGTGAAGAGGTTTAGACAGGCCTTTGGACAATTTGGACCACATGCTGATGCTAATGCCAATTCTGCGAGCACCTCTATAGGAGTTGCAATGATGCTTTAGTTAACTATGAGATATCTAGAATAGGGACATCTGAATTGTCAGTGTAATTTGATGTAAAGAGGTTCAGACAGGCCTTCACTTTGGGCTACATGGTCAACAATCACATGTTAATTCTAGTTCTGCGAGCACCCTATAGGAATTCCAATGTTGAGTTAGTTTTGTTCGAAGTTAATGGACATTTTCATTCCATTGCTGTCCAACGAAAAACTTCAAAATAGTAACTTAACAGGTGAGGCCAACAATATTCCTAATTAATTAGAAATTAATGTGAAGAGGTTCAGACAGGCCTTCAATTTGGACCACATGCTGATGCTAATGGCAGTTCTGCAAGCTGCCCTATAGGAGTTGCAATGATGTGTTAGTTAACTATGAATAGGGATTCTCCAGAATAGGGATCTCTGAACTTTCAATGTAAGTTGATGTAAAAGGTTCCAAAAGACCTTCACTTTGGGCTACATGGTCAACAATCACATGTTAATTCTAATTCCGCAAGCACCCTATAGGAATTCCAATGTTGTGTTAGCTTGTTAAAAATTTTCTATGTGTTTTGTTTGAAGTTAATTGGCATTTTCATTCCATTGCTGTCCAATGAAAAACTCTAAAATAGTAACTTAACAGGTGAGGCCAATAATACTCCTAATTTTCAATAGAAATTAATGTAAAGAGGTTCAGACAGGCCTTCAATTTGGACCAAATGCTGATGCTAATGCCAATTCTGCAAGCACCTCTATAGGAGTTGCAATGTTGTGTTAGCTTGTTAAAGATTTTCCATGTGTTTTGTTTGAAGTTAATGAACATTTTCTATTACATTATCATAATTAAACTACTAAGATACACAGAGATAATTCAAACTAACAACTACTTAATTCTAACTAATTTAGTACAGTATATCTAAATTATAGTGTAGTACAGTTTGAAGTAAAATACTGTGCAAAGGTTTGAGACACTTGGGACAAGATTATATTTAAAATGCTATTTTTCCCAGACAAGAAGCTTTTATTTACTGAGCAAAACATTTTATTATTAAAATATTAATCAGTATTTATAGAGTAAGTAGTGCTTTTACATACGTCAGTGTGTTTATTTAACCCTTTCCAAGTTTCTCCTTGTGGAAACTAATCTAATCTAATACCTGCTTTGACTGCTCAGTACTTCATTAAGCTAAATCAAGATTTGCTGCTGTAGGAACTGAATACATTCATACAATATCTGGGGCGTCCAGGAGAAATCTGGAACTACACTTCTTCAAACTGGAGCTCAAGATCTGATCTACTTCTCTCACAATAAGATATTTATAATACTTTGTATTGTATGTATGATTATTTACATCCGTTCTAATCAGATCTGCTGTTATTATTGATTAAAAATACACTTTATTGTTTGCTTGCCAGGAATCATTTGATCGCCAGTCAAAGTACTCCAGTATTGAGAATATGATGAATATGGTGGGAAAAAGACGTTGGCACCAACCGCCTTGATGGGGTATGCTAGAAGGTAGACTGTCTTTAGATTGCTTCTACATTGGCAGCCAGAAAACCATGGCTGGTGACCATAGTGCTGTGTCTGCTCTGATCCAATGCTCAGACAGTCCAGATGATGGGGCAGATCAGGTCAGAGACCAAATGAACATTCTGAACACAGTAGGCCAGAAAGATGGGCCAAAAGCTTAGCTTCTCCAGTTTGACCCGCAGTGTTAATCTGAGTGGGTTATAAAGCTACTGAGTTTAATGGGTGTGTAGGATGTTACGACTGCAGTATGTATGGATTCCTTGCATGTGCAGAGCTCTCTCATTTGGCCTGTGCTGTAAAACTGGCACACCATCACCCTTTAACTGTGGTAAAAGCAGACTGGCTTGATTTCTTCCTCTCCTAGGCTGTGTCTCAAACTCTAGTGAGAGTCTAAGTAGGCTGTCTAGGTAGCAGCTGTGTAAGTATCAGCGTTCTCTCCTCATCTCTCCTCATAAAACAGATTACTGAGACGCTCTAGTTAGAGAGAGACTGCGTCACGGCTTGTTCCCCCCACTGCAGCACGCGACTGGTGGTTTAGCTGGTTGCTAAGCTACCAGCCAGCTATCCAAAACAATAGCCCGAGCCTTAAAAACTCGCTAGCATTAATGCTAATGTCTGGAGTATAAAAGTGTGATTATATGACCAGAAACACATTAAAACTCCAGAGAGAATCAAAATAACTCACATTTTAAAACCACTTCACTGCTCCTAGATTAGCCTGCGGTGCATCATGGGATTGTCTTAGCGGCTGAGGAAGCGTTCAATACTTCTTTAAAATCAGGTCTAAATAAGGTTCCTCAGTAGACAGCATGTTTAAGGTGTGTAAGAATTGGGACAGTCTACATGTCGGGAGCGCATACTATGACCTAAAATGCTGCCTATGTAGACCCTCACTAGGTTTTGAGACAGACCCCTACTGTACTGTCTTATGTTATGATGCAGGCCTCATTATTCTTGATCATATGCGCTTCAAACGTCACCAAGACATTCAGATTTACACACACACATTTGGTCAGATTAGTGTGTTCCCCCGATTTGGCCCGTCCTGCACCATCTGCTAGCCCCAGGAGCAGCGGAGATGTGGCTCTAGTGCGGGGATTAGCCTTGTACTGCAGGACGTCCCGCCTCGCTCTCTCTGTGCCAGGCTGTGTGCACATCTCACTCACTCACTGCTTATTCGTTCACCCATCAAGTTCAAGTTCGATCCCTGGCGGGCCAAATATACAGTAGCTATACACTACCGCTCAAACGTTTAGAATCACTTTAGAATTTCATTTCATGCAATTTTCATGCAATTCACAAACAATATTGTCCCATAATTAATGTAAGAGTATCAGATGATTTTAAAGAATAAAAATGTTTGTATTAAAGTCTATTTTTGTATAGAGGCTTATTTTGCATATAGTTCTATTATCAGCAATTCTCAGTCCTCTGTCTAAATCTCCTGGTACGACCACCAATCCAAGTTAAGGATGTTATTGGGTTAATTGGTTGTTAGGACACTCTTGATCAATTGTGATTACAGCTGAAAAACATTCTACTAATAAGTGAGTATAAAAGGGAGAACAACATTCTAGGTTAGTTTAGTATCTGAAGATCAGCAGTTGATGGCTTGCTGACCGACTCACAATGACCAGAAAGAAACTACTTTCTTTAGAGACCCGTCAGTCCATTGTTGTGTTAAGGAAGAAGATACTCCATTAAAAACAAGAACATTTCACTGTGATCCCAAACTTTTGAGCTGTAGAGTATAAGGTACATACATAGACTCAGCAGCCACTTCATTAGTAGCCTTGTATTTACACTCACTCTCCACTGCATCAGCTCCACTGACCATATAGGAGCTCCACTTACAGACTGTAGTTCATCTGATTCTCTGTATACTTTATTACTCTGTTCTTTAATGATCAGGACCCCCACAGGACCACCACAGAGCAGATACTATTTCGTTGGTTGGTCATTCTCAGCCCTGCAGTGACACTGATGTGTTGTGCTGGTGTGAGTCCACTCACTGTCCATGCTATTAGTCACTTGCTGCTCCACCTTGTAGATGTAAAGTCAGAGACTGTAGCTCATCTGTTGCTGCACAGTTTGTGTTCCTCTAGTCCTTCATCAGTGGACACAGGACGCCGCCCACAGGCTGGCTAGGTTTGGTTGGTGGACAAGTGTTTGAAAACTCATGACCACACACAGATGAAGCGGATACTGTTGATTCCATCATAGCTATGGCTTGTTTAAAGGTCTAGGAGATATTAGATGGTAAGTGGCCAGTAGGTGCTCATGCTGATGCCTCTCTCTCCCACTGAAGCACCTACACTGACCATCAAAATAGGACCTTGAAACAATGGAAGAAGGTCGCCTGGTCCAGTGAGTCCTGATTTCTTCTACATGACGTGGACAGCCTGGTGGGCCGTGTATGACTGAAGACCCTAAATTTAAAACATCCACCCAAACCTCCGTATGTCTGCTCTTACCATTCTGTGGAGGAGAACCAGCACCAGAGCTTCCTTATCCAGAGAAATGTCTCACTTATGAAGCTCAGAGGAAGCAGACGTGTCGGGTGCTGGTGAGTCTGTCAGTTAAGTAACTGTTTTCTGATCAGTGTCCACCGCGCTAGGCTATCTGGACTGTAACTAACACCCACGCAGAGTGGCTCGGGCAGCTGGCTGGACTTGGGTTTAACCGGCTTTCAGAAATATAAACTCACCGTCTGTGTGTAGGAGGACACGCCCACCTTCCCACGGTGCAGGTACTGATACGCTTCAGTACTTTTATAGTTTTTCATTACTGAACCGTCTACACCTTCCGAGAGTACAGAGTAATTAAACATGTCTCCATAAGTAACCTCAGACCACCTTCTCATATCACCCACCCACTGTGTTATTAACCTCAGACCACCTTCTCTTATCATCCACCCACTGTGTTATTAACCTCAGACCACCTTCTCATATCACCCATCCACTGTGTTATTAACCTCAGACCACCTTCTCATATCATCCACCCACTGTGTTATTAACCTCGGAGGAGACAGTGTTGTCCCATTAGAACTTCTTACTGTCCCTCTGGTCTCCTCCCATGTACCTGTATTCATTTTGGTTAGCTGAGCGGAAGTTCTAACACAAAGGTGGAAGAAACACACGCTTGAAAGTGGGTGTGGCCGAATACGGTGAATATCACACTTCTATTATAAACGTCTCGGGGTAAATGCAGAGGTCTGGACCTTTGTGACCTCATTGGTGAACACTCATTGGTGGCCATACTACCTAGCTGAGCTCATATTATAATTGCACTGGGCATTCCCTAATGGCAGGGGCCTTCTTCAGCATGATAATGTCTCATGTTGATCAGGAACAATCTGAGGAACAAGTTGAAGAGTTCAAGGTGGTCTCCAAATTTCCCAGATCTCAATCCAGTCCGGAATCTGTGGGATGTGCTGGAACACTGAGTCCGACCCACAGCGGCTCCACCTCTCAGCTGTTTTGGCAGCACACAGAGGACCAACAGCCCCTTAGGCGGGTGGTCATAATGTTTTGGCCGATTGGTGACAAACTCAACGTAGAACTTCCATCATAAATCAAATGGTCAGGCGTTTTGTTCAGGGCTCTGTTCTGAGCGAAACTGTGGAAAACAGGTTTCGCCTGCCCAGCGAACAAGCCAAGGGCTCAATGGAGGATACATTACTCGTCCACCATTGCCCAGACCATTGCCAGCCTCCCTTCCGCTGCCTGTATCCACTGGCAGTCGTGCCAGGGCCGGTGCCGGGGTATTAACATGCCCTGTGTGCCTGAACTAATCCTGCCAGCACACCCGAATGGCCACATTACAGTGCTGTAGGCGGTCAAGCGCTTGTTCTCCTCATGTTGGTTATATTATTATGCTGTGTGGAGATGGTTGGGACTAATACGGTGGATGGTTGTACTTGCCATATATACTCAAGATCCCAACACTGGCATCATCTCTACTGAATAGTTGCTAACCTTTCACAAGTCACAGCCCACATGACCACTAACCACAATGAACATCTATGACCCACATGACCTGCAACAAATGTTGTATTATTATACAACACAGTCGTGTCACATTATTATGACCACCAGCTAATATCCAGAGCGACCACCGTGTGCAACGTGGACAGCAGCTAAACGGACTGGGAGACTCATGCTGACTTCAGTGCATCCCACAGCTGCTGGAGGGAGCATGGAGGAGGATCCATAGAGCCAACACCACCATCCAGGTGGTCCCACTGATGCTCAATAGGGTTCATGTCTGGGGAATTAGAGGTCCAGGGTAGACCAAGTCTTGGTCAGCTCTTCCAACCAATGTGGGACATTTCTAGTCGTGTGATGTGTCTCATTTTCTTGCTGGAAGATCCAAGAAGCCCCGGAGAAGACCATCAGCATGTATGGTGTACGTGATCTACAAGGATGGATTCAGACCCAAATCAGTTGAGAGTGTCTTTCACATAGATGAGTGGGTCCAGAGAATATGTTGCTGCCGTCCACAGTAGGACGTGGTCATAGGAATTGATTGTGTACTTTTCTCATATTGTACGTGCTCCATATCTTCCACTCATTGTGTTTTAGGTACTTATAGGTAGATTTTATTCACGCAATCATCATCTATACCAGGGGGATTTAATTAGATCTCAGTTCTAATCCGGTTAGAGACGGTCCAAGGTCTGGACTGTCATCATCTCTAACGTGTGTTATGATTCAGTGGTGTATCCTGTTTACTGAAGTAGTCTAGTATCAGCATCTTATACCATCAGCTACTGAAACACCAACACACCACACATACCGTTCAGTATATTTCAGTATATTTAATGTTTAAATGCTGAACTGAATAAATTATTAATAAATTTCTAATAAATGTTTTTAACTCCCTTCAATAAAAACAAGAGCTACATTTAACAAACAGAACGCTTTTGAAAACAAGAGAATCTTAAAGTGAGTCTTCTCGTTAACTCAGTTTCACAGATTGACCAACATGGCTGTACAGAATGGTATTCTCCAAAACTAGATGAGCAAGTTTCAGTCCATTCCTGGTTAAATAGTCAGTCGTTGTTAACTTTTCTTTTTTAGAGCTCATTATTTTTTCTGACTCGCTTTATTCTCCGACTGCAGCTTCTCGCTTCCCACCTCGCCTGTGTTTGTGTGTTTGTGTGTCGCACGAATCTGCACAGATCTGATTGGCTGAGGAGTGCCTTTGGTGATCTTACACCTCACGTGATTGGTCTGTGAGTTTACTGCGCTGCAAAGCCTGTATATACGGTGGTCTAGAAGACCCAACACGCTGCAAATTCACGAACGCACTGGAAAACCTTCCAGGGTTTCTGGAGGACACTTAAAGGACGTGGGACCACATACGGCGACGCAATGTAAATAGAACCTTGCGGAGCCGCGGTAGCATCTAATGAGAAGTTAGTTTGGCTATATTTACTAACTAGACTTACTTCTCATTAGACGCTAGTCATGGCAATATCAGATGGCTCTTGAAGCGTTGAAGCTCTTGAAGGGTTGAAGCTCTTGAAGCATTGAAGCTCTTGAAGTGTTGAAGCTTTCCCTCCAGCTGGTTCAAAAAAAGGTTCATTACTTGAAGCTTCATGTGCACACGAACCCCCCTGCTGGCCAAAACCTTTATTGTCATTTCAACTATTTGCGATGGCCTCTTGCAACGTTGTCAGCCTGGAAACAAGTATATACATAAAACACCTTAATTTCATTTCCTGTGGTTCATTCATTTGTTCATCTGATCTGTGTTTGATTATGTGGGTTTGTTAATATAAAAAAACTACCAGTCTGATTTCAGTCAGTAAATAAATCTAATAGTATGTGAGATATTGATGTTAAAACTGTTGCAGTGGTTTTAAGAGATGGGACAGTGAAGGTGGTTTGTTGATGACTTTGATTTTTATTAAGAAACAATAAATCACGCCAATACTCGAACCACGTCCTGAACCAGCGAGACATCAGACGTCATCTGTGACATCACTCGCTCTTAACGAAGCAAGACTCCATATGCACTTCATAAACGAATTTCTGGATTTCTCGACACAAGCTCTGAAGGATCGGTATCATTTGGCCATCACTTTTAGACGCTACCGCGGCTCCGTGTGGTTCTGTTTACATTGCGTCGCCATTTATGGTCCTCCAGAAACACTTCCATTGTGTTGTATCTCTTTGCACTGGAACATGCAAGTCCACACAGTAAGGACCCCTGCGCCACTGACCAGGCTCTTATTACTGTGCCTTTAGGACTGATATATGTAAAGCAGATCTGTTTTGACTGGTTGTCTTGACGTCCATCGTTCAAAAAGCAGATCAGACATAAACATGTTATGACTAAGTCTAGAAAGAATAGCAGGATATACGTAAACGTGTTTTTGCCATCTGGGAGGGCGTCGCCGTGGTTAATACTGGACTCTGCTGCTTTCACTTATTCACAGTGTGTCGCTGATGCCTGGGTCTAGTCTTCCAATCTTTTTTCGCTCCCCTGCCACACCCCCATCGTCCCTTATGTCAGTGGGCTGCACCATAAATCATCCGTCAAACAGTAAATCATGAGAATTGGGTTATATGTTGTAATGAAAGATTCACACTGCAATCTAGAAGATGACAAACTGGTCATGAAATAATTAAAAAAGTTAATGAGTGGTGAGTAAAACGTGCTAAAGGGAGAGCAAGCCATATCGTCGCTGTCCAATGAGAAACAGATTTCCATTTTGTGTGAATATTTTATGATAAGTGGACCAATAGAAATGCTTCAAACTGTAGTTCCACTGACTTGCACTAAAAGTAAAGATACTCATTTTTCTTTGGACCCGTAACTTGTCCAGTAGTGTTCTAAAACGTTTGACTGGTAGTTTATATATATATATCGTCGCTGTCCAATGAAAAACATGTATTTATATTTTTGTCGATTTTAAGTTTCCTACATCATTCGAACATGTCAATGGTCATTTACATTGTGTGAAAATTTCATGATGAATGGACCAATAGAAATGCTCCAAAATAGCTTGAAAAAACTCTGGTTCTATTGACTTACATTGAAAATGAAGACAGTTTTTGGTCTCTTCTGTAAAGTTGCCATTTTGGAGACTGTTTTTCATTGGACAGCAATGATATTGGCCATTCTTGTTGGCCATGACTTGTCTATGGTGTACCCATATATATATATATATATATATATATATATATATATACATTACTGCTTAAAAGTTTGGGATCACAGTGAAATGTTCTTGTTTTAATGGAGTATCTTCTTCCTTAACACAACAATGAACTGACGGGTCTCTAAAGAAAGTTGTTTCTTTCTGGTCATTGTGAGTCGGTCGGTTGTAGAATGTTGTTCTCCCTTTTATACTCATTTATTAGTAGAATGTTTTTCAGCTGTGCATCACAATTGATCAAGAGTTTCCTAACAACCAATTAGTCCAATAACATCCTTAACTTGGATTGGTGGTCGTACCAGGAGATTTAGACAGAGGACTGAGAATTACTGATAATAGACTATATGCAAAATAAGCCTCTGTACAAAAATAGACTTTAATACAAACATTTTTATTCTTTAACAGTCATCTAATATACTTACATTAATTGAGAACTGGACAATATTGTTTGTGAAATCTAGAGACGATCT
>CM038715.1:39241420-39323920 GCA_021613375.1 Megaleporinus macrocephalus
ACTTTACATCTACAAGGAGGACCAGCAAGTAGTAGGAGTGTCTAGTAGAGTGGACAGTGAGTGGACACAGTGTTTAAACACTCCAGCAGCAGCACTGCTGAGAATGACCCACCTCCCTAATAGTACCTGCTCTGTGGTGGTCCTGTGGGGGTCCTGATCATTAAAGAACAGAGTAATAAAGTATACAGAGAATCAGATGAACTACAGTCTGTAAGTGTAGCTCCTATATTGTCAGTGGAGATGATATATATATATATATATACACACACACACATATATATATATATATAGGTGAGTCTGAATACTCAGTAGTAAATCAGTAGACGAGCGCGGCTAGTATGTCTGAATGCTCAGTAGTAAATCAGTAGGCGAGAGTGGCTAGTATGTTTGAATACTCAGTAGTAAATCAGTAGGCGAGAGTGGCTAGTATGTCTGAATACTCAGTAGTAAATCAGTAGGCGAGAGTGGCTAGTATGTCTGAATACTCAGTAGTAAATCAGTAGGCGAGCGCGGCTAGTATGTCTGAATACTCAGCTAGTAAATCAGTAGGCGAGCGCGGCTAGTATGTCTGAATTACTCATAGTAAATCAGTAGGCGAGCGCGGCTAGTATGTCTGAATACTCAGTAGTAAATCAGTAGACACGAGCGCCGCTAGTATGTCTGAATACTCAGTAGTAAATCAGTAGGCGAGCGCGGCTAGTATGTCTGAATACTCATAGTAAAACAGTAGGCGAGCGTGCTGGTATGTCTGAATACTCAGTGTGAATCAGTAGGCGAGTGCGGCTAGTATGTCTGAATACTCGTAGTAAATCAGTAGGGCGAGCGCTGGCTAGTATGTCTGAATACTCAGTAGTGAAATCAGTAGGTGAGCGCGGCTAGTATGTCTGAATACTCAGTAGTAAATCAGTAGACAAGCGCGGCTAGTATGTCTGAATACTCAGTAGTAAATCAGTAGACGAGCGCGGCTAGTATGTCTGAATACTCAGTAGTAAATCAGTAGGCGAGCGCGGCTAGTATGTCTGAATACTCAGTAGTAAATCAGTAGACGAGCGCGGCTAGTATTCTGAATACTCAGTAGTAAATCAGTAGGCGAGCGCGGCTAGTATTCTGAATACTCAGTAGTAAATCAGTAGGCAGCGCGGGCTATATGTTCTGAATACTCAGTAGTGAAATCAGTAGGGCGAGCGCGGCTAGTATGTCCGAATACTCAGTAGTAAATCAGTAGGGGCGAGCGCGGCTAGTATGTCTGAATACTCAGTAGTAAATCAGTAGGCGAGCGCGCTAGTATGTCCGAATACTCAGTAGTATATCAGTAGGCGAGCGCGGCTAGTATGTCTGAATACTCAGTTTGTGAATCAGTAGGTGAGCTGCGGGTAGTATGTCTGAATACTCAGTAGTAAATCAGTAGGCGAGTGCGGCTAGTATGTCTGAATACTCAGTAGTAAATCAGTAGGCGAGAGTGGCTAGTATGTCTGAATACTCAGTAGTAAATCAGTAGGCGAGCGCGGCTAGTATGTCCGAATACTCAGTAGTAAATCAGTAGGCGAGAGTGGCTAGTATGTCTGAATACTCAGTAGTAAATCAGTAGACGAGCGCGGCTAGTATGTCTGAATACTCAGTAGTGAAATCAGTAGGCGAGCGTGGCTAGTATGTCTGAATACTCAGTAGTAAATCAGTAGGCGAGCGCGGCTAGTATGTCTGAATACTCAGTAGTAAATCAGTAGGCGAGAGTGGCTAGTATGTCTGAATACTCAGTAGTAAATCAGTAGGCGAGCGCGGCTAGTATGTCTGAATACTCAGTAGTAAATCAGTAGGCGAGAGTGGCTAGTATGTCTGAATACTCAGAGTAGTAAATCAGTAGGCGAGGTGGCTAGTATGTCTGAATACTCAGTAGTAAATCAGTAGGCGAGTATGGCTAGTATGTCTGAATACTCAGGAGTAAAATAAGTAGGCGTTTGCGGCTAGTATGTCGAATACTCAGTAGTAAATCAGTAGGCAAACGCGGCTAGTATGTCTGAATACTCAGTAGTAAATCAGTAGGCGAGCGCGGCTAGTAGGTCTGAATACTCAGTAGTAAATCAGTAGGCGAGCGCGGCTAGTATGTCTTAATACTCAGTAGTGAAATCAGTAGGTGAGCGTGGCTAGTATGTCTGAATACTCAATAGTGAAATCAGTAGGCGAGCGCGGCTAGTATGTCTGAATACTCAGTAGTAAATCAGTAGGCGAGGGTGGCTAGTATATCTGAATACTCAGTAGTAAATCAGTAGGCGAGCACGGCTAGTATGTCTGAATAGTCAGTAGTAAATCAGTAGGCGAGCGCGGCTAGTATGTCTGAATACTCAGTAGTAAATCAGTAGGCAAGCGCGGCTAGTAGGTCTGAATACTCAGTAGTTAAATCAGTAGGCGAGCGCGGCTAGTATGTCTGAATACTCAGTAGTGAAAATCAGTAGGCCGAGCGCGGCTAGTATGTCTGAATACTCAGTAGTAAATCAGTAGGCGAGCGCGGGCTAGTATGTCTGAAATACTCAGTAGTAAATCAGTAGGCGACGCGGCTAGTATGTCTGAATACTCAGTAGTAAAATCAGTAGGCGAGGCGCGCTAGTATGTCTGAATACTCAGTAGTGAAATCAGTAGGCGAGCGTGGCTAGTATATCTGAATACTCAGTAGTGAAATCAGTAGGCGAGCGTGGCTAGTATATCTGAATACTCAGTAGTAAATCAGTAGGCGAGCACGGCTAGTATGTCTGAATAGTCAGTAGTAAATCAGTAGGCGAGCGCGGCTAGTATGTCTGAATACTCAGTAGTAAATCAGTAGGCGAGCGCGGCTAGTAAGGTCTGAATACTCAGTAGTAAAATCAGTAGGCGAGCGCGGCTAGTATGTCTGAATACTCAGTAGTGAAAGTCAGTAGCGAGCGCGGCTAGTATGTCTGAATACTCAGTAGTAAATCAGTAGCGAGCGCGGCTAGTATGTCCTGAATACTCAGTAGTAAATCAGTAGGCAGCGCGGCTAGTATGTCTGAATACTCGTAGTAAATCAGTAAGGCAGACGCGCTAGTAATGTCTGAATACTCAGCGTAGTGAAATCAGTAGGCGAGCGTGGCTAGTATATCTGAATACTCAGTAGTGAAATCAGTAGGCGAGCGTGGCTAGTATATCTGAATACTCAGTCAGTGAAATCAGTAGGCGAGCGCGCTAGTATGTCCTGATACTCATAATGAAATCAGTAGGTGACGCGGCTAGTATGTCTGAATACTCAGTAGTAAATCAGTAGGCGAGCGCGGCAAGTATGTCTGAATACTCAGTAGTAAATCAGTAGGTGAGCGTGGCTAGTATGTCTGAATACTCAGTAGTAAATCAGTAGGCGAGCGCGGCTAGTATGTCTTAATACTCAGTAGTGAAATCAGTAGGCGAGCGCGGCTAGTATGACTGAATACTCAGTAGTAAATCAGTAGGTGAGCGCGGCTAGTATGTCTGAATCTCAGTAGTAAATCAGTAGGCGAGCGCGGCTAGTATGTCTGAATACTCAGTAGTAAATCAGTAGGCGAGCGTGGCTAGTATGTCTGAATACTCAGTAGTGAAATCAGTAGGGCGAGCGTGGCTAGTATGTCTGAATACTCAGTAGTGAAATCAGTAGCGAACGTGGCTAGTAGTGTCTGAATACTCAGTAGTGAAATCAGTAGCGAGTGTGGGCTTAGTATGCTGAATACTCAGTAGTGAAATCAGTAGGCAAGCGTGCGACGAATGTCTGAATACTCAGGTAGTAAATCAGTAGGCAAGCGTGCTAGTATGTCTGAATACTCAATAGTGAAATCATAGGCGAGCGCAGCTAGTAATGTCCTGAATACTCAGTAGTAAATCAGTAGGCGAGCGCGGCTAGTATGTCTGAATACTCAGTAGGTAAATCAGTAGGGCGAGCGCGGCTAGTATGTCTGAATACTCAGTAGTAAATCAGTAGGCGAGCGCGGCTAGTATGTCTGATACTCAGTAGTAAATCAGTAGGCGAGCGCGGCTAAGTATGTCTGAATACTCATTAGTAAATCAGTAGGCGAGCGCGGCTAGTATGTCTGAATACTCAGTAGTGAAATCAGTAGGCGAGCGTGGCTAGTAGTATCTGAATACTCAGTAGTGAAATCAGTAGCGAGTCGCGCTAGTAATGTCTGAATACTCAGTAGTGAAATCAGTAAGTGAGCGCGGCTAGTATGTCTGAATACTCAGTAGTAAATCAGTAGGGCGAGCGCGGCTAGTATGTCTGAATACTCAGTAGTAAATCAGTAGGCGAGCGTGCTAGTATGTCTGAATACTCAGTAGTAAAACAGTAGGGCGAGCGCGCTGAGTATGTCTTTAATACTCAGTAGTGAAATCAGTAGGCAGCGCGGCTAGTATGACTGAATACTCGTAGTAAAGCAGTAGGTGAGCGCGGCTAGTATGTCTGAATACTCAGTAGTAAATCAGTAGGCGAGCGTGGCTAGTATGTCTGAATACTCAGTAGTGAAATCAGTAGGCGAGCGTGGCTAGTATGTCTGAATACTCAGTAGTGAAATCAGTAGGCGAGCGTGGCTAGTATGTCTGAATACTCAGTAGTAAATCAGTAGGCGAGCCGGCTAGTATGTCTGAATACTCAGTAGTAAATCAGTAGGCGAGCGCGGCTAGTATGTCTGAATACTCAGTAGTAAATCAGTAGGCGAGCGGGCTAGTATGTCTGAATACTCAGTAGTGAAATCAGTAGGCGAGCGCGGCTAGTATGTCTGAATACTCAGTAGTAAATCAGTAGGCGAGCGCGGCTAGTATGTCTGAATACTCAGTAGTAAATCAGTAGGCGAGCGCGGCTAGTATGTCTGAATACTCAGTAGTAAATCAGTAGGCGAGCGAGCGGCTAGTATGTCTGAATACTCAGTAGTGAAATCAGTAGGCGAGCGTGGCTAGTATGTCTGAATACTCAGTAGTAAATCAGTAGGCGAGCGCGGCTAGTATGTCTGAATACTCAGTGAAATCAGTAGGTGAGCGCGGCTAGTATGTCTGAATACTCAGTAGTAAATCAGTAGGCGAGCGCGGCTAGTATGTCTGAATACTCAGTAGTAAATCAGTAGGTGAGCGTGGCTAGTATGTCTGAATACTCAGTAGTAAATCAGTAGGCGAGCGCGGCTAGTATGTCTGAATACTCAGTGAAATCAGTAGGCGAGCGCGGCTAGTATGTCTGAATACTCAGTAGTAAATCAGTAGGTGAGCGCGGCTAGTATGTCTGAATACTCAGTAGTAAATCAGTAGGCGTGCGCGGCTAGTATGTCTGAATACTCAGTAGTAAATCAGTAGGCGAGCGTGGCTAGTATGTCTGAATACTCAGTAGTAAATCAGTAGGCGAGCGTGGCTAGTATGTCTGAATACTCAGTAGTGAAATCAGTAGGCGAGAGTGGCTAGTAATGTCTGAAACTCAGTTAGTGAAATCAGTAGGCGAGCGTGGCTAGTATGTCTGAATACTCAGTATGAAATCAGTAGGCAAGCGTGGCTAGTATGTCTGAATACTCAGTAGTAAATCAGTAGGCAAGCGTGGCTAGTATTCTGGAATACTCAATAGTGAAATCAGTAGGCGAGCGCGCTAGTATGTCTGAATACTCAGTAGTAAATCAGTAGGCGAAGCGCGGCTAGTATGTCTGAATACCAGTAGTAAATCAGTAGGCGAGCGCGGCAAGTATGTCTGAATACTCAGTAGTAAATCTGTTAGGCGAGCGCGGCTAGTAATGTCCTGAATACTTAGTTGTAAATCAGTAGGCGAGCGCGGCTAGTACGTCTGAATACTCAGTAGTAAATCAGTAGGCGAGCGCGGCTAGTAGGTCTGAATACTCAGTAGTGAAATCAGTAGGGCGAGCGTGGCTAGATATATCTGAATACTCAGTAGTGAAATCAGTAGGCGAGCGCGGCTAGTATATCTGAATACTCAGTAGTGAAATCAGTAGGCGAGCGCGGCTAGTATGTCTGAATACTCAGTAGTGAAATCAGTAGGTGAGCGCGGCTTAGTATGTCAGAATACTCAGTAGTAGAATCAGTAGGCGAGCGCGGCTAGTATGTCTGAATACTCAGTAGTAAATCAGTAGGTTAGCGTGGCTAGTATGTCTGAATACTCAGTAGTAAATCAGTAGGCGAGCGCGGCTAGTATGTCTTAATACTCAGTCTTGAAATCAGTAGGCGAGCGCGGCTAGTATGTCTGAATACTCAGTAGTAAATCAGTAGGCGAGCGCGGCTAGTATGTCTGAATACTCAGTAGTAAAATCAGTAGCGAGCGCGGCTAGTATGTCTGAATACTCAGTAGTAAATCAGTAGGCGAGCGCGGCTAGTATGTCTGAATACTCATAGTAAATCAGTAGGGCGAGCGCGGCTAGTATGTCTGAATACTCAGTAGTGAAATCAGTAGGCGAGCGTGGCTAGTTATATCTGAATACTCAGTAGTGAAATCAGTAGGCGAGCGCGGCTAGTATGTCTGAATACTCAGTAGTGAAATCATAAGTGAGCGCGGCTAGTAAGTCTGAATACTCAGTAGTAAATCAGTATGGCGAGCGCGGCTAGTATGTCTGAATACTCAGTAGTAAATCATAGGCGAGCGTGGGCTAGTATTCTGAATACTCAGTAGTAAATCAGTAGCGAGCGCGACTAGTATGTCTTAATACTCAGTAGTGAAATCATAGGCGAGCGCGGCTAGTATTGACTGAATACTCAGTGAAGTAAAATCAGTAGGTGAAGCCGGCTAGTATGTCTGAATACTCAGTAGTAAATCAGTATGCGAGCGTGGCTAGTATGTCTGAATACTCAGTAGTGAAATCAGTAGGCGAGCGTGGCTAGTATGTCTGAATACTCAGTAGTGTAATCAGTAGGCGAGCGTGGCTAGTATATCTGAATACTCAGTAGTAAATCAGTAGCGAGCACGGCTATATGTCTGAATAGTCAGTAGTAAATCAGTAGGGCGAGCGCGCTAGTATGTCTGAATACTCAGTAGTAAATCAGTAGGCGAGCGCTGCTAGTATGTCTGAATACTCAGTAGTAAATCAGTATGGCGAGCGCGGCTAGTAATGTCTGAATGCTCATAGTGAAATCAGTAGGCGAGGCGCGGCTATTATGTCTGAATACTCACTAGTACAATCAGTAGGGCGAGCGCGGCTAGTATGTCAGAATACTCAGTAGTAAATCAGTAGGCGAGCGCGGCTAGTAATGTCTGAATACTCAGTAGTAAATCAGTAGGCGAGCGCGGCTAGTATGTCTGAATACTCAGTAGTGAAATCAGTAGGCGAGCGTGGCTAGAATATCTGAATACTTCAGTAGTGAAATCAGTAGGGCGAGCGCGGCTAGTATGTCTGAATACTCAGTAATGAAATCAGTAGTGAGCGCGGCTAGTTATGTCTGAATACTCAGTAGTAAATCAGTAGGCGAGCTGTGGCTAGTATGTCGTGAATACTCAGTAGTAAATCAGTAGGTGAGCGTGGCTAGTATGTCTGAATACTCAGTAGTAAATCAGTAGGCGAGCGCGGCTAGTATGTCTTAATACTCAGTAGTGAAATCAGTAGGCGAGCGCGGCTAGTATGACTGAATACTCAGTAGTAAATCAGTAGGTGAGCGCGGCTAGTATGTCTGAATACTCAGTAGTAAATCAGTAGGCGAGCGCGGCTAGTATGTCTGAATACTCAGTAGTAAATCAGTAGGCGAGCGTGGCTAGTATGTCTGAATACTCAGTAGTGAAATCAGTAGGCGAGCGTGGCTAGCATGTCTGAATACTCGGTAGAGAAATCAGTAGGCGAACGCGGCTAGTATGTCTGAATACTCAGTAGTGAAATCAGTAGGCGAGCGCGGCTAGTATGTCTGAATACTCGGTAGAGAAATCAGTAGGCAAGCGGGCTAGTATGTCTGAATACTCAGTAGTAAATCAGTAGGCAAGCGTGGCTAGTATGTCTGAATACTCAGTAGTGAAATCAGTAGGCGAGCGCGGCTAGTATGTCTGAATACTCAGTATGTAAATCAGTAGGGGCCGACGCGGCTAGTATGTCTGAATACTCAGTAGTAAATCAGTAGGCGAGCGCGGCTAGTATGTCTGAATACTCAGTAGTAAATCATAGGGCGAGCGCGGCTAGTATGTCTGAATACTCAGTAGTAAATCAGTATGCGAGAGCGCGGGCTAGTATGTCTGAATACTCAGTAGATAAATCAGTAGGCGAGCGCGGCTAGTATGTCTGAAAACTCAGTAGTGAAATCATTAGGGGCGAGCGTGGCTAGTATATCTGAATACTCAGTAGTGAATATCAGTAGCGAGCGCGGCTAGTATTTCTGAATACTCAGTAGTGAAATCAGTAGGGCGAGCGCGCTAGTATGACCTGAATACTCAGTAGTGAAATCAGTAGGTGAGCGCGGCTAGTATGTCTGAATACTCAGTAGTAAATCAGTAGGCGAGCGCGGCTAGTATGTCTGAATACTCAGTAGTAAATCAGTAGGTGAGCGTGGCTAGTATGTCTGAATACTCAGTAGTAAATCAGTAGGCGAGCGCGGCTAGTATGTCTTACACAGTAGTGAAATCAGTAGGCGAGCGCGGCTAGTATGTCTGAATACTCAGTAGTAAATCAGTAGGTGAGCGCGGCTAGTATGTCTGAATACTCAGTAGTAAATCAGTAGGCGAGCGCGGCTAGTATGTCTGAATACTCAGTAGTAAATCAGTAGGCGAGCGCGGCTAGTATGTCTGAATACTCAGTAGTGAAATCAGTGCGAGCGTGGCTAGTATGTCTGAATACTCAGTAGTGAAATCAGTAGGCGAGCGCGGCTAGTATGTCTGAATACTCAGTAGTAAATCAGTAGGCGTGCGTGGCTAGTATGTCTGAATACTCAGTAGTGAAATCAGTAGGCGAGCGTGGCTAGTATGTCTGAATACTCAGTAGTAAATCAGTAGGCAAGCGTGGCTAGTATGTCTGAATACTCAGTAGTGAAATCAGTAGGCGAGCGCGGCTAGTATGTCTGAATAGCTCAGTAGTAACATCAGTAGGCGAGCACGGCTAGTATGTCTGAATAGTCAGTAGTAAATCAAGTAGGCGAGCGCGGCTAGTATGTCTGAATACTCAGTAGTAAATCATAGGCGAGCGCGGCTAGTATGTCTGAATACTCATAGTAAATCAGTAGGCGAGCACGGCTAGTATGTCTGAATACTCAGTAGTAAAGTAAATCAGTAGGCGAGCGCGGCTATTATGTCTGAATACTCAGTAGTGACATCAGTAGGCGAGCGGCGGGCTAGTATTCTTGAATAACTCAGTAGTAAATCAGTAGGCGAGCGCGCTAGTATGTCAGAATACTCAGTAGTAAATCAGTAGGCGAGCGCGGCTAGTATGTCTGAATACTCAGTAGTAAATCAGTAGGCGAGCGCGGCTAGTATGTCTGAATACTCAGTAGTGAAATCAGTAGGCGAGCGTGGCTAGTATATCTGAATACTCAGTAGTGAAATCAGTAGGCGAGCGCGGCTAGTATGTCTGAATACTCAGTAGTGAAATCAGTAAGTGAGCGCGGCTAGTATGTCTGAATACTCAGTAGTAAATCAGTAGGCGAGCGCGGCTAGTATGTCTGAATACTCAGTAGTAAATCAGTAGTTGAGCGTGGCTAGTATGTCTGAATACTCAGTAGTAAATCAGTAGGCGAGCGCGGCTAGTATGTCTTATACTCAGTAGTGAAATCAGTAGGCTGAGCGCGGCTAGTATGACTGAATACTCAGTAGTAAATCAGTAGGTGAGCGCGGCTAGTAAGTCTGAATACTCAGTAGTAAATCAGTAGAGCGAGCGTGGCTAGTATGTCTGAATACTCAGTAGTGAAATCAGTAGGCGAGCGTGGCTAGTATGTCTTGAATACTCAGTAGTGAAATCAGGTAGGCGAACGTGCTAGTATGTCTGAATACTCAGTAGTGAAATCAGTAGGCGAGCGTGGCTAGTAATGTCCGAAATACTCAGTAGTGAAATCAGGTAGGCAAGCGTGGCTAGTATGTCTGAATACTCAGTAGTACATCAGTAGGTGAGCGTGGCTAGTATGTCTGAATACTCAGTAGTAAATCAGTAGGTCGAGCGCGGGCTAGTATGTCTAGATACTATACTCAGTAGTGAAATCAGTAGTCGAGCACGGCTAGTATGACTGAATACTCAGTAGTAAAATCAGTAGGAGAGCGCGGCTAGTATGTCTGAATACTCAGTAGTAAATCAGTAGGCGAGCGTGGCTCGTATGTCTGAATACTCAGTAGTGAAATCAGTAGGCGAGCGTGGCTAGTATGTCTGAATACTCAGTAGTGAAATCAGTAGGCGAACGTGGCTAGTATGTCTGAATACTCAGTAGTGAAATCAGTAGGCGAGCGTGGCTAGTATGTCTGAATACTCAGTAGTGAAATCAGTAGGCAAGCGTGGCTAGTATGTCTGAATACTCAGTAGTAAATCAGTAGGCGCGCGTGGCTAGTATGTCTGAATACTCAGTAGGTAGTGAGTAGTAGGTGAACGGTACCCAGATGACCTCCTGAATCAGCAGTCATGTTTATGTAGGTGAACACAGCACACTGTGTATCCCATGAGTTTCACCCTGGTAGGTGGTGGATGAATTCAGAGTGGAGTAAATAAACAGTGTAAAGCTGAATGTCGGCTGTGTGTATGTAGCTACGGCTACTGAACTGCCGCTACAGAAGTTAGCGCTACTGCTGAGATAAACAATGATTACATTCCTCCCGTTTCATCTTCTCTGATACATAATCAGATAAAAACTCAGATCAGAGTCACTAAAAGATCTAAATCTGTCAGTAAACAAGCTTTTAAATGAATAGCAGGACTTTTACGGTGGTGGTCTGATGTCTTGCGTCTTAAGACGTTGGTTAGATGACGGACGTAGTACGTCTGAGATTGTGTGGTACTAAACCTCACCTACTGAACTTACCTACTAGTCTACCGCTCGAGCAGTACGTACTAACTCTAATCCAGTACCTACTGACTAGTAGGCAAATTCAGACGCACCTCCAGACCACCTAACAACCAGAACCAAACACAGCGCATGAATTACAAAGGCTGCCAAAACAAGCTTTTGAAATTAAAGTTTTTATAAACAGTTTTTGGGTGGGACAAATCTATCTGTTTCTGATATTGGGTGGGACACGTCCCCCCCATCCCCCATAGTTCCTACACCAATGGTTGTGACACATTTTTGAGCGCAATAATGTACAGCGACGTCGCTTCACACGTCCACATTCACATACACTCCCTTACAAAAAAGAAGTGTATTCAGGTGTACCATTAGTTTACTTCTTTTAAACTAAAAGGAAGTGAGTATACTTTCAGTTTACCTTTTATGTTCTTCTCAGTGATATACTAAACACAGTTATACTTAAGTATGCTGGGGTTATACTGACAAGTATAGAACAGACTAAGTATATTTGTTCTTTACTTGTACTTAATCTTTTGATTAAGATAGTAGAAGTAAGTATTCTTGCTCTGCACAAAAACACATCCAGTAGAATATTTATTTAAAAGATTTTTTAAAGATTTATAAAGATACAAATATGTTTTTTAATCTGAGTGTGTCTTGTTTATTTTACGTGTGTCCACTGGTGAGTAAGTAAACATTGTTAAAATTCTATTTTAAGTAAAAAAAACTATAAACCTAGTCATATACTTTAAAGTACAACAATAATATAAGCAGTAAATTATAAGTATTATGTTTTTAAGTTCACTTAAAGAAAACTTACAAGCTAGTAAACTAACAGTATAAACCCTTAAGTTTACTTTTAGTGTAGTTACAGTACAAAAGCTGTAAACTAGTTGTATACTTGGTTTACTACTCTTACACTTAAAGTGTACTTAAAAGTATACTCTTAAAAACTAGAAAGTGGGCCAGTTCAGTCACAAGAAGTATTAAATTAGAACTATATGTACAAGTGTACTACTAGTACAATGACATTAGTATAGTAACTACATAAAGTATACTTAATAAAATGAACTTTAAGTATACTTATTTTCTGTAAGGGCTCACATGAACTATGTTTCTAGCTTTGCTCAGATCTGTTCAGCCCTGCAGTGAGAAAGAAGCCACTAATACAAGCGTATAGTTTGAAGGTATCAAAGCAACAGTGACATAACTGAGCCGAACAGGAAGTCAGACGAATGGACATTACCTCCACCTCACGATTCGTTCAGCCCTGCATTAATAGCATCTGGCTTATGAGCTGCATTTAGGCTTGTACTGTAGTCTCAGAGTCTTGGTCCATCAGGCCCTTCTCTACGTTGCTCGCTCTCTTGCGCTCTCTCTCTCTCTCTCTCTCTCTCTCTCCACTTCCCCTTCAGCTCACACTCTCTTTTTCTTTTACAGGCTGTCATTTCCATTAAATTAGTGTCTGCCCAGGGTTTTAATTGCACTTTTACAGAGCAGTTTATTGGGAGAGGGTGCGTGTGCCTGCTCTCTCTCTCTCTCTCTCTCCTACTCAAAGTCTCTCTCTCCCTCTCTCTCTCCTTCCTCGTCTGGGGTCTGGCCCCTGGCTCCTCCCTGTGGGTTTAGCATTGTTGGGTATATCTCTCAGAGTGGTCCCTCCTCTTTTTCACACGGGCGACTTGTTGCTCTTGCCGGTTGAAGCCACTGTTTTTACAGGGAATTAGCACTTCAGCCCGAAACCCCAGAGACTTACCGTAAGCCGTAAGTGGCCTTGCTGACAGTCGGCCCCACTGCTAACTGAAGAAGACGTTCGCCGCTAATCCCGTTTGGCCAAAACCGAGTTCCCACATACTCGACCAAGCAAGACACAGATGTGGCACTGGAGCTACAAGGCTAAGGTTTGCTGCACGGATAAAAACAGCCACTTTGCGTCCATACTGTTGTCCATTTTTATGGAAGGTAAAGTTTATAAAGGGTTACGGTAAACAGTTCTAGCTTTACTTGCAAAGTCATTTGTATGAAATCTAGCCTATGCAGAATGGTTGTGCATAAACGACAAATAGAGGAGTGCAGGTCAGTATGTCTGTGGATTAGTGTTTTGGGATCTGCTCTGAGTGAGTACAGGCAGGTTGGAGGTTGTAGGTAGATATGACGAAACTTGTAAATGCTTATGTTGTTGGGCTGAAAATAAAGGGGATCCCTATGGGAGGAACGAGGATGAATAGACAACAAATAGAGGAGTAGCCGGTCAGTATGATCCTGTGGCTTAGTGTTTTTTGGGAGTCTGCTTCTGAGTGAGTAGAGGCAGGTTGGAGGCCGTAGGTTAAACGAAACTGTAAGGCTTTGTGTTTGGGCACCAAAAAATCAATGGGATCCTATGGGACATGGAATGGAGGGATGAATAATCGTCAAATGATAGGGATGTGCAGGTCAGTATGTCTGTGGATTAGAGGTTGGGAATCTGCTCTGACTAAGTAGAGGCAGGGTGGAGGCTGTAGGTTAAACAAAACTGTAAGGCTTGTGTTGGGGCGAAAATGAATGGGATCCTATGGGAGGAACGAGGGATGAATAATCGACAAATAGAGGAGTGTGGGTCAGTATGTCTGTGGATTAGAGGTTGAGGATCTGCTCTGAGTGAGTAGAGGCAGGTTGGAGGTTGTAGGTTAAACGAAACTGTAATGCTTGTGTTGAGCTGAAAATGAATGGGATCTTATGGGAGGAACGAGGGATGAATAATCGACAAATAGAGGAGTGCAGGTCAGTATGTCTGTTGATTAGTGTTTTGGGATCCGCTCTGACTAAGTAGAGGCAGGTTGGAGGCCGTAGGTTAAACGAAACTGTAAGGCTTGTGTTGGGACGAAAATGAATGGGATTCTATGGAAGGAACGAGGGATGAATAATCGACAAATAGAGGAGTGCAGGTCAGTATGTCTGTGGATTAGAGGTTTGGGATGCAAAGTAAACATGCCAGTCATGTGTGGCTGTAGGCTTTCAAATGTATGGTTTAAATTGAAACCATGATGTATAGGGTGTGAACTGAAAATAGAATGGACGCTTATCGAAAAAAGCAGGGTTGAAAAACAAATGACAAACAGAAAATACAGACGAGATGTATGTCGATACCAACACTATAAAAGCGAGGCCCACTACGGTGATGGTTGTGGTCCTGCCCGTGAGTCAGTGTATCAAAACAGTGATCGGCCGGATCGAGCCAAAAGATTCAGTTAGCCTGGCGGTCCACTTTTCCATCCTATTCATTCTCTATGGGAAAAAAATACAGAAAAAATCCATTTTTATCTGGAATCCGTGCATCCTATCAAAAATCTGTATACAAGCCCGAATCACACATTCAGACCAGACAATCTGGAGTTGGAACGGTGTTAATATTTGGAAAACTGGGATGAGTTACGTGTTAAAGCATCTGGCAGAAACCAAAAAACGAAAAAGAACAGTTACACAACCACTTTTTTCTTCTTCCCACTTTTATTTTGGCAATGGGAAGTTTATTATACGTCCTAGAAACAACAAAAACAGCTTTAATAATATTAGAAATAATTCTCTGTCCAGCTAAAGCTACTACTTAATGACCTCCATATCCATATAGTCTTGAAAACTTTGATTTTCCTTCTTTCAGGACAGTTTTTTTATGTTTTTTGGCCAAGAAAAACAGAATTTACAGTTTTTCTGGACTGAAGCTTGAACGTTAAATGAACGTTAAATGTTGTGGCAGATGGGCGTTGTGTGCTGTTGATATTGTTCAAACACATAAACAGTTCATCTACCAGGTTTGTGTTATTAGGTTTAATTTTGGGACATAACTCATTATGTAATATAACTCATAACTCATAACTCAAAGCCTCAAAAAAATATTTAATTGTCATTTATGTTACTTTCCTTGCAATGGGAAATGACTGCAGCTGATAAAGTAAGTTACAGTTCCTGAACAGATGAAGAAAAACAAGGTTTGGTGCAAGTAGATTAGCTAACGTTAGCTAGCTGGCTAAACTAAAAGCAATTGAGTATGCTTTCTGTTCTCAGTGATATAACTAAACACAGTTTTACACTTACAGTCATGCTTGGGTTATACCTGAACAAGTATAGAACAGGTCTAAGTATATTTGGTACTTTACTTGTACATAATCTATTTGATAGAGATAGTAGATAGTAAGTATTTCTTGCTCTGCACAAAAACTACATGCAGTACGAATATTTTATTTTAAAATTTGATTTATAAAGATTTCTAAAGATAAGACCTAGGTTCTCTTAATCTGAGTGTGTCTATTTTATTTTATGTGTGTCCTCACTTGTGAGAAAGTAAACAGTGTTAAAATTCTATTTTACGTAGAGACCTTAAAACCTAGTCATATACTTTAAAGTAAACAACACTAATATAAGCAGTAAATTATAAGTATTAATGTTAATGTTTAAATTCACTTAAAAGAGAAAACGTACAAGCTAGTGAACTACCAGGTGAAGTTTACTTTTATTGTAGTTACAGTACAAAAGATGTAAAACTAGTTGTAAACTTGGTTTTACTAACTGTTTACACTTAAAGGTGGTAGTTAAAAGTATAACTTTTAAAAAACTAAAAAGTGGGCCAGATTTAGATCCCAAAGAAGTTATTAAATAGTACATATACAAGAGTACTACTAGTACAATGACATAGTATAGTATAGTAACTACATAAAGTATACTTAATAAAATTAACTTTAAGTATACTTATTTTCTGTAAGGGCAACACAGAAAAAGGGCTAAAAATCAAAACATTAAGATGTGGGTTCAGCCAACAAAACTCATAGTCGCTATCAAGGGGGGGCAAGTTTGGCTTTTGCTAGTGGGTGCTAATGTTAGATGGGTTAGTTAGGTTACTTAGCTACCTAACCTTAGAGCCCAGTGGCACCAAACATTTTCTCTTCATTCGTTTAATATCAACTGCAGCCATTTTCCCTTCTGACAACCGAGTAGCTCCTTTGGACTCAGGTTCCTTCAAATAGGACAACAGCCTCAGACAACATAGTAGATACTTGAACCTGGATGTCTTAACAAGCAGAAATGGAAAGAATTGATAACACTTGTAGGCCTTAATATGGTTTATTAGGACATGTTATTAAAAATCACTAAAAGTATCAGATTTATTAGATTTTCTGTAAATTAGATTTTCTCCATTGTTGTATCTACTGACGTGATCAACGGGTAGTGACGACAAATGGTTGCAGTAACCGCCGGAGTCGCGCTTGAGCACAGCTACTACGACACTGCTTACAGATTCAGTCTTTACAGTTTGAGCCAGAAGTCAACATTTCTGACATCAGCGGTGACATCACACACCACGTTAGTGTAAATTGGTGAACAGAGTTGGAGGAGAGAGTGTGACACAGTGCTGGGACGGATTTGTATGTGAAACAGCTGTTGTGTTGGTGTTGACACGGAGAAGGAGAGTGGTCTGTTAAAGTAGCTCACGCTTTCTAGCAGGAAACATTCACCACTCAGTAAACAAGCTCAGATACACTGAAACGGGAGTGTCCTCTTGAGCTTCACCACATCCTTTATTAGGTGAAGTAGTAATGTTCACTAGTAAGACTGTACTTTCACCTTCAGGATCGCACCAAAGAGCGAGGAGAAGCAGCTGACGCTAAATACTGCTAAACGTTCTCAGGAGAGAAATCCAGCGCAAGGTTCAGTCGTTCACCGGTTCCTTCTCGTCTCGCGGCTTCTCCAGTAATCTGCTCAGAGCTTTCTTTGGACTGTCCTGTGTGGGAAAAACTTGGTGGTGCAGCTGCATTGAGGTTTTTAGTCCATAAACGCTTAAAACCAAACAGCCTTCCGTCAAGTCTCCTCAACCAAGTGGTGGACTACTAGAACCACCTCAAACATCATGCCAGACTGGAGTGAGGAGAGCAGGAGCTGTCTTTGGGTAGCTGTGGAGTTGGTCCTCACGTCGGCTTCACCTAACACATTGTCACTTGGTTTATGTCTTTTGTAAGCTAGTTTAGTCTAGTATCAGTCTTGACACTGACTTCACGTCCTTCACTGATTCAACGGTCGAGCAGCGAAAAATACAATGTACATGCTTTAGCATAGCAAATGTCCGACCGCGACTGAACATTCAGCCACCTTCTGGACCACCGTCCCAAGTTTTTAGACCTGAAACCCTCTGACCCTCATCTACCCAAGCAGGCTTTGTTTAATCCCATATGTTTAAATATTTAGAATAAAAGTGTTAATTTATAAATAAATCTGATACTTTTTGTGATTTTTAACAACTAGTCTTAATCAATTATAGTCATTACACCATATTAAGGCTTACAAGTGCTACCAGTGATGGTGAAAAGGTTCACAGGTCCCATTATTCTAGTTTGATTTTGGGATCTGAGGGAGAGTCCGGACCCAGAAAAGGAATCCTGAAACTGGATTAGTTCTAACCTTTGACTACTCTGCAGTGCTAGCAGTGACTCACCGTTGCAAATCCTTTTATTAGTGCAGGCTTAGGCCTCTTCATTTAGGCTTTGGAGACTCGGCCCTGCGAGTTTTATCCCCTTTTTTCTCTCGCTAAGGAACTTTCCATCTCTCTTTCTTTCTTGTCTCATCCCCTTCGCCCCCACCCTCCCTCCATCCCTGCCCTCTCTGAGGCCTCCAGCGCCCCGGGGGCTAATTAATACTTAATTAGATTTGTTGAAATTGATTAGTGATTTCGTCCTGCCGCTGATGCTCCGGCTCATTGCTCCCTGCAGAAACGTCTTTAATGTGCCATTACTTCCCCTGGTGGCACGACCGGGCGCACACACACACACACACACACACACACACACACACACACACACACACACACCCTTAAACCCATTCCTCCAGCACACTTCACAGCCTCACCGAGACTCAGAGAGAATACAGTAAAGACTAGAATTCTATAGAAAAAAAACTAAATTGATTACTATTTATATTTATCAAATACATTCATATTTAAAATATATAGTAATAAGTTTGTTTCAGAGGGGTGGTTTTGACCGATAGTGCGGGGCATGGGCCAAACGCTATTGGCTGACGACACCTGCTTTCGCGACTGCCTGCTCACTTCGAAACAATCTCTGAAAAGGGTGGTAGCCTAGCGCTAGCTAGCTGCTTCTCCAGCTAGCGTTCCCACATCGGGCGGAAATGATCATACAGTTAAGCCCCGCCCACTTAGAGGGAAGATATGATTGGTTTAGTAACTGTTTGATTTGAAATTGGTATGGCGCTGAATTATAACTACTGCCTTGGCCCCCTCTGTGCAACATGAACAGCGGGACCACCAATTCACCAACCTTCTGCGGAGGGCATCACAGTCCCCTTTAGTAGACACAGTCTCACAGACTTCCACTTAACCCCTCACGCTCACAACACAGATTGAATAGTACACGTTTGAAATAATTTATTTGTATATTTTTGTAATTGTTTTTAGATGTTGATATGTCAAACCAGTAAGTAGATCAAATAAAAATAAATGTTATCGTCGCTGTCCAATGAAAAACAGATATCTCCATTTTTGTCGATTTTGAGTTTTCTACATCATTTGAACAAGCCTTTGTTTACATTGTGTGAAAAATTTATGATGAATGGACCAAGAAGTGCTTCAAGATAGCTTGGAAAAAATTCTGGTTCCATTGACTTACATTGAAAGTAAAGTAAGTTTTGGTCACTCCTGTAAAGTTGCAATTTTGGAGATACTTGTTTTTCATTGGAAAGTGACGACGTGTGTGTGTGTTAGGAATATTTTAGGCCCTCTGAGAGGGCCTAGAGGGCCATGACGGTTCCCCACTGCTCTATGGCCATGCTACATTGGTGTCAGAAGTGCCCCAGCTTCCCAGCAACCTTGAGTTGAACAACGCTTCAAAGAACCAGTGATGAAGACCAACAACAGTAGAGCGATGATTCTTAGACTTCTGAACTTTCAGACATAATCTCAAGAGTCCAACAAGACTGTCAAGGGTTTAGACAAGTCAGGTGTTTGCAGATGTATGACCAATTTTAATTGGAAATGAGAATACACAAGGAGACACGAGATCGACAAACAATGGGAACAATCCAAAAGGGAGGTCACAAAACAGTCCAAAGAAGAATCAAAACCTGAAAAAACAAACCAGAGCAAACAGACGACAACGGCTTTGTGACCTGCTGACCATCATCCTGGAAGACAGATAAATGTGGCTATGCAGGGATGCACATGGTCAGCAGCAATACCACACACCATTACCCCACCTCCACCAGCCTGGACTGGGTTGAGTGCATGCATTCATGCTGTTGAAACCAAATTCTGACTCTATCGTCTGTGTGTCTCAGCAGATATTCATCAGACTGGGCTCAGAACAGGACAGCTGTAGTCTTTCTATCAGCTGGAAGAAGTCTGGCCATTCTCCGATGACCTCTTACATCAACAAGGCATTTTTTTAAGGCTTCTTTATTGCTCCTTTCTGAATGAGCTCTGAAGACAGTAATGTGTGAAAATCCCAGGAGATCAACAGTCAGAGATACTCATATAACTGTGGTAGGAAAACATTCCCCACACCATTACCCCACCTCCACCAGCCTGGACTGGGTTGAGTGCATGCATTCATCCTGTTGAAACCAAATTCTGACTCTATCGTCTGTGTGTCTTAGCAGATATTCATCAGACTGGGCTCAGAACAGGACAGCTGTAGTCTTTCTATCAGCTGGAAGAAGTCTGGCCATTCTCCGATGAACTCTTACATCAACAAGGCATTTCTTTAAGGCTTCTTTATTGCTCCATTCTGAATGAGCTCTGAAGACAGTAATGTGTGTAAATCCCAGGAGATCATGAGTTATAGAGGTATTCAAACCAACCCGCCTGGCACCAACAATCATGACATGCTCAAAAACACTGAGAACCTGCGCCTGAAGCCCATGCCTGCTTTTTTATGCACAGCACTTCTGCAACATATGTGACGGATTAGATAATTGCATCAAATAATAAAGTGCTTGGCGAGTATATATGGCCTAATAAAAACAGAAGCTGCCCAGCTTTGAAAGAAGGGCATAATCATGTGCTGAAAATCAGGTTGTTTGGTCTCAGAGATCTACTTTGACACCTCAGATTGGAGACATCACAAGTTAGCATAAATAGGCTTTCACAGTCTCCTTTATATAAAGGTCAGCTCCGCTCTCGTGTCTTCTCGCTGCGTGAAATATGTGTAACAAGCGTCGTGCCGATTCGTGCTGCCTCGCGGCTCCTCATGACAGCTTGTTACACCTTATGACTCTACTCTCACACCTCTGGATGGAGGCTGCAACAAAGTGCTAATGAGTCCTGATGAAGCGCCCTCTCAGAAGCCTCATGGAAAGGTCATCGGTGGTAGCGAATTTGTGAATTTGTGACTCCTAGTCTCGGGTCTGGAGTGGTAGGAAAACATACCCCACACCATTACCCCACCTCCACCAGCCTGGACTGGGTTGAGTCCATGCATTCATGCTGTTAAGGTCAAATTCTGACCCTATCGTCTGTGAATTTTTGATTCCTAGTCTTGGGTCTGGAGTGGTAGGAAAACATACCCCACACCATTACCCCACCTCCACCAGCCTGGACTGGGTTGAGTCCATGCATTCATGCTGTTGAAACCAAATTCTGACCCTGTCGTCTGTGAATTTGTGAATTTGTGATTCCTAGTCTCGAGTCTGGAGTGGTAGGAAAACATACCCCACACCCTTACCCCACCTCCACCAGCCTGGACTGGGTTGAGTCCATGCATTCATGCTGTTGAAACCAAATTCTGACCCTGTTGTCTGTGAATTTGTGAATTTGTGACTCCTAGTCTTGAGTCTGGAGTGGTAGGAAAATATACCCCACCTCCACCAGCCTGGACTGGGTTGAGTCCATGCATTCATGCTGTTAAAACCAAATTCTGACCCTATCGTCTGTGAATTTGTGATTCCTAGTCTCAGGTCTGGAGGCACCTCACCAGGATACCCAAACCATCCCGGTAAAGAGGTACTGGATAACGTATGTGATTTCTCTGACCACACCCTTCTGACATGGACCAAAGGCGTTGACCCCGAATGCTCCTTATTGAGACGTCCAGCGAGGATGACCTCAGCCTTGGTCCTTGGTTTTAGGCCTGATAAGGTTGAAGCACGTTCGACTGCTCTCTCCAGGACCGCCAGCTGCTTTAGCCAGCCTTTAAAAGAGGACTGCAGGCTTTTATGGGCTAAGTGAGAAGAGACAGGCCAGCTGAGAAACAGGGGGGTGGGTCCGGGTTTCGCTCTCCTTTGGCACCGCATGGCTTCACGTGGGTGCACAAGACTCAAAAGAAAACCAGCCCATATGCATACTGGGACACGCTGAGTTCCACCCTTATTGCTGCTCCCTCATCATCCCCATTATCATGTCTTCTATCGGCGCTCGATGACGTTCGTCCTCTGCCCTTTATGCATGCGCTTTTATTTCTGGCCTGTACTGAATCTCTCTGTTACCACACACAATAACGGGCCACTGTCCAGAGAGGGAGGCTGGCTGGCTGGACGGCCGGCTGGCAGGCCTTCCAGCGTTTTGGACAACAACTTTACGTTAGCATGAGCCAGAGCGAGAGAGAGAGAGAGAGAGAGGGGGAGAGAGCAGGGAATGGGGTCATTCAAGTTTGTTGCTCACAGGATATCAGTTAGCTTTCTTGGCTCCGCCCCCAGCCTCCTGCCTCCAGAGCACTGGCGCTACTCGTTTACCTCCCTCAACCCTTTCAGTCCTCACTCCCTCTCTTTCTCTCTTCCTGCTATTTTCTTTCTGCACAGGCAAGACAACCAACATTTCAGGACCCCCCGGCCCTCGTCGTCCCATTCCCTTCCAAGCAGACAGTGCTACAAACAAACCCCTCCACGTTTCCCAGGCACGACCAGATAAATCACGCCGCTGAAGCTGCTGGCTTGTCCTCCGCCACACCAGAACAGAGCTCCAACATGTGTTCGGAGGGAGTGCTTCTCTTCTGCGGCCCGGAACGGCCCCCTTTCTCGCTTTTCAACTCTCTGGAAGACGACTGGAATGGGAGGCATCCGTTCGGCTCAGCAAACGACTGCAAAAAAAAAGAAAAGGAGCACGTGGATGGAGGGAGTGCGGCGAAAAAGAACGAGTGTGCTTATAAAGCAATGTCTTACTTACCCATGTCACTCCGGGAGAAGGCTGAAGGCACTGCATTGCTAAGCGGGAGCTTTACAAAGCTGAACTATGTAGTACTGGAAGACTCAGGGAACCTAAACCTGAGTCTCTTTCTAATCAGATTCTTATTCTTAGGTAAACAGTTAACGTGTACCTAGTAAACATCCACTGACCAATCACTGACCGATACAGTTCACCATATTTCTCTCCCCTCCTTGTAAACTGGGTCCTAATCTTTGGTAGCACTTCCACAATCATTCCTCTATCCAATCACAAGGCTGATGTCTCTCTGGCCCCACCTACGTAGTGAGTAAAAGCTAACCAGCATCACCAAAAGTTAGCTTAAGATATTTGTTTATAAGCGTGGCCACATCACATGGGTCACATGGGGATTGGTGGGTTCATATGAATATGAGTAAACAAGCTTGGTACTGGCCCGATACCCAATACCAGTATGAGTATCAATGCATAAATAAACCCTCCTCTGACCAATAACTGACCATTACAGTTACCATATTTCTCTCCTCTCCTTGTAAACTGGGTCCTAATCTTGGGTAGCGCTTCCATAATCATTCC
Source organism: Megaleporinus macrocephalus (assembly GCA_021613375.1). Lineage (NCBI taxonomy): Eukaryota > Metazoa > Chordata > Actinopteri > Characiformes > Anostomidae > Megaleporinus > Megaleporinus macrocephalus. Next base: position 39,264,033 of record CM038715.1, read on the forward strand.
TCTATCCAATCACAAGGCTGATGTCTCTCTGGCCCCGCCCACTAGTCTCAGAGTCAGAGTAACTTAGTGAGTTAAAGCTAACCAGCATCACCAAAAGTTAGTTCGAGTTGTTTGTTTGTTAGTGTGGCTGCATCACACGGGTCACATGGGTATCAGTGAGTACTTATAAGTATAGCTTGGTCCCGGCCCGATACCCAAAAACAGTATCAGTAGAGTTTAGAACAACAGAATTTGACCTCCATGCAGTAAAATACCCAAATGTACACACACTAGTGAACACACACACTAGGGGGCAATGAGCACACTTGCCCTGAGCGGTGGGCAGCCATATCCACAGCGCCTGGGGAGCAGTCGGGGGTTAGGTGTCTTGCTCCAGGGCACTTCAGTCGTGTCCTGTTGGTTCAATAGATCGAACCGGCGACATTCCGGCCACAAGGCTGGCTCCCTAACCTCCAACTCACGACTGCCCCCAGTGTCCATGCATCCAAAACTTACATAACTATATGATGGGAATGACTGCAGACCGGAAAAAAAGAAAATGAGCACGTGGATGGAGGGAGTGGGGCGAAAAAGAATGAGTGTGCTGTCTTTAAGTCACTAGTACTTAGTAAACGCTCCACTGACCAATAACTGACTGATACATTTCATTTCATATTTCATATTTCTCTCCTCTTGGGTAATGCTTCTGTAATCATTTCCCTGACCAATCACAAGGCTGACGTGGCCCTGCCCACTCAAACCAATTTCAGAGTCAGAGAAACTTAGATGGGTCACATAACTATTCGTGAGTTTGTATGAGTATCAGTAAATGGTACCGGCCCGATACCTGATATCAGTATCAGTATCAATGCATCCAAAACTTACATAACTATAAAACCGGGCCTTTATAAATGCAAACCAGACTGCTGTGTCTAATAACTTTCAAAACCTAATATTTCATAATAGTTGGCCCTTTTTTTCATTTGTTCACTCTCTGGAAGACGACAGGATACAAAAAAAAGAAATTGTATGTTGTACCCTCCACTGACCAATAACTGACTAAACTGGATTTATATATATATATGTCTCCTGTCCATGTAAACTGGGCCATCCCACTCTTGGGTAGCGCTTCCGTGATCATTCCCCTGACCAATCACAAGGCTAATGCCTATGTGGCACCGCCCACACATACCAATTTCACAGTCGGTGAGTTTTTATGGTTATGAGTAAATGAGCTTGGTACCGGGCCGATACTAGATACCCAATACCTGATACCAGTATTACATTTACATCTACAGCATTTAGCAGAGCTATGTGTTCAGTCAGAGTATGAGTATCTCTATCTAGTACAAACAGGTTTAAGTCCAAACTATTCCTGAACTCAAACACTGCTATAAACAAGTGCCAGTGCTGAAACCTAGAAAGAAGACAACAAAATATATCAAATCAAATCAAATCAGTTTTATTTGTATAGCGCTTTTAACAACTGATGTCGTCACAAAGCAGCTTTACAGGAAGTTAGTGATAAGAAAAAATAGAAGATAACACAGAAGAGAATCATAGAACAAACATAGAAACCATAAAAATCATAGAACAAACATTTAAAAAACCCAGTGAGCAAGCCGTTGGCGACAGTGACGAGGAAAAACTCCCTCAGACCTGGAGGAAGAACCCTCAGGAGGAACCAAGACTCACAAGGGGGGACCCATCCTCCTCTGATCAAACTACTCAACCAGTACTGATATAATGACTGTAGCAACTTGTACTTCTGTTCAGTTGAGAACAGTGAGAGTGATGATGATGACAGTAATGAAGGTAGAAGGTTGGTGGAACCTAGTTAGAGTCCATGTTAATTTCAGACGAGTCTATAGTGAAGGTTAGGCAGCTAGTCTGAGGCTGGGTAGTTGGTATGGCACGGGTAACATCAAGGCCCGATGATCAGTCTGGTGGGTGTCTTCCATCAGTGTCAGTCAGGACAGGTGGGTGGTCATGCTCAGACAAGATAAAGAGATAGAATCAGTTCTGTTTGGATGTATGGAGATAGGAAGAATGTACAATATCATCAGAGTGTGGCTAACGACTCCGGCAGATCTGACTATAACAGCAGAACTAAAAGGAGAGAACCAGAAGGTAACACAACAACGGGGGCGCCCTGAAACACTGGCATCCCACTGCTCCCTCGTCCACAAACCTGAGATTAGACACAGAGCATCACCTAGCAAGACTGGAACACCTACAGAGAAGAGGATAGAGAATGTAGAGAAGACTACATACAGTATAAGTGCAGTACTTATCCAGTGTTCCTGGAAGATCAAGTGCAGTTATGGTTCGTATCAACGCTTCAGTAGATCAGTGCTTATAAGTGCTTCACAAAGAGATGGTGGTCTCCAGTCTACGTTTGAAGACCATGAGAGAGTTCGCTGTTTGGACAGCCAGTGGAAGTTGGTTCCACCACCTGGGCTCCAGGACAGTCGTCCATGAATCTTGAGGGATGGCGAGTCAAGCCGAGCCGTACTTGAAGCGTGAAGGGCTTTTTTGACCATTGCCATAAGGCAGTAGCGAACCGTGACCCTTAAGCCTCGGCCCTCTGCCCTCTCCCCCGAAACCCCCCAACCACCGTCTTGGTAGCCTAGTGCTAGCTAGCTGTTTCTCTAGCTAGGTCGCCACAGCGGGCGGAAATGATCATACAGTTAAGCCCCGCCCACTTAGAGGGAAGATATGATTGGTCAGTTTTACTGTTATTTGAAATTGGTGTGGCGCTGAATTAGAACTGCCCGGCCCCCTCTGTACATGAACAGCGGGACCACCAGTCACTAATATTCTGCAGAGGCATCACAGTGCTTAACCCTTCGTGCTCCAACACAGACTGAATAAATACGTTTGAATAATTTGATTGCCTATACTTTTATAATTGTTTAGATGTTGATTGTCAAACTGTAAGTAGATAAAATAAAATGTATATATATATATATATTTTTTTTTTTTATCTACTTACAGTTTGACAATCAACATCTAAACAATTATAAAATATAGGCAATCAAATTATATATATATATATATATATATATAAATATATATATATATATATATATATATATATATATATATATATATATATATATATATATATATATATGGTGTGTGGTATGGAGGAGCTGGTCCATACTTGGCTTTGTATCTGTATGAGTATCAATGCATCCAAAATGGGACCTTCATAGATGCAAACCAAACTACTGTGTCTAATAACTTTGCAAACCTAATATTTTATAATTTAGACCCTCTTCTGGCCTGTTTAAAAAGAAAACAACATATGCATGTAGTTCCAGATCAGAAACATCATGTAGGGCTTGGAATCCACAGTAAAAATATTGGTTCTGGATGAAGCAGTTGATTGTTTCTGAGCTCTGGCTTTGAGATTACAGCTTGTGTGGTAATAGCCCATATTGTTCTAAGATTTCGGCGATTCATCAGTGATGGTGTGACAAACCTCACTAAAGAGTGCCCCCCCCCCTCCACTGAACAGCAGCCCCCAGCTTCGCATAAAGGATCAGCAAGCGGACCAAACATTACACGTAACCTCAGGCTGGTGTAAACCAGACGCCACTGTATACGGGAAAAGCCAGAGACCATCTCGACTAGGGCTGAACGTATGAGCTGAAACACATTTAGAACAATGCAACCACGGACATGATGTCAAAGCGGTTGGTCTAGCGCGGACGGCTCCCAGCCCTGGACGGCAGAAGGGCCCATGCGCTCTTATAGGACCTTGGGGAAGAATCTGGACACCGCAGACCGCGTGATAGCATGCGAGAGAGACTACGACGGCCAACCAGGAATAGATACGAAGACACGTGCAACAGTATGCACCATTCCTGCGGTCGGGCCGAGCGCGGCGCTCAGAGCGAGAGTGAGCGAGAGTGAGCGAGAGCGAGCGAGAGCGACGGAAGCGCTTTCAGGAGGAGGAGAACGCCAGGAAGGGGTTAAAGCTGTCTGCAGCTCACATCTGGGAGTCATTTGAGACATTCCACAAGGCTTACCACATGTTTTCAGATGGCCAAAATCCCGCGAAAGGCTCGGCTGTCAGAGTTTGAAAAATCAGGGAGTTTTTTCTCTGGTGGTGGTGGCGGGAGTGAGGGGGGAGGGGGGGGGGTAGCGGGGTAGGGTTTAAGCATTTTTCCAGTTCCTTCTTCTTACAGGTGGGCACTGGATGATGGAAGTGGGAGTTGGTGCGTGTGTTGACTCGACATTTAACATTATGTTATGTTGAACTCGGGGAGGAAAGCCTGGCCCCTTGTTCTGCGGGGCCTCAGCTCGCTGACTGATAAAGATCTCGTCGTGTGTTGGACCACAGCGTGCATGTCGAAAGTAGAGCGCGGTGGAATCGGCCATGCTTTCGTTATGTATACTCTGAAGCCCAGAGTGCTGCCCGTCCACACGACATCTTTCGAACAGGCCTCGTGCGTCGGGGCTGCCAGACCGCGGTCGCATTGGATGACGCAGCAATTGAGAGAGAGAGAGAGAGAGAGAGAGAGAGAGAGGATCGTCGTGGGCTAGCAGCTCTCACCATTAGCCCGTAGCTAAAGCAGGCGTGAGTTAATGAAGCAGGCTGGCGGAGAGCTGGCGGCGGAGAGGTTTAAATAAATATGAGTTAGGCAGAGGAGGGGCCGTAAGTGGTGACGTGGGTTTGCAATTGGAAGGGAGGGACGTGGTGTCTTCGCACAGAACTCATGTCATTACTTCTCTTAACTCTCTCTAGCTGCAGATCTCAGAATGTCTATCTGTTAAAGCTAATTAAAGGAGCAGTGTGTAATATTTCGGTGCATCTGGTGGTGAGGTTGCAGATTGCAAACCAACTGAATGACCCCGCTAGTTAAAGGAGCAGTGTGTAATATTTCAGGGCATCTGGCGGTGAGGTTGCAGATTGCAAACCAACCTAATGGCTTCACTAGTTAAAGGAGCAGTGTGTAATATAATAAGACATCTGGCGGTGAGGTTGCAGATTGCAAACCAACCTAATGGCTCTACTAGTTAAAGGAGCAGTGTGTAATATAACAGGGCATCTGGTGGTGAGGTTGCAGATCGCAAACCAACTGAATGACACCGCTAGTTAAAGGAGCAGTGTGTAATATTTCAGGGCATCTGGCGGTGAGGTTGCAGATTGCAAACCAACCTAATGACTCCACTAGTTAAAGGAGCAGTGTGTAATATTTCAGGGCATCTGGCAATAAGCTTGCAGATTGCAAACCAACCTAATGACTCCACTAGTTAAAGGAGCAGTGTGTAATATTTCAGGGCATCTGGCAAAGAGCTTGCAGATTGCAAATCAACTGAATGACTCCACTAGTTAAAGGAGCAGTGTGTTATACTTTAGGGAATCTGGCGGTGAAGTTGCAGATCCCAAACTAATTGAATGACTCCACTAGTTAAAGGAGCAGTGTGTAATATTTCAGGTCATCTGGCAATGAGCTCTCAGATTGCAAATCAACTGTATGACTCCGCTAGTTAAAGGAGCAGTGTGTAATATAACAGGGCATCTGACGGTGAGGTTGCAGATTGCAAATCGACTGAATGACTCCGCTAGTTAAAGGAGCAGTGTGTAATATTTCAGGGCATCTGGCAAAGAGCTTGCAGATTGCAAATCAACTGTACGACTCCGCTAGTTAAAGGAGCAGTGTGTAATATAACAGGGCATCTGGCAAAGAGCTTGCAGATTGCAAATCAACTGTATGACTCCGCTAGTTAAAGGAGCAGTGTGTAATATAACAGGGCATCTGGCAAAGAGCTTGCAGATTGCAAATCAACTGTATGACTCCGCTAGTTAAAGGAGCAGTGAGTAATATAACAGGGCATCTGGCAAAGAGCTTGCAGATTGCAAATCAACTGAATGACTCCACTAGTTAAAGGAGCAGTGTGTTATACTTTAGGGCATCTGGCGGTGAAGTTGCAGATCCCAAACTAATTGAATGACTCCACTAGTTAAAGGAGCAGTGTGTAATATTTCAGGGCATCTGGCAATGAGCTTGCAGATGGCAAATCGACTGAATGACTCCGCTAGTTAAAGGAGCAGTGTGTAATATAACAGGGCATCTGACGGTGAGGTTGCAAATCACAAACTAACTGAATGACTCCACTAGTTAAAGGAGCAGTGTGTAATATTTCAGGGCATCTGGCGGTAAGGTTTCAGATTTCAAACCAACCGAATGACTTCATTAGTTAAAGGAGCAGTGTGTAATATTTCTTGGCATCTGGCGGTAAGGTTTCAGATTTCAAACCAACTGAATGACTTCATTAGTTAAAGGAGCAGTGTGTAATATAACAGGGCATCTGGTGGTGACGTTGCAGATCGCAAACCAACCTAATGGCTCCACTAGTTAAAGGAGCAGTGTGTAATATAACAGGGCATCTGACGGTGAGGTTGCAAATCACAAACCAACTGAATGACTCCACTAGTTAAAGGAGCAGTGTGTAATATTTTGGCGCATCTGGTGGTAAGGTTTCAGATTTCAAACCAACTGAATGACTTCATTAGTTAAAGGAGCAATGTATAATATTTCATTGTATCTGGTGGTAAGGTTTCAGATTGCAAACCAACTGATTGACTCCACTAATTAAAGGAGCAGTGTGTAATATTTCCGTGCATGTGGCGGTAAGTGACTCCACTAGTCTCCACTAGTCCACTAGTCTGAAAAACACCCCCCCTCACCCCCTTTAAAACTTCTAATAGAATCCCCCTTACAAGTTTTAAAAGGTGGGGTCCTTCCAGGGGCAGTGGTTGAGGCCTTGATTGTCATCCATCCATCTGTTTATGTAAGCTGTTGTTCCAGGAGCAGTTAAACATGAGGCTAGCAGGAGAAGAACTCTTCCGAGCTTTCAAAGCTATAGTGCTTTGAGGGGCAGTGGCACCTGTGAGCTCATAGGTTAGAGCTGTTTTGCTCTTGCTCCACAAAAAGCATCTGTTCCTAGCACACCTGAGCTGAAAGCCAAGAGTAGAATCTGGAACCTGGCTTCCTGGCTTTAAAGCTATGGTGTTTCCAGGGAGGGTGGATAAGAAGAGAAGGTCAGCACCCATAAGCTTGTAGGTTGGGCTGTTTGCACTTGCTCTTCACAAGCAGAAGATTCTAGCAGGACAAAACTGATAAAAGCTAGGAGTAGAATACTTTCAGGCATTAAAAGCTATCTAGAGAAACATATGGGGCCGTATCTTCAGGTGTTCACTTTTACTTTACAGAAGTGGTGGTTGCTAATGCAGCAGAGCTAAAGGCTGGTGGTAGAAGAACTCTTGCTAGCTCTAAAAGCTATGGCACTTCCATGGAGGTTGGATAAGAAGAGTAGATTGGCACCTCTAGCAGTGCTTCCTATCTCTACAAGGTGCTTTGGGGGCAGTTGTTAAGGCATTCCTTGTGGCTCATGGGGTTGTAGGTTTAGGCTGTTTCACTGTTTCTCCAGTAAAGTGATTGTTCCTAATGTAGCTGAGCTGAAGGCTGGTGGTAGAAGAACATTCGCTGGCTTTCAAAGCTATGATACCTCTAGAGGTGTCTGTGAGCTTTTAGGTTTGAGCTGTTTGCTCCTCAGAAGCAGCTGATTCTAGTGAACATGCTAAGGCTAGGAACCAAACACTGTCACTGGCTGTGAGCTTACAGGTTATAGCTGTTTTGCTCTTGCTCCACAAAAGTGGCTGTTCCTAGCACAGCTGAGCTGGCTTTAAAAGCTACAGTGCTTCTGGGGATAAGTGGGTCCCCCCGCCTTGAGCATCTCAACAGCATCCAGTTCTAGCCTGACAGGCTGAAGGCCGGACGTCTATGAGCTACGGTAGATTGTTACGACATTGGTTGCAACCCATTGGGTCTCAAGCGGGGCTGTAGCTTCAGGTGATCGCTTTTACTTTACAGAAGTGGCAGTTGCTGGTGGTAGAAGAACACTTGCTAGCTCTAAAAGCTATGGCACTTCCATAAAGACTGGGTAAGGAGAGAAGGTCAGCATCCATGAGCTGGTAGGTTTGAGCTGTTTAGACTTGCTCAGCCAATTTTAGCACGACAGAGCAAAGCCTAGCAGTCAACAGTGCTTCCTAACTCTACAAGGATCTTCTAGGGGGCCGTTGTCAAGACATTGCTTTCCACCCTTGAGGTTGTGGGTTTAAGCAGTTTTGCTTTTTCTCCAAAAAAAGCATTTGTTTTTAAATTAACTGAGCTGAAGGCTGGTGGTAGAAGAACATTTGCTGGCTTTCAAAGCTGTGATGCTTCTACAGGCTGTGGTGCTTGTGAGCTTGTAGGTTTGAGCTGTTTGCTCCTCAAAAGCAGTTGATTCTAGTAAACATGCTAAGGGATAGGAACCAAACACTGTCCAGTTCTATCGCACTTCTAGGGGCAGTGGCTGTGAGCTTACAGGTTATAGCTGTTTTGCTCTTGCTCCACAAAAGCATCTAATTCTATCCTGACAGGCTGAAGGCCAGTCGTCTATGAGCTTTGGTAGATTGTTACGACATTGGTTGCCACCCATTGGGTTAGAGGTTTGAGCTGCTCACTCTTGCTTCTGTAAAGCAGCTGATTTAAGGGTGACTGTGGAAAGGCTAGGGGTAACTAAAAGCTATAGGCAGAGGTTGAGTCTTAAGTTGCCACTCAAGCGGGGCTGTAGCTTCAGGTGATCGCTTTTACTTTACAGAAGTGGCAGTTGCTGGTGGTAGAAGAACACTTGCTAGCTCTAAAAGCTATGGCACTTCCATAATGATTGCATAAGGTGAGAAGGTCAGCATCCATGAGCTTATTGGTTTGAGCTGTTTGCACTTGCTCAGCCAATTTAAGCAAGACAGAGCAAAGCCTAGCAGTCAACAGTGCTTCTCAACTCTACAAGGATCTTCTGGGGGGCCGTTGTCAAGACATTGCTTGCCACCCATGAGGTTGTGGGTTTAAGCTGTTTTGCTGTTTCTCCAAAAAAAGCAACTTTTTCTAATGTAGCTGAACTAAAGGCTGGTGGTAGAAGAATCTTTAGAAGTTATGATGCTTCTAGAGCTTACAGGTTAGAGCTGTTTTGCTCTTGCTCCACAAAAGCTGCTGTTCCTTGCACAGCTGCGCTGGCTTTTAAAGCTATGATGCTTGATGCTGAGACAAGTGGGTCACCCCGGCATGAGCTTTTCAAAAGCATCCAAGGCCAGAAGTCTATAAGCTACGGTAGGGGCACTTGTTATGACATTGGTTACCACTTATTGGGTTGCAGGTTTCAGTTGTTCACTTTTGCTTCTTCAAAGCAGCTGATTCAAGGGTGACTGTGTGAAGGCTAAGAGTAGCTAAAAGCTATGGGGCAGCATAGCTGAAGGCTGGTGGTGGAAGAACCTTTGCTGGCTTTAAGTTAAGGTGTCTTCAAGGAGAGTGGATGAAGAGAATAGGTCAGCAGCCATGAGCTTGTTGATTCGAGGTGTTCGCTCTTGCTCTTGTAAAGCAGCTTCTGGTGTGACCATGCTAGGAGGCTATGAGTAGAATGCTTTCCGGCTATGGGCCAGAGGTTGAGACATTAGTTGCCTCTCATGGAGTTCAGGTATTCGCTTTTACTTCACAGAAGCTGAAGGCTAGGTATAGAAGAACACTGGTAAAAGAGTCTAGCAGGAAAGAGCTGAAGGCTAGCAGTCTACAAGCTATAGTGCTTTGGGGGAAGTTCTTTCTAATGTAGCTGAGCTGAAGGCTGGTGCTAGAAGAACCTTTGCTAGCTTTCAAAGTTTAGTGAGTAGGTTTGAGTTATTTGCTCCTCAAAAGCAGTTCTAGTAACCATGCTAAGAAGGCAAGGAACCGAACACTGTCCAGATCTATCCAACTTCTAGCGGCAGTGGAGCTATAGGCTAGCTACAGAAGAGCCCTCGCTGGCTTTAAAAGCTGTGGTGATTCCAGGTCCATTTGAAGAAGCACCAGTGAGCTCATAGGTTTGAGCTGTTTTGCTCTGGCTCCAGCCAGCGTGAAGTCCATTCTAGGAAGCGTCCGGCGAAGTGGGCGGCTCTTCTCCGGGAAGGACAGCGATCCCGTAGCGTGTGATCCGTTGATACTGATACTTTATTTGTCCACTCAGCACCTACATGTTAGCTAAGATACCGAAAATGTTTTTCTTGGGAGGGTCCCTGCTTGGCTGGCCGCTGGGCGTATGTGTGAGTCCACATCTCCATCTCTGGCAGCGAGCGGCATTGGGCGGCAACAGGAGACCCCTGCTCCGAGCGCGCGGCCGCTGATCGGCTGTTCTAAGGTTACTCCTGAAATAGGCCGGGGCCTGAGCCGGCCCGAGTTTAAGAGGGTGCATCTGAAGCACCTGCTAGGAGCGAGCCAGGTGCCCTGCAAAAAACAGAGCGGGGGGAAGTTTGTCTTCACCTCCTTCGCCAAAAACACGTCTACGGTTTCAGGGGTCACAGACTAGCCTACCGTTCGGCATCCTCATCCAAATTATCCATAAAAATATCAGAGTCATGTGACTCTTTCTCATGGTCCCAGATACCCTTTCAGTCTTCAGGCCTGGCCCTGAAGCGGAGGACGACTTTTCTCTGTGTTTTCCTTTTCTTTTATTTCTGTCCTGCCCAAAAGAGGACAAGCCTCCTAAGCCCGCTGCTAGGCTGGCATCCTCTCATCAGGAGCTTATTTGGGATATTCTGCGGCTGAAGGTTTACAGTGTGTGAAAAGTGGCTCTCGTCACCACGTGTTAAACCTGGAAAATCACGGCCTTGGATTTTTCTGGAGTCAAGAATCACCCCCTTCTCCCGGCTTCCCCAAAGCCAGGGACATGAACTCGGTGACGCTGAGTCTCTCTGATGGTCTAGAAAAGGGAAGAAAAATATAACAGCATGGCAACCAGTTTGTTATAAACACGCATGTATTTTATAATATATATATTATATATATAGTAGTTCTGTACTCACCAAAACAATACTATTTTCGTGTATATATATATATATATATATATATATATATATATATATATATATATATATATATATATATATAGGTGGCACGGTGGTGTAGTGGTTAGTATGGTGGTGTAGTGGTTAGTATGGTGGTGTAGTGGTCAGTATGGTGGTGTGGTGGTCAGTACGGTGGTGTAGTGGTTAGTACGGTGGTGTAGTGGTTAGTACGGTGGTGTAGTGGTTAGTAAAGTGGTGTAGTGGTTAGTACGGTGGTGTAGTGGTTAGTACGGTGGTGTAGTGATTAGTACGGTGGTGTAGTGGTTAGTATTGTGGTGTAGTGGTTAGTACGGTGGTGTAGTGGTTAGTACGGTGGTGTAGTGGTTAGTATTGTGGTGTAGTGGTTAGTACAGTGGTGTAGTGGTTAGTATTGTGGTGTAGTGGTTAGTACGGTGGTGTAGTGGTTAGTACGGTGGTGTAGTGGTTAGTATTGTGGTGTAGTGGTTAGTACGGTGGTGTAGTGGTTAGTACGGTGGTGTAGTGGTTAGTATTGTGGTGTAGTGGTTAGTACGGTGGTGTAGTGGTTATTGTGGTGTAGTGGTTAGTACGGTGGTGTAGTGGTTAGTACGGTGGTGTAGTGGTTAGTATTGTGGTGTAGTGGTTAGTACGGTGGTGTAGTGGTTAGTATGGTGGTGTAGTGGTTAGTACGGTGGTGTAGTGGTTAGTACGGTGGTGTAGTGGTTAGTATGGTGGTGTAGTGGTTAGTATGGTGGTGTAGTGGTTAGTATGGTGGTGTAGTGGTTAGTATGGTAGTGTAGTGGTTAGTACGGTGGTGTAGTGGTTAGTACGGTGGTGTAGTGGTTAGATATATATATCATTGTGTTCACTATCACCTCTTCAGGTGCAAAGTGGTACTATAGTGACTCACTATCACCTCTTCTGGTGCGAAGTAGTACTACAGTGAGTCACTATCACCTCCTCAGGTACAAAGTGGTACTACAGTGACTCACTATCACCTCTTCAGGTACAAAGTGGTACTACAGCGACTTACTATCGCCTTTTCAGGTGCAAAGTGGTACTACAGTGACTCACTATCACCTCTTCAGGTACAAAAAAGGTATTACAGTGATGCAATATTACCTCTTCAGGTACAAAGTATTACTACAGTCACTCACTATCACCTCTTTAGATATAGAGTGGTACTACAAGACCACTTTGCATGCTGACTTCAATGTATATCTCTGCAACATGATACACGGATGTCTTTAACACACCATCAAAGCTGTTATTTCTTCACATTCTGTCAATAATTGAAGTTTATTTTGAAACACTTTAAACTACAAATTTTACATATTGCACCTTTAATAACTGAAAAAGGACAATTAAAGGCTAAATTTAAGATATAAAATCTACCATCATGTTCTTTTAATAAGATTGTTTATTTGTCTTATTTGCTGTTGATCCATAAGGGAGGCAGCTGTGACTCTTACAAAACAAAATAAAGCGGTGTCATTAAATTTGGCTGCATTCACTTATTTAAAAATAAAGCAAAAATAGGAAGAAAGGCTTTAGTGAGTGGTCTCTCCGTCTGCATTAAGGGGTTTCTAATCATCAGGGCGCTGAAGCTGCTGGGACTGCTCTCCCACGCACGGATGAAAGCAGCGGCACGCGCCTGTTTACACTACGGTAATGAATAATGCATAACGCTCCTGCTGCTCGTCCTGCAGAGCCGAAGGCAGGTGAGAGCTGTTACGCAACCTCAGAGCCAGACGCGCATGACAGGGGGAGTTAACGGGACAACTCCACCGACACCAGACAGCTTCAAACCCACCACTCCCTACCCCCAAAAAACCACCTCTGAAACCCCTGAGAGAGAGAAGAGAGAAAAAACAGACACAGAAAAAGAGGAGGGAGAACAAGATGAGAGGAGCAGAACCCTGTTTGCCATATAGAATCAGTTCTCAGACCGGTTCTATACAGAAGCAGATTCAACACCAGCATTTAAGCACACAGATGGTTCTTTGAGCATTAATGCTTCTACACAGAACCAAGAACAACAAGAGCCGCTGTCTTAACGAGTGTTGTACAGTGGAACCCTGGTATGTGCTATAAACAGCCTTCTATTCTCACAGGGTTCTTTAAAGAACCTCATAAAACTGACTTTCCATCACAGAGAAGAGCCACCGGACCATGTAAAGAACTTCAATTAATTAAATGGATCTTTGAGTTTTCACTGTGTATACAGAACCACAACATCTTTAGAGTATAGATAGACAGATAGATAGATAGATAGATAGATAGATAGATAGATAGATAGATAGATAGATAGACGAATGAACAGACAGACAGATAAGTAGACATATAGATGAACGGATAGATAGATAGATAGATAGATATATAGATAGATAGATAGATAGATAGATAGATAGATAGATAGATAGATAGATAGATAGATGGACGAATGAACAGACAGACAGATAAGTAGACATAGATGAACGGATGGACAGGCAGACAGATAGATAGATAGATAGATAGATAGATAGATAGATAGATAGATAGATAGATAGGAAGCACGAGAAATAAACGGGACAGAGAGAGAAACAGAGGAGGAACAGAGGAACACAGAGAGAGTGATAAACGGGGCGGGGCGCTCGCTCTCTCTCTCTCTCTTTCTCTCTCTCGTGCTGGTTTTCACACACGCAGCACGTGACTCCAATGGCCGCCGCTGCCTGTGGCGGAGCTCCGTCTGGACTCCGGGTCTCTTTGCGCTCCTGAGCAACAACAAACACCTCCGACCGACAGCGCGCCCGTCACAGCCCGCCGTCCTCAGCGCGCCCGCCCGCCCGCTTCTCCGTGGTCTCCGTGCTTTGTGCTCGCTCCGTTCGTCCCGGTCCGGTCCGGTCCTGCAGCGGGAGCAGCTCACCGTTACATCACCGAGCAGCCGCCGGGAGGAGGAGTCAACAGGTCCAGGTACAGTTCTGTTCCTCTCGCTGTACGGAGCGACCAGGCGGGGCTGGCCGGCTAGACAAGACCCGCTCTGATCACTTACAACCGTAGACCTTCACCTCAGACTGAGCAGGAGAGACGTTAATGTGGAAGTCGCCGTTAATTCCGTTAATTCGGTTATAAGTTTGGTTACAAGTTAGTTGTACGGACGTTAAAACTTGTCATTTTTGGGGGGTTAACAGCTCCAAGTTAGCCACCACGACCAGTAGATACGTTAGCAAAATAATAAAACAAGTTTTAAGGTCGTTTTTAAACTATATCTTCGCGGAGCCGTTAGCATGTATGCTAACTTAACGGTTAGAATGTCCCGGTCCACGGGAACTTCAGCTTCATTATCCTGAACCGGTTTGACAGATTTGTAGCTTCCGAGAGGCTTTTCGCCACCTTTACCTCTCAGAACTGTTGATATTCATCAGTTTTTGCTGCGAATTGCTTTAATATTTTAATATATCGTTCATATTTTGAACTATAACTGTACGTAGTACAGCTGGTACAGCAGCAGTTCACGCTCACCAGCTGCAGCGACTGGTTTCAGTATCTGCACCAGCATCTCGTAGTTGTGGTTTCATTGGACAGACCCCCGGGTGGGCTGTAAGAAGTTTTGAGTGGTCGCTGTCACATGGATTCTGGGGTGTAAACTCCTCTAATTACCTCTCTGGAAGCTGCTCGAACCTGTAGATGTGTGGTGCTGTTAGAAGGTGTAGATGCTTTTCACTTACTTTGCACTATTAGAACATGTGTGGTGCTGTTAGAAGGTGTAAATGCCTTTCACTATTACTGTACACTATTAGAACCTGTAGATGTGTGGCACTGTTAGAAGGTGTAGATGCTTTTCACTTACTTTGCACTATTAGAACATGTGTGGTGCTGTTAGAAGGTGTAGATGCTTTTCACTATTACTGTGCACTATTAGAACATGTGTGGTGCTGTTAGAAGGTGTAGATGCTTTTCACTATTACTGTGTACTATTAGAACCAGTAAATGTGTGGCACTGTTAGAAGGCATAGATGCTTTTCACTATTACTGTGCACTACTAGAACATGTGTGGTGCTGTTAAAAGGTGTAGATGCTTTCCACTATTAATGTGCACTATTAGAACCTGTAGATGTGTGGCACTGTTAGAAGGCGTAGATGCTTTTCACTATTACTGTGCACTATTAGAACATGTGTGGTGCTGTTAAAAGGTGTAGATGCTTTCCACTATTAATGTGCACTATTAGAACCTGTAGATGTGTGGCACTGTTAGAAGGCGTAGATGCTTTTCACTATTACTGTTCACTATTAGAATATGTGTGGTGCTGTTAAAAGGCGTAGATGCTTTTCACTATTACTGTGCACTACTAGAACATGTGTGGTGCTGTTGGAAGGTGTAGATGCTTTTCACTATTACTGTGCACTATTAGAACCTGTAGATGTGTGGCACTGTTAGAAGGCGTAGATGCTTTTCACTATTACTGTGCACTACTAGAACATGTGTGGTGCTGTTAGAAGGTGTAAATGCTTTTCACTATTACTATGCACTATTAGAACATGTGTGGTGCTGTTAGAAGGTGTAGATGCTTAACTATTACTGTGTACTATTAGAACCAGTAAATGTGTGGCACTGTTAGAAGGCATAGATGCTTTTCACTATTACTGTGCACTACTAGAACATGTGTGGTGCTGTTAGAAGGTGTAAATGCCTTTCACTATTACTGTACACTATTAGAACCTGTAGATGTGTGGCACTGTTAGAAGGTGTAGATGCTTTTCACTATTACTTTGCACTATTAGAACATGTGTGGTGCTGTTAGAAGGTGTAGATGCTTTTCACTATTACTGTGCACTATTAGAACATGTGTGGTGCTGTTAGAAGGTGTAGATGCTTTCCACTATTACTGTGCACTATTAGAACCTGTAGATGTGTGGCACTGTTAGAAGGCGTAGATGCTTTTTACTATTACTGTTAACTATTCAAACCTGTGTGGCACTGTCAGAAGGCGTAGATGCTTTTCACTATTACTGTTCACTATTAGAATATGTGTGGTGCTGTTAGAAGGCGTAGATGCTTTTTACTATTACTGTGCACTATTACAACATGTGTGGTGCTGTCGGAAGGTGTAGATGCTTTTCACTATTACTGCGCACTATTAGAACCTGTAGATGTGTGGCACTGTTAGAAGGCGTAGATGCTTTTCACTATTACTGTGCACTACTAGAACATGTGTGGTGCTGTTAGAAGGTGTAAATGCCTTTCACTATTACTGTACACTATTAGAACCTGTAGATATGTGGCACTGTTAGAAGGTGTAGATGCTTTTCACTATTACTTTGCACTATTAGAACATGTGTGGTGCTGTTAGAAAGTGTAGATGCTTTTCACTATTACTGTGCACTATTAGAACATGTGTGGTGCTGTTAGAAGGTGTAAATTCCTTTCACTATTACTGTACACTATTAGAACCTGTAGATGTGTGGCACTGTTAGAAGGTGTAGATGCTTTTCACTATTACTGTGCACTACTAGAACATGTAGATGTGTGGCACTGTTAGAAGGTGTAGATGCTTTCCGCTATTAATGTGCACTATTAGAACATGTGTGGTGCTGTTAGAAGGTGTAAATGCCTTTCACTGTTAGAAGGTGTAGATGGTTTTTACTATTACTGTTCACTATTAGAACATGTGTGGTGCTGTTAGAATGTGTAGATGCTTTTTACTATTACTATGCACTATTAGAACATGTGTGGTGCTGTTAGAAGGTGTAGATGCTTTTCACTATTACTGTGTACTATTAGAACCAGTAAATGTGTGGCACTGTTAGAAGGCGTAGATGCTTTTTACTATTACTGTGCACTACTAGATAATGTGTGGTGCTGTTAGAAGGTGTAGATGCTTTTCACTATTACTGTGCACTATTAAAACCAGTAAATGTGTGGTGCTGTTAGAAGGTGTAGATGCTTTTCAGTATCACTGTGCACTATTAGAACCAGTAGATGTGTGGTACTGTTAGGCGTAGATGCTTTTCACTATTATTATGCACTATTAGAATGTTTGGATGTCTTTCAGCTGTTATTTTGCACTATTAGAATGCGTAGTACTATTACTATTACAGTACTATTAGAATATGTATGTCTTTCACTATTATTATGCACTAGTACAGCGTGTAAATGTTTTTCACTGTTGTTATGCACTATTAGAATGTGTGGATGTCCAGTGCTTTAAGAATATGTATGTCTTTCACTATTATTATGCACTGTTTGAATGTGTGTGGATGTCCAGTGCTATTAGAATACGAACATATTTGTGGGTGTCTTTCACTATTATTATGCACTCACTTATTTCACTGACACTTCACTATTTTTATGCACTACAGCGTGTAGATGCCTAGTGCTATTGGTATGTGTATGATGACTTTTCCTGTTTTTTTTTATTCTTTCAGAACTTGTAGATGACTCACTATTAAGCACTATTAGAAGGTGTAGAAATATTTCACTATTATTGTGTATTATTAGAATATGTGTATGACTTTCACTATTATTATATGCTTTTAGAAGGTGTAGATGTCTCACTATTATTGTGTACTATTAGAATATGTGTATGACTTTCACTACTATATGCGTTTTGAAGGTGTAGATGTCTTTCACTATTGTTGTGTACTATTAGAATATGTGTATGACTTTCACTATTATTAAATGCTTTTAGAAGGTATAGATATCTTTCACTATTGTTGTGTATTATTAGAATATGTGTATGAATTTCACTATTATATGCTTCTAGAAGTTGTAGATCTCTTTCACTATTATTGTGTACTATTAGAATATGTGTATGACTCACTACTATATGCATTTTGAAGGTGTAGATCTCTTTCACTATTATTGTGTACTATTAGAATATGTGTATGACTTTCACTACTATATGCATTTTGAAGGTGTAGATTTCTTTCACTATTTTTGTGTACTTTCACTATTATATGCATTTAAAAGGTGTAGATGTCTTTCACTATTGTTGTGCACTATTAGAATGTGTACGACTTTCACTACTATATGCCTTTTGAAGGTGTAGATGTATTTCATTTTGTTGTGTACTATTAGAATATGTGTAGGACTTTCACTATTATTGTATGCTATTAGAATGAGTAGATGTTGTTCACTATTATTGCGCACTATTAAACATGTGGACGTCTTGTATTAGTCGCTGCAGTTATTTGATATTGTTATTTTTGTTAATGCTAAGAGGTGCTCAGTGCTTTGTTCCACTGTCTGATATATGTTTAGTGTTGATGTGCACTTTCTGTAGTGATGTATGACTTTTTGATGTGTTACAGTCAACTTGTGCGTGAGCATTTAGACACTCTCTCTCTGAGAAGTTACATGGATTCTGTTCACTTGGGCATCTCCGTTACAGCCCCCGTGACAGACCCCAGGACTGCACTGCGTACTGAGCACCAAGGCCGTGGTTTGAAGATGTTGCTCTAATGCTGCCGGCGTGTGCCAAAATCAGATGTTTATGTGTTTACATCCAACGTTGGTTGTATTCAGGGTTCCCAGCTATACTGTATACATATATCTTACACCTACAGCAACCACACCCTGCACCTCACCTACCTTAACCAGCAACCACACCCTGCACCTCACCTACCTTAACCAGCAACCACACCCTGCACCTCACCTACCTTAACCAGCAACCACACCCTGCACCTCACCTACCTTAACCAGCAACCACACCCTGCACCTAACCTACCTTAACCAGCAACCACACCCTGCACCTCACCTACCTTAACCAGCAACCACACCCTGCACCTCACCTACCTTAACCAGCAACCATACCCTGCACCTCACTTACCTTAACCAGCAACCACACCCTGTACCTCACCTACCTTAACCAGCAACCACACCCTGCACCTCACCTACCTTAACCAGCAACCACACCCTGCACCTCACCTACCTTAACCAGCAACCATACCCTGCACCTCACTTATCTTAACCAGCAACCATACCCTGCACCTCACCTACCTTAACCAGCAACCATACCCTGCACCTCACTTACCTCAACCAGCAACCATACCCTGCACCTCACCTACCTTAACCAGCAACCACACCCTGCACCTCACCTACCTTAACCAGCAACCACACCCTGCACCTCACCTACCTTAACCAGCAACCATACCTGCACCTCACTTACCTTAACCAGCAACCACACCCTGCACCTCACCTACCTTAACCAGCAACCACACCCTGCACCTCACCTACCTTAACCAGCAACCACACCCTGCACCTCACCTACCTTAACCAGCAACCACACCCTGCACCTCACCTACCTTAACCAGCAACCATACCCTGCACCTCACTTACCTCAACCAGCAACCATACCCTGCACCTCACCTACCTTAACCAGCAACCACACCCTGCACCTCACCTACCTTAACCAGCAACCACACCCTGCACCTCACCTACCTTAACCAGCAACCATACCCTGCACCTCACTTATCTTAACCAGCAACCATACCCTGCACCTCACCTACCTTAACCAGCAACCACACCCTGCACCTCACTTATCTTAACCAGCAACCATACCCTGCACCTCACCTACCTCAACCAGCAACCACACCCTGCACCTCACTTACCTCAACCAGCAACCATACCCTGCACCTCACTTACCTCAACCAGCAACCACACCCTGCACCTCACCTACCTTAACCAGCAACCACACCCTGCACCTCACCTACCTTAACCAGCAACCACACCCTGCACCTCACCTACATTAACCAGCAACCATACCCTGCACCTAACCTGCCTTAACCAGCAACCATACCCTGCACCTCACCTACCTTAACCAGCAACCACACCCTGCACCTAACCTGCCTTAACCAGCAACCATACCCTGCACCTCACTTACCTCAACCAGCAACCATACCCTGCACCTCACCTACCTTAACCAGCAACCACACCCTGCACCTCACCTACCTTAACCAGCAACCACACCCTGCACCTCACCTACCTTAACCAGCAACCATACCCTGCACCTCACCTACCTTAACCAGCAACCACACCCTGCACCTCACCTACCTTAACCAGCAACCACACCCTGCACCTCACCTACCTTAACTAACAACCACACCCTGCACCTCACTTACCTCAACCAGCAACCATACCCTGCACCTCACTTACCTCAACCAGCAACCACACCCTGCACCTCACCTACCTTAACCAGCAACCACACCCTGCACCTCACCTACCTTAACCAGCAACCACACCCTGCACCTCACCTACATTAACCAGCAACCATACCCTGCACCTAACCTGCCTTAACCAGCAACCATACCCTGCACCTCACCTACCTTAACCAGCAACCACACCCTGCACCTAACCTGCCTTAACCAGCAACCATACCCTGCACCTCACTTACCTCAACCAGCAACCATACCCTGCACCTCACCTACCTTAACCAGCAACCACACCCTGCACCTCACCTACCTTAACCAGCAACCACACCCTGCACCTCACCTACCTTAACCAGCAATCATACCCTGCACCTCACCTACCTTAACCAGCAACCACACCCTGCACCTCACCTACCTTAACCAGCAACCACACCCTGCACCTCACCTACCTTAACCAGCAACCATACCCTGTACCTCACTTACCTCAACCAGCAACCACACCCTGCACCTCACCTACCTTAACCAGCAACCACACCCTGCACCTCACCTACCTTAACCAGCAACCGTACCCTGCACCTCACCTACCTTAACTAACAACCACACCCTGCACCTCACTTACCTCAACCAGCAACCACACCCTGCACCTCACCTACCTTAACCAGCAACCACACCCTGCACCTCACCTACCTTAACCAGCAACCATACCCTGCACCTCACTTACCTCAACCAGCAACCACACCCTGCACCTCACCTACCTTAACCAGCAACCATACCCTGTACCTCACTTACCTCAACCAGCAACCACACCCTGCACCTCACCTACCTTAACCAGCAACCATACCCTGCACCTCACCTACCTTAACCAGCAACCACACCCTGCACCTCACCTACCTTAACCAGCAACCACACCCTGCACCTCACCTACCTTAACCAGCAACCATACCCTGTACCTCACTTACCTCAACCAGCAACCACACCCTGCACCTCACCTACCTTAACCAGCAACCATACCCTGCACCTCACTTACCTTAACCAGCAACCACACCCTGCACCTCACTTACCTTAACCAGCAACCACACCCTGTACCTCACCTACCTTAACCAGCAACCATACCCTGCACCTCACTTACCTTAACCAGCAACCACACCCTGCACCTCACTTATCTTAACCAGCAACCATACCCTGCACCTCACCTACCTTAACCAGCAACCACACCCTGCACCTCACCTACCTTAACCAGCAACCATACCCTGCACCTCACTTACCTTAACCAGCAACCATACCCTGCACCTCACCTACCTTAACCAGCAACCATACCCTGCACCTCACTTACCTCAACCAGCAACCACACCCTGCACCTCACCTACCTTAACCAGCAACCATACCCTGCACCTCACTTATCTTAACCAGCAACCATACCCTGCACCTCACTTACCTCAACCAGCAACCACACCCTGCACCTCACTTACCTCAACCAGCAACCATACCCTGCACCTCACCTATCTTAACCAGCAACCACACCCTGCACCTCACCTACCTTAACCAGCAACCACACCCTGCACCTCACTTACCTCAACCAGCAACCACACCCTGCACCTCACTTACCTCAACCAGCAACCATACCCTGCACCTCACCTATCTTAACCAGCAAACACACCCTGCACCTCACCTACCTTAACCAGCAACCATACCCTGCACCTCACTTATCTTAACCAGCAACCATACCCTGCACCTCACCTACCTTAACCAGCAACCACACCCTGCACCTCACCTACCTTAACCAGCAACCATACCCTGCACCTCACTTATCTTAACCAGCAACCATACCCTGCACCTCACCTACCTTAACCAGCAACCACACCCTGCACCTCACCTACCTTAACCAGCAACCACACCCTGCACCTCACCTACCTTAACCAGCAACCATACCCTGCACCTCACTTATCTTAACCAGCAACCATACCCTGCACCTCACCTACCTTAACCAGCAACCACACCCTGCACCTCACCTACCTTAACCAGCAACCATACCCTGCACCTCACTTACCTCAACCAGCAACCACACCCTGCACCTCACTTACCTCAACCAGCAACCACACCCTGCACCTCACCTACCTTAATCAGCAACCACACCCTGCACCTCACCTACATTAACCAGCAACCACACCCTGCACCTAACCTGCCTTAACCAGCAACCATACCCTGCACCTCACTTACCTCAACCAGCAACCACACCCTGCACCTCACTTACCTCAACCAGCAACCACACCCTGCACCTCACCTACATTAACCAGCAACCATACCCTGCACCTAACCTGCCTTAACCAGCAACCATACCCTGCACCTCACTTACCTCAACCAGCAACCATACCCTGCACCTCACCTACCTTAACCAGCAACCACACCCTGCACCTCACCTACCTTAACCAGCAACCATACCCTGCACCTCACTTACCTCAACCAGCAACCACACCCTGCACCTCACCTACCTTAACCAGCAACCATACCCTGTACCTCACTTACCTCAACCAGCAACCACACCCTGCACCTCACCTACCTTAACCAGCAACCACACCCTGCTCCTCACCTACCTTAACCAGCAACCACACCCTGCACCTCACCTACCTTAACCAGCAACCATACCCTGTACCTCACTTACCTCAACCAGCAACCACACCCTGCACCTCACCTACCTTAACCAGCAACCATACCCTGCACCTCACCTACATTAACCAGCAACCACACCCTGCACCTCACCTACCTTAACCAGCAACCACACCCTGCACCTCACCTACCTTAACCAGCAACCACACCCTGCACCTCACCTACCTTAACCAGCAACCATACCCTGCACCTCACCTACATTAACCAGCAACCACACCCTGCACCTCACCTACCTTAACCAGCAACCACACCCTGCACCTCACCTACCTTAACCAGCAACCACACCCTGCACCTCACCTACCTTAACCAGCAACCACACCCTGCACCTAACCTGCCTTAACCAGCAACCATACCCTGCACCTAACCTGCCTTAACCAGCAACCATACCCTGCACCTCACCTACCTTAACTAACAACCATACCCTGTACCTCACTTACCTCAACCAGCAACCACACCCTGCACCTCACCTACCTTAACCAGCAACCACACCCTGCACCTCACCTACCTTAACCAGCAACCATACACTGCACCTCACCTACCTTAACCAGCAACCACACCCTGCACCTCACCTACCTTAACCAGCAACCATACCCTGCACCTCACCTACCTTAACCAGCAACCATACCCTGCACCTCACTTACCTTAACCAGCAACCATACCCTGCACCTCACCTACCTTAACTAACAACCACACCCTGCACCTCACCTACCTTAATCAGCAACCATACCCTGCACCTCACCTACCTTAACCAGCAACCATACCCTGCACCTCACCTACCTTAACCAGCAACCACACCCTGCACCTCACCTACCTTAACCAGCAACCATACCCTGCACCTCACTTACCTCAACCAGCAACCATACCCTGCACCTCACTTACCTTAACCAGCAACCACACCCTGCACCTCACCTACCTTAACCAGCAACCATACCCTGCACCTCACCTACCTTAACTAACAACCATACCCTGCACCTCACTTACCTCAACCAGCAACCATACCCTGCACCTCACTTACCTTAACCAGCAACCATACCCTGCACCTCACCTACCTTAACCAGCAACCACACCCTGCACCTCACCTACCTTAACCAGCAACCATACCCTGCACCTCACTTACCTCAACCAGCAACCATACCCTGCACCTCACTTACCTTAACCAGCAACCACACCCTGCACCTCACCTACCTTAACCAGCAACCATACCCTGTACCTCACCTACCTTAACTAACAACCATACCCTGTACCTCACTTACCTCAACCAGCAACCACACCCTGCACCTCACCTACCTTAACCAGCAACCACACCCTGCACCTCACCTACCTTAACCAGCAACCATACCCTGCACCTCACCTACCTTAACTAACAACCACACCCTGCACCTCACCTACCTTAATCAGCAACCATACCCTGCACCTCACCTACCTTAACCAGCAACCACACCCCGCACCTCACCTACCTTAACCAGCAACCATACCCTGCACCTCACCTACCTTAACCAGCAACCACACCCTGCACCTCACCTACCTTAACCAGCAACCACACCCTGCACCTTACTTACCTTAACCAGCAACCATACCCTGCACCTCACCTACCTTAACTAACAACCACACCCTGCACCTCACCTACCTTAACCAACAACCATACCCTGCACCTCACCTACCTTAACCAGCAACCACACCCTGCACCTCACTTACCTTAACCAGCGACCACACCCTGCACCTCACTTACCTTAACCAGCAACCATACCCTGCACCTCACTTACCTTAACCCGCAACCATACCCTGCATCGGGTGGGGGCTTGGCTGTACTGGGAGGGATATGGGTTTTGGTTGTACTGGGGAGTTTAACTGTAGTGTTAGAGTTTTGGTTGTACGGAGGGGGCTTGTCTGTACTGGGAGGGATGTGGGTTTTGGTTGTACTGGGGAGTTTGGGGGTACTGAGAGGGGTTTTGGTTGGACTGGGAGGAATTTGGACTGTACTGGGAGGGATATGGGTTTTGGTTGTACTGGGGAGTTTGGGGGTACTGAGAAGGGTTTTGGTTGGACTGGGAGGAATTTGGACTGTACTGGGAGGGATATGGGTTTTGGTTGTACTGGGGAGTTTGGGGGTACTGAGAGGGGTTTTGGTTGGACTGGGAGGAATTTGGACTGTACTGGGAGGGATATGGGTTTTGGTTGTACTAGGGAGTTTGGGGGTACTGAGAGGGGTTTTGGTTGGACTGGGAGGAATTTGGACTGTACTGGGAGGGATATGGGTTTTGGTTGTACTAGGGAGTTTGGGGGTACTGAGAAGGGTTTTGGTTGGACTGGGAGGAATTTGGACTGTACTGGGAGGGATATGGGTTTTGGTTGTACTAGGGAGTTTGGGGGGACTGAGAAGGGTTTTGGTTGGACTGGGAGGAATTTGGACTGTACTGGGAGAGGTTGTGGTTGTAGATTCTATAACAAGCGTCTCAGCTGCGTCTCCGGATAAGGTTTACGTGATCGGATTTGTATCTGTTTGTAATGCGTTTAATTTACACTTGTGTTTTTATGTGGCTTGACGCTCAGATATAATTTTGATGCGACGAGGCGTATGTCCCAGGTCATATTAAGCACACATGACTTTTGCCCACTTCTGAAGCACCTCCTGCTTTCTTTATGACGTCTCCGTGCACCAGTGGTAATATTTACCTATAATATCATGGCCTCCTTCCACCACCCCCACCCGTCATGAAGAGAAAATGCTCTGCTGGCTCAGAGACCCTCTTCAACGCCTCATTTCACACGGAAATATGACACGGTACGGAAGGAAATTCGCGCTGAGTGTACGTTGACTGTACCTGTACCTGGGCAGCTTTCTAATTTACGTTGCAGTGCCCAGCCATACTGGGGGTAGATTATGTTCAGGTTTGGGGTACATTGTGGGGTACATTGTGGGGTACATTGTGCATAACATAACATGCATTACACCATCCTTTGTGAATACGTCAACTAAACGTTGTGTGCACTTACTTGAAACTAAGCATTAAGCACTGCTGTTCGATGGCATGCTTTAAAGGGAACCCCGGCTGGTAACACTTGTAGGTCTTAATATAATGTAATGACTCTAAATTATTAAGACATGTTATTAAAAATCTCTAAAAGTATCAGCTTTATTAGATTTTCTGTAAATTAGATTTTCTCCATTGTTGTATCTACTGACGTGATCAACGGGTAGTGACGACAAATGGTTGCAGTAACCGGGCGTCGCGCTTGAGCACAGCTAGCTACTAAACATGCTACTGTTCAGTCTTTACAGTTTGAGCCAGAAGTCAACATTTCTGACATCAGCGGTGACATCACACACCACGTTAGTGTAAATGGTGAACAGAGAGGGTGGAGGAGAGAGTGACACAGTGCTGGAGTTGTTGTGAAGCTGTGTGTTGGTGTTGACGGAGAAGGAGAGTGTCTGTTAAAGGAGCTCCGCTTTCTAGCAGGAAACATTCACGCTCAGTAAACAGCTAGATACACTGAACGGGAGTGTCTCTGAGCTTCACACTCCTTTATTAGTGAAGTAGTATGTTCACTACTAAGACTCTACTTTCACCTTCAGGATCCACAAACGAGGAGAAGCAGCTGACGCTAACGCTAAACGTTCTCAGGAGAGAATCCAGCGCATGTTCACGTTCACGGTTCTTCTCGCGGTTCTCCAGAATCTGGAGCTTCTGGACTTCCTGTGTGGGGAAACTGTGGCACTGCATTGTGTTTTAGTCTACGCTTAAAACCAACAGCCTCCGTCAAGTCTCTCACCAGTGGTGGTCTACTGAACCACTCAAACTCATCCAGACTGAAGTGAGGAGAGCAGAGCGGGGGTCTTTGGGTAGCTGTGTTGGTCCACACGCTGCTTCACTAACTATTCTCCTTGTTTATGTTTGTGAAGCTGTTTAGACTAATATCAGTCTTCACACTGCCTTTCACTGAAACCACATCAACAACACAATGTACATGGTTTTCTTTAAGCTAGTAACTAACATTCACTCCTTCACACCACAGTCCAGTTTAGACCTGAAACCATCTGACCTCATCTACCCAGCAGGCTTTGTTAATCCATATGTTAAATATTTAGAATAAAAGTGTTAATTTATAAATAAATCTGATACTTTTTGTGATTTTTAACATCTAGTCTTAACAATTTAGAGTCATTACACCATATTAAGGCTTACAACTTCCCTTTAAATGTTTACTTCTGCTAAACTGGTCCAGGACCTTCTGCACATCTCCGTCCTCTCTGTTTTCTGTCTAAACGGATAGCACGGTCTGTTCGTCCAGCACGCCGGGTTCAGTAGCACATGAGCTTTCTTCCTCTTCACTTCCTCCTCTGATGAGTAAAGCGAGTACCAGAGAGCGAAATGGAAAAACCAAAAAAAAAAGAGATAGTGACTCAACATCTCCTGGCAACGGTTATTTATTTATTTTCAGCCGCCGAGTTTCTGGCGGTTTATTTAACTTTTTTTTTTTCTTCTTCTTCACACGGCCCATGGAACAGATTGTTTTCAATAGATGCAATGAGACGGGCACCGGGAGAACGGGGTGGGTGTCCTCCCTGCTCAGGACGTGCAGAGTGTAGTATTTTATAGAGGAGCAGAGTGTGTCCTTCAGTCTGCAAGAAGACGAGAGTAAAGGAAAAAAAGACAACACAGCAGATTGTGATCATGACAATGGTGCTATTGTTGCAGGGCTCTGCACTGCGTCCCCTGACTGAACGGGTTCTGATGTAGTCGAACTGTCAGGCCTACGTTTATAACGTAACCCAAACCTCTACGGGAGGTGGACCGGTCAGTGTAGTTTGAATCACATGTGTTATTGTTTAATTTTTATGTTTGTGAAAGCTGTTTAGACTAATATCAGTCTTCCTACTGCCTTTCACTGAAATAATATCCAACAACACAATGTACTTGTTTTTTTCTTTAAGCTAGTTTAGTAATTAACATTCACTCCTTCATGTCTTGCGTACACAAGCCTGGATTTCTTGCTGGCAAGTCTGTTCTGAAGGTTGACCTCTAGTAGAGCTGGGCGATAAATCGATTTTATCAATGAGCTCGAATTTACTGCTCTGATTTTAACTGCACCCGACATTCACTGTCCTGCTGTTTACATACAATACTGTTTACACTCACTGTACTGCTGTTTACATACAATACTGTTTACACTCACTGTACTGCTGTTTACATACAATACTGTTACACTCACTGTACTGCTGTTTACATATAATACTGTTTACACTCACTGTTCTGCTTTTTACATACAATACTGTTTACACTCACTGTACTGCTGTTTACATACAATACTGTTTACACTCACTGTACTGCTGTTTACATACAATACTGTTTACACTCACTGTTCTGCTTTTTACATACAATACTGTTTACACTCACTGTACTGCTGTTTACATACAATACTGTTTACACTCACTGTACTGCTGTTTACATTCACTGTACTGCTGTTTACATACAATACTGTTTACACTCACTGTACTGCTGTTTACATACAATACTGTTTACACTCACTGTACTGCTGTTTACATACAATACTGTTTACATTCACTGTACTGCTGTTACATACAATACTGTTTACACTCACTGTACTGCTTTTACATACAATACTGTTTACACTCACTGTACTGCTGTTTACATACAATACTGTTTACACTCACTGTACTGCTGTTTACATACAATACTGTTTACACTCACTGTACTGCTGTTTACATTCACTGTACTGCTGTTTACATACAATACTGTTTACACTCACTGTACTGCTGTTTACATACAATACTGTTTACATTCACTGTACTGCTGTTTACATACAATACTGTTTACATTCACTGTACTGCTGTTTACATACAATACTGTTTACACTCACTGTACTGCTGTTTACATACAATACTGTTTACACTCACTGTACTGCTGTTTACATACAATACTGTTTACACTCACTGTACTGCTGTTTACATACAATACTGTTTACATCACTGTACTGCTGTTTACATACAATACTGTTTACACTCACTGTACTGCTGTTTACATACAATACTGTTTACATTCACTGTACTGCGGTTTACATACAATACTGTTTACACTCACTGTACTGCTGTTTACATACAATACTGTTTACATTCACTGTACTGCTGTTTACATACAATACTGTTTACATTCACTGTACTGCTGTTTACATACAATACTGTTTACATTCACTGTACTGCTGTTTACATACAATACTGTTTACATTCACTGTACTGCTGTTTACATACAATACTGTTTACACTCACTGTACTGCTGTTTACATACAATACTGTTTACACTCACTGTACTGCTGTTTACATACAATACTGTTTACACTCACTGTACTGCTGTTTACATACAATACTGTTTACACTCACTGTACTGCTGTTTACATACAATACTGTTTACACTCACTGTACTGCTGTTTACATACAATACTGTTTACATTCACTGTACTGCGTTTACATACAATACTGTTTACACTCACTGTACTGCTGTTTACATACAATACTGTTTACATTCACTGTACTGCTGTTTACATACAATACTGTTTACATTCACTGTACTGCTGTTTACATACAATACTGTTTACATTCACTGTACTGCTGTTTACATACAATACTGTTTACATTCACTGTACTGCTGTTTACATACAATACTGTTTACACTCACTGTACTGCTGTTTACATACAATACTGTTTACATTCACTGTACTGCTGTTTACATACAATACTGTTTACACTCACTGTACTGCTGTTTACATACAATACTGTTTACATTCACTGTACTGCTGTTTACATACAATACTGTTTACATTCACTGTACTGCTGTTTACATACAATACTGTTTACACTCACTGTACTGCTGTTTACATACAATACTGTTTACACTCACTGTACTGCTGTTTACATACAATACTGTTTACATTCACTGTACTGCTGTTTACATACAATACTGTTTACATTCACTGTACTGCTGTTTACATACAATACTGTTTACACTCACTGTACTGCTGTTTACATACAATACTGTTTACATTCACTGTACTGCTGTTTACATACAATACTGTTTACACTCACTGTACTGCTGTTTACATACAATACTGTTTACATTCACTGTACTGCTGTTTACATACAATACTGTTTACACTCACTGTACTGCTGTTTACATACAATACTGTTTACACTCACTGTACTGCTGTTTACATACAATACTGTTTACACTCACTGTACTGCTGTTTACATACAATACTGTTTACACTCACTGTACTGCTGTTTACATACAATACTGTTTACACTCACTGTACTGCTGTTTACATACAATACTGTTTACATTCACTGTACTGCTGTTTACATACAATACTGTTTACATTCACTGTACTGCTGTTTACATACAATACTGTTTACACTCACTGTACTGCTGTTTACATACAATACTGTTTACATTCACTGTACTGCTGTTTACATACAATACTGTTTACATTCACTGTACTGCTGTTTACATACAATACTGTTTACACTCACTGTACTGCTGTTTACATACAATACTGTTTACACTCACTGTACTGCTGTTTACATACAATACTGTTTACATTCACTGTACTGCTGTTTACATACAATACTGTTTACACTCACTGTACTGCTGTTTACATACAATACTGTTTACATTCACTGTACTGCTGTTTACATACAATACTGTTTACACTCACTGTACTGCTGTTTACATACAATACTGTTTACATTCACTGTACTGCTGTTTACATACAATACTGTTTACACTCACTGTACTGCTGTTTACATTCACTGTACTGCTGTTTACATACAATACTGTTTACATTCACTGTACTGCTGTTTACATACAATACTGTTTACACTCACTGTACTGCTGTTTACATACAATACTGTTTACATTCACTGTACTGCTGTTTACATACAATACTGTTTACACTCACTGTACTGCTGTTTACATACAATACTGTTTACACTCACTGTACTGCTGTTTACACAATACTGTTTACATACAATACTGTTTACATTCACTGTACTGCTGTTTACATACAATACTGTTTACACTCACTGTACTGCTGTTTACATACAATACTGTTTACACTCACTGTACTGCTGTTTACATACAATACTGTTTACACTCACTGTACTGCTGTTTACATACAATACTGTTTACACTCACTGTACTGCTGTTTACATACAATACTGTTTACACTCACTGTACTGCTGTTTACATACAATACTGTTTACACTCACTGTACTGCTGTTTACATACAATACTGTTTACATTCACTGTACTGCTGTTTACATACAATACTGTTTACACTCACTGTACTGCTGTTTACATACAATACTGTTTACACTCACTGTACTGCTGTTTACATACAATACTGTTTACACTCACTGTACTGCTGTTTACGTACAATACTGTTTACATTCGCTACAACACATTATTGTTTACATTTGTTACTCGTAACTTGCACTTTATGGCTGCTGCTCTTCATACTTGCATATAAAAGTACGCAACTTTTATTTTGTATTTTTTTAACTATATAAAAATACTTTTATTTACTTCAACTTATATTATTATACTTTGTACATTTTGTATATATATATATTTTATTTCTTTTATTTGTTATCTTTATCTATTGGTGAATGGAGGAACAGCAAAGTAAGAATTTCATTGTACAGTGTAACTGTCTGTTCTGCTGTACACATGACAATAAAACTCTTGAATCTTGAATTTTACAGTTAAGGATGTGTTTTCATGAAAATCGGTTTTCTCTGTTTTAACTTTAACTTTAACCCTTTGGACTTCCGTAGTTTAGAGTGATTCCCCCTCCCCAGTGCTTGCCATAGACACACATAACATGCTAGCGATTAGGGGAAAGCTGGAGTTTGTCTCCAAGAAAGGAGTAACTTAGTCCTTGATCTGGAATTGGTTCGGTTTTGCGGCATCGACCAGACACGGACCAATAGGGGTGTAAGAAAATATCGAAATATTGAATATTGGGATATTATGTTTGGTGATACTGTATAGATTCTTGGCAGACAGTGAATCATTGTGTGTTGTGTTTAAACCTCTGACCACTAGATGGCAGTGTTGTAATCCATTTTCAGCTCCACTCCAACATTAACAAGCAGCACAAGGGCGCAATGCTATTGTAAGCATTGACAAACCTGTTCATATAGTGGTGTGTTTTAATAGTGGGTTCACCAGGTTCTTGCCAATTCACAGCCCTACAGACTAAACAAGTTCTCGCTGTAAGGTGTGTTTGAAACCAGTTTCTTCCTAATAAAGCAGCACGAGAAACTTGCTCCAGCATCTTAAACAGAAGCGTGCAACGGAGTGGGAGAAGTGAGAAACAGCCGCTCCGCCAGCTCACCACCCAAAATAAAGTGAGCAACCGTCCCGGACACGTTTTCCAACTGTTTGCCGTATGATAAGAATGGGGCTCATTGGAAAACAATCACAGATGCTATAGTGATATTTATTGTAGGGACCTGGCACTAGAGATGGGACCGATCCGATACAATATCGGTATCGGGGCCAATATTGACGTAATGTAACACATCAGATATCGGGCGAATGCGGCCGATCCACTTACCGATCCATTTTTTATTTCATTTCTATTTTTATTTTTATTCTAGTTTTGCACATTATTTCAACTATTTGAAATCTTGTTAAAGTTGCTGCTGATACAATTTTCTTAACACTTGAACTGTTTAGATCATGCAGTCAGCCATATTGTTGTATTTAGCATATTAGAAAGGTTTTGATACATAAGATGTTTATTTCAGTTTTGTGTTTTAAATATTTGATATGAAAGAAAACTATTGTGTTTGTATATGCCTTTGGAATGCATTTATATTAAATGCATGTGTGTACTCTTCTAAATGCTGTGTCTATATCAGCCTCATTATGTAACCTTTAACATAGTACCAATGATGATGAACTAAGGAGCCCTTATATCGGTATTTGTATCGGTATCTGTATCGGTATTGGCAGTTATTTATCGGTATCGGATCGGAACTGAAAAACACTGGATTAGCCCATCACTACCTGGCGCCCATATATATGGTGGATAAGTTTTAGATCAGGAGTATATGCTACCAAGCCTCAAATATTTTTCGAAAGTTTTCACAGCTGTATAACAACACACGGCAAAGAATCACTAGAAAGCCGGAGGAGGAGGACGTGCCGTAAGATGCCCCCACCACTGACCTGTGGTCCAGCTGAACGATGCAGGCCTACATGAGTTTAACGATACATTTTGTTATGAATCTTTTAGCTTCTAGAAACCCAAGTCATCAAATTATACACTGGAAATTTGTACACAGATTCTATTTGACCCCATTAAAACAATACCATATGCAGCTATCTACCTGTTATGTAGACAGCATTGGGCTCTAACGCTACTAGATATCATTTCAATGGAACTTTATACACCATGACAACACTGGAGGGGGGCATCTTTGTTTACTTTGTGTTAGAACTTCCAGTGAGCCTCGAATACGTTAATACTAATTACAAGCAAAACGACAATAAACATATAAAATGATTAACATAACATGTTCAGTTAGAGGGAGTCAGTATTTGGTAGAAGATGAAAACTTGGCTTGAACTACAGAGTTACGAACACAGCACATAAAGATCAGAGTGTTGGGGGGCCGCCTTCCAAAGAAGACCACCTGCGTCTCTGACTGAAGCTCTAAATTTAAAACCTCCACCCAAACCTTCGTATGTCTGCTCTTACCATTCTGTGGAGAAGAACCAGCACCAGAGCTTCCTTATCCAGAGAAATGTCTCACTTATGAAGCTCCGAGGAAGCAGACGTGTCGGTGCTGGTGAGTCTATCAGTTCAGTAACTGTTTTCTGATCAGTGTCCACCGCGCTAGGCTATCTGGACTGTAACTAACACCCACGCAGAGTGGCTCGGGCAGCTGGCTGGACTTGGGTTTAACCGGCTTTCAGAAATATAAATTCACCGTCTGTGTGTAGGAGGACACGCCCACCTTCCCACTGTGCAGGTACTGATACGCTTCAGTACTTTTATAGTTTTTCATTACTGAACCGTCTACACCTTCCGAGAGTACAGAGTAATTAAACATGACTCCATAAGTAACCTCAGACCACCTTCTCATATCACCCATCCACTGTGTTATTAACCTCAGACCACCTTCTCATATCACCCACCCACTGTGTTATTAACCTCAGACCACCTTCTCATATCACCCACCCACTGTGTTATTAACCTCGGAGGAGACAGTGTTGTCCCATTAGAACTTCTTACTGTCTCTCTGGTCTCCTCCCATGTACCTATATTTATTTTGGTTAGCTGAGCGGAAGTTCTAACACAAAGGCGGAAGAAACCCATGCTTGAAAGTGGGTGTGGCCAAATACGGTGAATACATAGGGCCAAGGCCAAAACTGGGGAAAAGTGGAACACAACTTTTGCTAAGGTGAAACTATTTGTTGACGCTTGACTTCCTTAGATGTCTCTTTCTGTTTTCCGAGTTTAGTTTGAACTCATCTGAGGTCTACCAGTTTTTGTTTTTTTGTTTTTTTCCTGGGGTGGGGGGCTGTTCTATACTTTAAATAGTTGAAATTGGTGTTATTTATTTATTTATTTGTTATTGTTGTTATTATTATTATTATTATTATTTTTTCTCTCATTGATATGATCACTCCTCCTCCATGTTAAAATAATAACAGTTGTTCAAAAAAAAAAAAAAAAAAGATACATTTTGTTAACGACACCTGGGCTCTGCAAAGCATCTGCCCTCAAACGGCAAAAATAATTAAATAAAAATCTAAAATCAGATTTTTTAAGACCATATCGCCCAGCTCTAGTAATGTAATCTAGACGCAGGACTGTTGAAGAAGGGCAGACGTAACGCACTACAGCTTGACTTGTTGCAGGTCACCCAGGCAAATTAGCCCAAGTGTCTAAAGTTCTCAGCAGCTGACACTCAGCAGCTATCGTGTAGAATGTGTCCACGGCATTGTTCCTGGTGGGTCTTCAGCTCTTCAGCTCTGTGTGTTTTCATCAGCTCTGTGTTTATGGAGAGGTATTCACTTTCTGAAGCAGGATCCTTGGCTGTCTGGCTCTGAGTAAAAGCTGTGATTCTGAAGAGTAAAAAGCCCTAGAGGTAGAATCATTCTTGAGAGTGTTTAACCTTGGAAGCAGGCCTATTTCTGCAGATGGATCAGCTGTAGAAGCAAGAATTTTCTGCAGGGTGTTGGTCTCTGGACGCTGAATCAGATCAAGAAGTAGAATCTATCTGGAGGATGTTTGGATTTGGAAGCAGGCCCTGTTTCTGCAGATGAATTAGGTCTACAAGCAGGACCTTTCTGGGAGGGTGTTTGGCTCTGGACGCAGGCTCGGTTTCTGGAGAGCTGTCCTATGTAGAAGCAGGATCTTTCTAGAGGGTATTTGGCTCTGGAAGCAAGCTCAGTTTCTGAAGAGTGTTCCTATGTAGAAGCAGGGTCTTTCTAGAGGGTATTTGGCTCTGGAAGCAAGCTCAGTTTCTAGAGAGTGATCCTATGTAGAAGCAGGGTCTTTCTAGAGGGTATTTGGCTCTGGAAGCAGGCTCGGTTTCTGGAGAGCTGTCCTCTGTAGAAGCAGGATCTTTCTAGAGGGTATTTGGCTCTGGAAGCAAGCTCGGTTTCTAGAGAGTGATCCTATGTAGAAGCAGGGTCTTTCTAGAGGGCATTTGGCTCTGGAAGCAGGCTCGGTTTCTGGAGAGCTGTCATCTGTAGAAGCAGGATCTTTCTAGAGGGAATTTGGCTCTGGAAGCAGGCTCAATTTCTGGAGAGTGATCCTATGTAGAAGCAGGGTCTTTCTAGAGGGTATTTGGCTCTAGATGCAGGCCCTGGTTCTGCAGATGGATTAGGTCTACAAGCAGGACCTTTCTGGGAGGGTGTTTAATCCTGGAAGCAGGCTCAGTTTCTAGAGAGTGATCCTCTGTAGAAGCAGGGTCTTTCTAGAGGGTATTTGGCTCTGGAAGCAGGCTCGGTTTCTGGAGAGCTGTCCTCTGTAAAAGCAGGGTCTTTCTAGAGGGTATTTGGCTCTGGAGGCAGGCTTGGTTTCTGGAGAGCTGTCCTCTGTAGAAGCAGGATCTTTCTAGAGGGTATTTGGCTCTCGAAACAGGCTCAGTTTCTGGAGAGTGATCCTATGTAGAAGCAGGGTCTTTCTAGAGGGTATTTGGCTTCGGATACAAGCTCAGTTTCTGGGGAGTTCTCTGCTGTAGAAGCAGGGTCTTTCTAGAGGACGTTCTGCTCTAGAAGCTGGCTCTTTTCCTGCAGATGGATTAGATCTCCAAGCAGCATCTTTCTAAAGGGTATTTGGCTCTGGAAGCAGGCTCGGTTTCTGGAGAGTGATCCTATGTAGAAGCATGGTCTTTCTAGAGGGTATTTGGCTGAATTAGATCTACAAGCAGGATCTTTCTAGAGGACGTTCAGCTCTAGGTGCTGGCTCTTTTCCTGCAGATGGATTAGATCTACACGCAGGATCTTTCTAGAGGATGTTCAGCTCTAGAAGCTGGCTCTTTTCCTGCAGATGGATTAGATCTACACGCAGGATCTTTCTAGAGAATGTTCAGCTCTAGAAGCTGGCTCTTTTCCTGCAGATGGATTAGATCTCCAAGCAGGATCTTTTTAGAAGACATTCCGCTGTAGGAGCCAGCTCTTTTCCTGCAGATGGATTAGATCTCCAAGCAGGATCTTTCTAGAGGTCGTTCAGCTCTAGATGCTGGCTCTTTTCCTGAAGATGGATTAGATCTCCAAGCAGGATCTTTTTAGAAGACATTCCGCTGTAGGAGCCAGCTCTTTTCCTGCAGATGGATTAGATCTACACGCAGGATCTTTCTAGAGGACGTTCACCTCTAGAAGCCGGCTCTTTTCCTGCAGATGGATTAGATCTCCAAGCAGGATCTTTCAGGGGGGTATTTGGCTCTGGTAGCTTGATCTGTTTCTGAAGAGATGTCAACTCTCAAAGCAAAATGAGGTGCATTTTCGTCTCTGAAAGCAGGCCCTGGTTCTGTAGATGGATTAGATCTGGAGGCAACATGTTCTGGAATGTCTTGGGGCCCAGAAGCAGTTTCAGTTGTCTGCTCTGGAAGCTAGCTCGAGGGGGAATCAGTTCTAGAAGTGGAATCTTTCTGGAGGAAGCAGCTGGGTTGTGAGCAAGTAGTGCCCACGTTTTGGCCAAAGGAGAAGAGTTTCAGACAGAAGGACAGTGGGGATTTCTGAGGTATGCCTATGAGTAGAACCTTGCAAGCCGGTCTTTGAGAAACGTGTTCTGCGATTATGGTTATTGTAGCGGTCCTCGTAAGCCCCAGCAGAAACTAGCTGACAGATGCAGCAGCTGTGGGCCGCGTCTCCGCCTGCCTGAATGAGGAGTGATACGGCCGGTGCAGTGGGCCCATTGGTCAATGAATGGTGATGTTACGGCGCTCCGGGTTTGGCTGTGGTAGCCTGTGACGCGTCCACCAGAGCCCTTGGGGAGAGGAGGAGTGTGGGAAAGGACGGAAAAGAGCAGAGAGAGCAAGGCAGAGGGAAAGACAGAGGCTGCGAATGAAAGGCAGGATTGGGAAGTTAAACCCCCGTGATTCGTTGAGAGGAGTGCGCGGAAAGCTCCCTGAATGCCGATGCTCTTTTACCACCGGGGGGGGGATTCCACGCTAGGCCTCGACTCTCGCACGGCCGAGAGATGAAATGGTTAAGGCTTTTCTTTTTATACCGTCCCCTCTGTTTCGGCTCTTTCTGGCGCGCCTTTGATGGTATTAAAAAATCTTTATGTGTCAGACAGCGCAGAGCCCTGAGAAAGCGAGAGCGAGATGAAGAATAGAGAGATGAGAGAGAGAGGGAGCAATTAGGTCAGCGAGGTAGGATAACTCCGCTTCGCCTCAGCCTCTTAAAGGGGCCGCTCGGCTTTCCTTCTCTCTGAAACTCTTTGGTGAAGTACTCAGGGCCACTTACAGCAAACGAGGTCTTGGCTGCCGGGTCGTCTCCAGGTTTGTAATTCGTACATTCATGCGCGCACGTCCTTGGATGACTGCCTGCGAGAGAATTGCGAATGGATTTTCAATCATAGGTGTTTCCCACTCCACCGCCGAGATCTTTTACTCAATCTATGGGAAAATGTGGCCGTGGATGCGAGTCCGATCTTTATATAATGGAGTCGGGGCGAGGCGGCCGGGTGGAGAGGAAATATCCTGTAGCTGGATTGTCACATGCGAGGGTCTAGACCGGAGCAAACAACATTAACCCTCACAGAAACAGACACAACAGTCTTATCAAATCATAAATAAATAGTGGGGGGTTCTAAACAGTGGAATAAACTTAGGTAAATAAAACGATTATAAAAATAAATATGAAAAAAATAATAATATGCATAACAGCTGGTGGCCTGAAGAGTGCAGTGGGTACTGTAAGGGTCCTTGAATCTTGTGAGTGGTTCTTTAGACTGTTCTGTGGTTCTGTCTTTCATAGTAGTGCTCTAGTCGCTTTAGTGGTACTATGTCCTCAATAGTAGTGCTCTAGTCGCTTCGGTGGTACTATGTCCTCAATAGTAGTGCTCTAGTCCCTTCAGTGGTACTATGTCCTCAATAGTAGTGCTCTAGTCCCTTCAGTGGTACTATGTCCTCAATAGTAGTGCTCTAGTCCCTTCAGTGGTACTATGTCCTCAATAGTAGTGCTCTAGTCCCTTCAGTGGTACTATGTCCTCAATAGTAGTGCTCTTGTCGCTTCAGTGGTACTATGTCCTCAATAGTAGTGCTCTAGTCGCTTCAGTGGTACTATGTCCTCAATAGCAGTGCTCTAGTCCCTTTAGTGGTACTATGTCCTCAATAGTAGTGCTCTAGTCGCTTCGGTGGTCAGTGGTTCTTTAGTCTGTTTAGTGGTACAATGGTCCTGTCAGTGGTTTTATAGTCTGCTCATTGGTACTATGGTCCTGACAGTGGTTCCTTAGTCTGTTCATTTGTACTATGGCCTCATCAGTGGTTCTTCAGTCTGTTTAGTGGTACTATGGCCCTGACAGTGGTTCCTTAGTCTGTTCATTTGTACTATGGCATCATCAGTGGTTCTTTTAGTCTGTTTATTGGTACTATGGCCCTGACAGTGGTTCCTTAGTCTGTTCATTTGTACTATGGCATCATCAGTGGTTCTTTAGTCTTGTCAGTCATACTAGGTCCACATTAGTGGTTCTTCAGTCTGTTCAGTGGTGCTATAGCTTTGTCAGTGTTTTCATAGTGTGTCC
This sequence comes from Megaleporinus macrocephalus, assembly GCA_021613375.1. Classification (NCBI taxonomy): domain Eukaryota; kingdom Metazoa; phylum Chordata; class Actinopteri; order Characiformes; family Anostomidae; genus Megaleporinus; species Megaleporinus macrocephalus. The sequence continues at coordinate 39,302,974 of CM038715.1, forward strand.
ATTGGTGCTCTGGCCTGGTCAGTGGTTCTTTTGTGGAACTGCAGCCTTGTCAGTGGTTTTTACTCGTCTGTGTATTACTGCTGCCTTGTCGGTGGTTTAGATGAAACAATAAGGAGAAAACATCCCAGCTAAATGCTAATAATGTAGCCCCTCCTTTTCTTCAGCAGAACTCCATCAACCTAAGTCAATGTGTAGACGAACTTAGACGTCCTCACATAAACATTTCTTCTTAATTTTTCTCTTACTGAACAACACAAACGCAGCCTGGTGACCAGGTTCTCAGTGATTGTTCAGTACTCGGTGCGCAGCGTGTTTTGAACGTGCTTGAGCGAGTACAGCTGTTCTGAAGTGGAACTCAACCCAGCATAGCTAACCAGTGCCTCTTCTAAACCAACTAGATCATAATCTTTCCATGTCTTAGGTACACTGAATTAATTTACACTAATAACTATTTAATTATAAGTAGGTACGTTGTTACTGTGCCTGCCTCTGTGTCAGCAGGTACTCGTACTGAAAGAATAGGTATTGATGCGTCCCTGCTTTTAAATGTATGCTGTGTATGAACCATAGAGCCGAAACATAAGAACATAATGACGCCTGTTGGGTTGTCTAGTTTGACAGGTCCAGCACCAGAGCGTTCGGGTTCACTCTCCCATTCCCGGTCTCCCGAGCCAGTTTGGGTCTTTAATCCCACGTAAACATGCTGACGTGGTTTTGCACTCTGGTTACACTACAGTGTCATTACACGTATTAGAGCCGTGAGTCGGCAGCTATTAAAAGCACCTGATACGCTCGCTTGGCCTAATCGTACTGTACCGTAACTGAGCTGGGTAACATTTTCAGTGAAAGAGGCTTTGTTGTGATGAGTGAAATGCCTTTCCTCCTACACATTCTGTCTCTCGCTCCGTCTCGCTCTCCGTCTCTTCCTCTGGGTGTAGCGCCGGGATCAGTTTCTTGTCCTGAGTGGATCTGGTTCTATCTCTCGCGTTCAGGCCTTCAGCCGTTCCAGTCTGCTCGCTGTGCCAAGTAAAGCCGAGGGCACAAAGCCCAGCCTTCCTGCTGAGCTTTAGTCTCTCTCTCTCTCTCTCTCTCTCTCTCTCTCTGCGCTGGCCGACTCTAATATTATCCCTCAGGCCTGTGAGTTCTAGCCCTGGATTAATTGCGACAGGCTCTGCCACCTCGGAAATCCGGCCTATATTTATATTCCCCAATAACGATCCGAGCTAAATGTATTTATTTTCCCCAGGCTGGAGTTATCTTGGAAGGGGAGGGGGGGTGTATGTGAGTTGGGAGGAGGGAATGAAGGTTGGAGGCTCAGAGCTGTAAGTACAGTACCCCCCCCCCCCTCCCCCCTCCCACCACCACCACCACCCCCTTTTAATGAATGGCCTCCATTGCGCTGTTACTTTTCCCTGCAGGACAGTACCATTACCTTTGACAGATGATACGTTCCTCCTTTGAAACTGTGATCTTAAGCACATTGTCATTGAAAATCTGATTCACTCTTTTCCTCATTCACCCCCCCCCCCCCCCCCCACCCCAAAACACTCCCTGGCTGTATTCCCATTACCATTCCCTACTTTGTTACACCCCTCCTCTCTTCCTCTCTCCTCTCCCCACCCAGGGTTATGATGTTGATCCTCCAGTAATTCCATTTGGATGCGAGCTCTGCTCTAGAGCACGGCAGCACTTCCACACTCTCCGAAATACGAACTCTCTTACATTACATTTCAAAAATAAAAGGTCCTACACGCATACAGAAGGAGCTCTTTAATGCAGTGAGTTTAGCTTAAACATACAGAAGACACTTATTTAACATTTCTCTGATGTTCCACGTCGAAGGTTGGCCAGATGTGGTTTTACACGCCCTGTAATTTGTTCCTAGTCTTTTTTGGTGAAGTTATTATATTAAGACGAGCTCTGCTCTGATTGGCTGGCTTACAGTGAGACGCTGTGACGATCGCACAGACGCAACATTCCAAACTAGACTAAATAAAATGCCCCTCTGTGTAAATAAATAAGCTCCCCCCTCATACTGTTCAGTTCTCTATGCTGGTTACTCTGAGCTGCTAGTAGTAACGTTACCTGTACCAGCTACTCTCTTTCATCTGGAACTCAAAGTAGATGAAAGGTGTCTCTGTGAGACGTTCAGTTGAAGATGATCTGCTTCAACCAGCACACAGTGATCCTGATGACAGCATGGCTGCTACTTCCAGTCACTGTTGGAGGTTGTGGTGCTAATAAAGGTGGAGCTGCTCGTCTCTTCAGTCTCTTCAGTGTTGAACGCTGAGCTGAAGCTGCTCCATGTTGGTGCGAGTGTTGGAGAGACTGTCTGGAGTGAAATGTACAGACTGCAGAGTTACTGTTGTTCAGGATTCTGTTGAAGCTGAGCTTGTTTAGGGAATTCTCCGTTCCACCTTAAATGGAGCTGCGGTTACATTCTGGTGTCTGTAGGAGCTGCAGTGTTTAAGGTGGAACGTTAGATGAAGAATGTGGAGAAGAGGAACTTTAGGCTGGGTTAAAGATGAACATGGAGCTCTGACTGTTGGGTTGTTTGTTGGGAAGGAATGAAAAGTGGTGACGTTCCTTCACAGCCTGGAACGCCGGATTTCTCCACATAGTCTCCAGTCTGGTTGTTGTTGTGGTTGTGTGTAAGTGTTGGAGGTGTAGATATTAACGAGTCTGTTACGTAACAGGTTAGGATTCTAAGCTCGGACTGTTTTATCGTCTCTCTTCTGTAAAAGCAGGATTTGTATTTGAAGAACAGAGTTTGAGGTTCCCGGTATGTACAGTTCTAAGTACTAAACTACTTATTCTACTATGCAACAATATAAATACTGAGATAAACTAATATTGTATGAATATTCTTTATGTGCATATGAATAATAAATATGATACCCTGTCATCAAAGTGTGTAATCCTCTGCTCCCTCCTCCCTGCATTTCCAGCTGGAGCGGACCCCCCCCCCCCCCCCCCCGCTCGCTCCTCCGTTTGTGGCTAGACTCTGCTTTTTTCCTCTCAATTTGCTGCTAATTTGCTGGAAGTGCCCTTTCAAGGCCTCTCCGGGGCCGCCTGAGCTTTTTTCCCTGTTCTGCGTGCACGAGCGTGGGCACGGCGAGTGTGCTAAGCGGTCAGCGGCACTCAAGCCTGGTCAGCGGCACTCAAGCCTGGTCAGCGGCACTCAAGCCTGGTCAGCGATGCTCCAGTCCAGTTAGCTCCTGCGGTCACCAGCGCTGTCACTTCCAGGCTGCAGCCACAGAGGCATGACAAAAACTGACCACTTAAAGGTCAGATGGATTTTTTTTTTCTTTTTTTTTTTTTTTAGCGCTGGGGCCCAGCAGCCTGGGTCGAGCTAAACACAGGCTCAGTAACACACAGGCTTACAGCAGCGCGGTTCTGTAAAGAACAGGGCCCTCAAGGGACCAGGGGTCGGGTCGTTGGGCTGTGCTGGTCAACCGTTGAAGTAGAAAGTGAAAAGACTAAGATCTGCTATCAGCCTTTTCTTATGACCAGAGATGGAAGGATAGATCGGCTGTGTATCGGTATCGGCTGATTTGTAATCAAAATATGTGATCGGTGATCGGCCAGTGTTTCTCCAATTTAACCGATACCGAGAGCCGATCGATGGCGTTTAACAAATGAGCCTAATTTCTGTATTTCCAGCTAGCGTTTCGTTGAAACCCCCTCCGGCCAAGTCCTTGCAATTCCTATCTGAACCACTAGGTGGAAATACATACCCTTTCATTTTCAACAGACTGACTAAAGCAGCAGCTTCGCGAGAACAGTTTACAGCGTTCATGGCATGTGCTGATTGAAAACCAACCCTCTGGCAGTTTGTTACCGTATGTGACGCAGACTCACAAAACAAACAACCCAGAACACCATACAGACCAGATCTGACCGGTACGAACAGAACAGCAGCAACAATTCAATATTCTACATTTAATGATTACAGATTTAGTTTAAAATAACAGAGTCTGTGTTTAATGAGGAACTCTGAGGAACTTGGGGCTGGAGTTGTGGGCGGCTTCGGCTGCTGGGGTTGAAGCCAGGCTTGCCCCCCTTGCCGAGCAAAGAGTGAGGAAGGTTTGGAAAAGAGGGAGGAGCTTGGGTGCGAATTTTGGTCACGAGAAGGTGAGGGCGGAGGAGTGGTTCATATGGAGTGTGAAATGGTTGAGGGGTGGAGTTAGGGCGTGGTCCTTTTCTCAAACTTGAGTTATTTCATAACTTCATTATGTTTCAGTGGTGTATCCTGTTTACCGAAGAAGTCTAGTATCAGCATCTCATACCATCAGCTACTGAAACACCAACACACCACACATACCGTTCAGTATATTTCAGTATATTTACTGTTTAAATACTGAACTGAATGAATTCAGTGTTTATTTATAGAGAAAGTAAATAAAATGTGTGTCTTCTTGTTAACTCAGCTACATTTAATTAAGCTAATTTATTTAATTAGCTTTTTTAGTTTTAAATTAAGGGTCTAAATGTATTGATTGCAGTTTTGGGGATATTTGTTTGATTTACTTTGTTTATTTACTGTTAATTTTATTAAAAATATTATGCTGTTTCATATGAGCTTGTTAAAAATGGTAATAATCCAGTTTAGACCATGTTTAATGACTTGCTTGCGCTAATAACTACATGTAGCCCTGCCGTGGCTTATAGACCCACCCTCGATCGGTATCGGCTATCGGCCCACAGCGCTGAAAGGTGATCGGCGATCGGAATCGGCCTCAAAAACATTGATCGGTCCATCTCTAGTATAAAGTGGTAAACAGCCTTGTTTACACATCTAGTTTCATTATGGTTGAAGACGAGGACTGTTGTGTCTCACGTCCTCTTCTCATTCATTGAGCCAGTAGGGTCTTCAGCCAATCCGCCGAACATGCAAACGACAGCACAACAACTACACGAACCTGTTTGTCCACAGTCCAGTCAGGTGTCCCCAGTAATTGTCCATATGGATGTTACTCACAGCCGTCTTCTTGGTGTCCCCTCGCATTACAGTCACTGCCGTGGCAATGTTTGTGCTATGAACAAAAGAGGTTGCTGGAAAGAGAGAGCAACCATTAGGACAGAAAAAAAAAACAAAAAAACCAAAACAAACACAACATCAACCCACGGAAACGTCCCCCCGAAGCTCTCCCGCCCCCCTCCCGTGAGCTAGCGTGAGTGAAATTAGCCTGAGCAGTGACGGATGTGCCGGCGTAAATTAAACTAGCTCCCGCTTCTGCTAGGTGACAGCGCAGAGGTGATTAGACTCCGTCCCCCAACGTTTCATAATTTATGGATCCGCGCCTCCGGAACGCCTGCGCTTGAACAGAGACCCCGCACACTTCATTGACCAGGGCCATTACGGGGTGGGGTGTGTATGTGTGTGTTGGGGGGGGGGTCGAGTTAAAAATGGCCTCATTTCCTCTTTAGAAGCCACATTTTCTCTGGGCCAGGCGCGACACAGGCCCCTCGCGTGTTGTTTGGACCCTCGCGTGTGTGAAATGTGCTGACCGCGGTCCAGAAGCACAGCTTTTGTGTTGCGAACAGATCCCCCCTCTTCATATTTAAGCAGACGCCTTCGGTGAGACACGCCAAAGCTGCACACTGGCATCTCTGTGGGGGTCTCCCAGCGCTTCAGGCGAGGAGCTGCTCGACTGCACTCTACCCTGCTACCCCTTGCACTACTGCGTGCTGACGGATGGGGCCTTTTTAGTGGGCTTTAGAAGTTGTTATTTTTGCTGTACACTGGATAAACTTTAGGTAACTGTCCAAAGAACTACAAAGTTTTTACCTGTAAGGACGTCTTCACACCTGTAGTTGGTTTCTCTGGTCCGGATCTGTTAATGAGTTTGGTTACTTGGAGCGTTTCCTCCTCGGTTAAGTTTGTTTTCAGGCAAAAACCTAATTGCAACAAAATGCGCCCCAACAAACCACATGAGCACGTTCTCTCCTCTGATTGGTCAGAGCTGTCTGGTGTGCGAGCAAGAAAGTAAACACAGGGAGAAGATCCGGTTTTCCCAAACTATTGCACATTTCTTGTAGAGCGTATCACGGAGCAGCGGCAGAGACAGCATCTGTTCATAGCTGTAATAATAATCTGATAATATACCTGCACTACAGTCCACCTGCAGACCACCCAGCTCACTCCAAACATCAAGTAGACAACGTCCCTCACCGCTAGTCCAAGAGAGACCTCGCTTCATTGTCCTCGCCCTGTTAGCTGCTCCAGTTCTCCAGTTCTCTGTTTACACCATCTGCCGCATCCCATAATGCAAAGCACACCTGGCTGAAGGGGATGTTCAGATCAAACTTGTGGAGAACACCTAATACTTGGGTCGGATCGAGGTGGGATCACGTTCTCACCACAAACGAACCACTCCAGAGGTTTGGAACCGGACTGAGACCACCTCCTCTCAAGGGTCTCGGTGCGGTTGTTTTGGACCGCACCCGAGTGCGATTACAGTTTTCACACCTGCCAAAACAAGAACCACTCCAAACGAACCAGAGTCCGTTTGAACCGGACTCACTAGTACTGGTGTGAAAACGGCCTAATGGAAGTCAATGGAACCAGAATGTTTTCCAAGCTATTTTGGAAATAGCCAATCCCAGCGTTCATTGAGCGGCCGCTAGTCCATCGCAGGCCAGGTACATACTCAGGCATACACATTCACACCTAGGAGTCAACTGAGCATCTACAATCCACATGACTGTTTGTTTGTCTCTGGGCTGTGGGAGGAAACCCATGTGGACCGAAGAAAACATGAAAACTCCATAGAGAAAGGATCCCAGATGCCCCAGGAATCGAACCCAGGGGCCAGCCCTACCTGCTGCACCAATACAAATCATATTACCTCCTGTTTGTGAACACAAATGTGGTGTAGATTGAATCTACCAGACTGCAGTGGTTCCTGCTCTAGTGTTAATGAGCTATGTTTGAAATGCCAGCTTGGTTTTGTTGGTGCCTTCTAAGAGTTGACTTAGGCCTTAGCTGAGACCACCGCACCGGAGTTGGACGGAAAAAAGTCGGTCCGTTTTTGGGACGGCGATGTAGGACGTATAAAATATCATATCGAAATCCGATCCCACGAGGAGACGCAGATGGAAAAATCTCGCCGCTCTGACGCCCGAGGCGAGGAAAGTTGGTCGAGCTCTCCATGTGCGATTCAGGCGGCGCTTCATTTCCCCTGCGTTAGAAACGTTAGCAGATATGTTGAAGTTTCCATTAAAGTGTCAGTCCGCTCATTATAGATCGGAGAAGGTGGCCCCATCACCATGGTTACTTCTCTCCGAGGTGCAAACTGTTTTTAATGCCGATATGCGTGTCAGCGCCTATCGCGCCCTTCCATTTTTATCACAATTAATTAGAGCATCAGAAAAAAAGGATAAGGTGGGGGCAGTCCAGGAGAGAGCAGGGAAAATCCAGCCTCACTGGTCTCCTTTGATAGCAGGTTCTGGCAAACCTGTGGACGAGGCGCCACGGCAGTCAGTTATGTCTCGTACTGGGATGGTAAATCCGTTAACTGGGCGAGGAGCGAGTTCTGACACTTTCATTTCAGTCTGAATCGGACTTCCTTGAATGGGTCCCCTTAAATGCGGACCTTGTGACTTAGGAATAGTGGAACAGGGCTGTGACCACTTATCAATTTATTGGCCTGTGAGCATCATGTGGAAACACTATCAGTATCTCTCGCTCTTAACGGTGTCCTTTAACTAGCATTCACGAGCGAGGAAGAAAACATGGATTCATCAAATAGCGGCTGTGACGAATGTATCATTATATTTTTAGTCCATTCAGCTAAAAGTGGGGACATGGTCGAGTTTAAGGCTCTGCCCAAGTTCTGAGGTCTCCAGGGTGTGAGCCTTGAGTCTCATATCTCAAAGAGGCCCAAAACTTGAGGTTGACTTGAGGGGTTCAAGTCTAACTTAAGCCTCTGGGGTGTGATCCTAAGTCTACTCAAGTCTTGGGGTCTTCAAGTCTCTCAGTCTCTGGGGTTTGGGTCAGACTTGAAAGTTTCTTGTGCATGTCCACATGGGTTTTCTTTCAGGGTTGGAGTCTAGCTTGAGCCTCGAGTCTCAGGGGTGGAGTCTGAGTCGCATGCCTGGGGTTTGAGTTTGTTGAAAGGGCCTGGAGCTTGCGTCTCTGAAGTTTGAGTCTGATTTAAGTCTTTGGGATTCAAGCCAGAGTTAAGTCTGAAGTTTCAGGAGGTTAAGTCAGAATCAAGTCTTTGAGGTTCAAGTGTGACTCTGGTGTTTAAGTCTGACTCTAGTCTCTGAGAAACAAAAGCCTAGTCTATCAGGGGCTTAAGTTCAAGATTAAGTTGAGAGTCTCTGGGGTTTGAGTCTGACTTTAGTCTCTGGGAAACAAAAGCCTAGTGTATCAGAGGCTTGAGTTCAAGATTAAGTTGAGAAGCTCTAGGGTTTGAGTCTGACTCTAGTCTCTGGGGAACAAGCCTAGTTTATCAGGGGCTTGAGTTCAAGATTAAGTTGAGAGTCTCTAGGGTTTGAGTCTGACTGTAGTCTCTAGGGAAGAAGCCTAGTCTATCAGTGGCTTGAGTTCAAGTTTAAGTTGAAAGTCTCAGGGGTTTGAGTCTGACTCTAGTCTCTGGGGAACAAGCCTAGTCTATCAGGGGCTTGAGTTCAAGATTAAGTTGAAAGTCTCAGGGGTGAGAGTCTGACTCTAGTCTCTGGGGAACAAGCCTAGGGGCTTGAGTTCAAGATTGGCAGTCTCTGGTGTTTGAGTCTGACTCTAGTCTCTGGGGAACAAGCCTAGTCTATCAGGGGCTCGAGTTCAAGTTTAAGTTGAGAGTCTCTAGGGTTTGAGTCTGACTCTAGTCTCTGGGGAACAAGCCTAGTCTATCAGGGGCTTGAGTTCAAGATTGAGAGTCTCTGGGGTTTAAGTCTGACTCTAATCTCTGGGAAACAAGCCTAGTCTATCAGGGGCTTGAGTTCAAGATTAAGTTGAGAGTCTATGGGGTTTAAGTCCGACTCTATTCTTTGAGGAACAAGCCTAGTCTATCAGGGGCTTGAGTTCAAGATTAAGTTGAGAGTCTCTGGTGTTTGAGTCTGACTCTAGTCTCTGGGGAACAAGCCTAGCCTATCAGGGGCTTGAGTTCAAGATTGAGAGTCTCTGGGGTTTAAGTTTGACCCTAGTTTCTAGGAAACAAGCCTAGTCTATCAGGGGCTTGAGTTCAAGATTAAGTTGAGAGTCTATGGGGTTTAAGTCCGACTCTATTCTTTGAGGAACAAGCCTAGTCTATCACGGGCTTGAGTTCAAGATTAAGTTGAGAGTCTCTGGTGTTTGAGTCTGACTCTGGTCTCTGGGGAACAAGCCTAGTCTATCAGGGGCTTGAGTTCAAGATTGAGAGTCTCTGGGGTTTAAGTCTGACTCTAATCTCTGGGAAACAAGCCTAGTCTATCAGGGGCTTGAGTTCAAGTTTAGGTTGAGAGTGTCTGGGGTTTGAGTCAAGAGTTCAGGCTCAAGTCTTTAGTAGAGAATTCCAAAATATGATGTGTAACTGAAACTGTAGCTGTAGTAGTGCTAATTCCTAATTTCTACCTCCAGGTTGGGATGAGTCAGGGCAGCTTTTTTCATAACCGAGTTGGCCTGGAACGCTGGTACTTGGCATGTCATTGCTGAACTTTCACAAGTCCTGAGTCCTGAGTCACAAGTCAGGTCACAAGTCAGGTCAACTCGCTAGGTCTCTCGTCCCAGCCCTTTTTTGCAACTGCAACAACGGCATCACGCAAGTTCCCAACTTCCAGAGCTCCGTCATTCCCCGCTTATATGCTTTTACGAAAGCCTCTGTGATCAGCAGCTTTGATCTGCCTGTTCCCGGGAGTCGAACTCTCCCTCGGGAGAATGTGTCGCGGCGGCGTTCCTCCCTCCCTCCCTCCCTCCTTCCCTCCGTTCATTTATTTTGCCTCCCTTTATTGCATTCCTTACACACACCTTTCAAGAGTGCTTTCATCAACGCCTCTGACATGATTCATTTTTAAATTCCCATTAACTTCACATCCTGACAGAGAGACTTATATGCCGAAACGGGAAACCATGGCAACCAGCGCAAAGTCTCTGAGATCGATGTTAACAAATTGTCTGTTAAAGAGTGGTCCACAATAGCCCTACGTGCAAAGGCGTCGCACGGAAGAAAGAAGGGATGGAGCCCGGCGGGAAGGAGCCCGACGGGAAAGCACCGGAACGCGTCTACGAATCGCCAAGATGCGGCATTCCCGGCTAATTGCCATCGCAAAACGAGACGGAGACTCACGAAAGTGGGCCGTCAATGGAGCCCCTTGTGCCCCAGGTCTGTTGTGTCTGTGGAGATGTGGCCAATCGCGCCTCCTCTGACCGCAGCTTGCGCAAGCCGAGTCCTCCGCATCACTTACCGGAGCTCGCGTGCCCACTTTTCTCAGACCCGGACACGAGATGCCCCGCTGCCCCGCGGCCTACTCGCCCAGCCCACGCTATCTCCCCAGCCCCTAAGAGCAGGACACAAACGGCCCCACTGTCAGCGTCCTCCATTGTCCCGACCCAAAGTCCACCACCAGCTTCTGCCGAATGTGCCTCACCCTTGAGCCCTCTCGTTAATTGCCGCGACCCCGTAACGAATTCCGCCGCATCTCCCCGACGCTGTGTTCGGACAAACTCAGCTTTTCTGCGCTGCGGTTTTCAGAGACGAGCGATTGTGGGGGGGGACGGGTGGGCGGGTAGCGGCACCTCGGCGCCCAGAACACGTCTTCGGCCTACGCCGCGAGCCGCCCCCCCCCCCCCCCCCTTCCATCAGTGTCGTAACTCCGCTCTTCTCCAACTCGTACAAACAGCCTCTGTTTCCAAAAGCCCTCGGAAGCCAGGAGTTTCTATTGGGTCGATTTGGAATTAGGGAGTGCGGTAAACATACCTCATCAGCTCGTGTAGCTTCCAGCTTGCCTCCGTTTTGGCCCCGTGTATATTGGCTGTGTGCTTTTAAATGTAATTTAACGGCCCTCTTAAAGACGTGTAAAGTACCAATTTTATGATTGCGATTGCCAGCGTCTGAAGGCCCTGACTCGATCCAGGCCGCAGACCTTTAAAAAAAAAAAAACGACAAAAAAAAAAAAAAGCCTACTTGACGTAAGTCTTTGAATGAGCGCTAACTCCAGGGACGCCAACTCGCCATGTTTTCTTTCCATTTGCGAGCGCTACACTCCCAGCGTTTGTGTTTTCTTCTCCCCTAGAAACACAGACACACACCCCTATTGTGAGCTGACAGTGGTAGATCTTCATTAGTACCCCGAGTTGACGTGATAGCATTACCGAAGGCCTTTCGGCAAGTTGCCAGGGCGATTCACTCGCGGAGAACGGCTTAGGTGTGATAAATGTTGCTTATCACCTCTTGGCCCTGAAAAGGTCGGCCAACTGACCTTTGCTCCCAGTCTTTCCACATTGCCGTCAGCCCTAGAGAACTCGAGGAGACGATAAACCATTGAGGATTCAAGGCCACTTGAAACTGACAGTGTGAGATATAGATCAGATTCCTTCTGGAACAAACACTTGAAATGATGGTTATATTTGAAGAAAAAATAAAAATAGTACATGGTCAGTAGATATGACCTCCAGATTACGTATTAGATTTTCACTTTATCTTTATTACGCAAAACACAGGCAGTGTCCAGATTCCGGACGAGCCAGGTTTCCATTCATGATGAAATTGTTACCGGTTTTATTGTAATCCACAGCAAAACTCCTGATGGTTAGTGTTTTCATTATCATATTTTTAATTATCATTAAAACTGTGGTCATTACTGTCCAGCATCTACTTTAATATCTTAATATATTAACCTTAATATATATATATATATATATAGTTATCAAGTTATAAATTCAAAGCAGAAGCAAGGTAGGATAGTTTAACAGTCTGAACGTCCTTATCAGAAAAGGTTATCAGCATTTAAATAATAATAATTAGAATATTTTGATTGTTTAAGGTCATGAGTCATTTTAACAATACGGGTACAATAGATTAGTCTCTATTATTGTGATATTTAAATCTTTAGATACTTCAGATTGATAATTTGCTTATCGTTGCCATCCAGGAAAAATCTCGTATTCATGCAATTTTCAGTTTTCTATGTAATTTGAACTCCTCAGTTGTCCTTCATATTGGGTGTCTCTCAAAACCTAGTGAGGGTCTACATAGACAGGATTGTACGTCATAGTATGTGCTTTAAGAAAGCATCGAACGCTTCCTCAGCTGCTAAGACAATCCCATGATGCAACACAGGCTAATCTAGGAGCAGTGAAGTGGTTTTAAAATGTGAGATATTTTGATTCTCTCTGGAGTTTTAATGTGTTTCTGGTCATATAATCACACAAAACAGTATTTTATTATCAACTCTGTAACGAGTCCTTCACCATTTACACCTTTTATACTCCAGACATTGGGCTATAGTTTTGGATGCTGGCTGGTAACTTAGCAACCAGCTAAACCCTCGGTGGCGTGCTGCAGTGGGGGGAACAAGCCGTGACGCAGTCTCTCTCTAACTAGAGCGTCTCAGTAATCTGTTTTATGAGGAGAGATGAGGAGAGAACGCTGATACTTACACACTCACTACCTAGACAGCCTACTTAGACACTCACTAGGATTTGAGACAGACCCATTGTGTCATGACGACTGGACCTATACAGATGCTCCAGTGCAGCTTTAATCAAATTCTATTGAATTCCATTGAAAGTAAAGAGCGTTTTTGTCCTTTGCTGTGTAGGTTATCAGTTTGGAGAAGCTGGTTTATCTTTGGGTAGCGATGTTATCCAAACGAAATATGATCAATAATAATGGAAATGCGTTCGCCAAATGACAAGAGTTTTAGAACCAATCAGGTGTCATGAACCCGTGACCGGACTGGGGAAAATATCGATACCTTTGTTACCTTATCAAAGAAAAGATGGTGAACAGACATGAAACACTTTCCGTCTTAAGCTGCTTAACGTTGAAGATTTCTCTGTAAACTTGCTCCGAAGTTTTTGTACGAATAAGATTAAGGGCGCTAGAAAGTCTGGTTCAAACGGACTCTGGTTTGTTTGGTGTGGTTCTTGTTTTGGCAGGTGTGAAAACAGTAATCGCACTCTGATGCGGACCAAAAACAACCACACCGAGACCCTCGAGAGGAGGTGGTCTCGGTCCGGTTCCAAAGGAACTCTGCAGTGGTTCGTTTGTGGTGAGAACGTGATCCGACCTCGATCCAACCCAAGTATTAGTTGTTCTCCACAAGTTTGATCTAAACATCTCCTGCAGCCAGGTGTGCTTTGCATTATGGGATGCGGCAGATGGCGTAAACAGAGAACTGGAGAACTGGAGCAGCTAACAGGGCGAGGACAGAGAAGCGAGGTCTCTCTTGGACTAGCAGTGAGGGACGTTGTCTACTTGATGTTTGGAGTGAGCTGGGTGGTCTGCAGGTGGACTGTAGTGCAGGTATATTATCAGATTATTATTACAGCTATGAACAGATGCTGTCTCTGCCGCTGCTCCGTGATACGCTCTACAAGAAATGTGCAGTAGTTTAGAAAACCAGATCTTCTCCCTGTGTTTACTTTCTTGCTCACACAGCAGACAGCTCTAACCAATCAGAGGAGACGACGTGTTCACGTGGTTTGTTGGGGCGCATTTAGTTAAGTTTAGGTTTTTGCCTGTGAAAACAAACTTAACCGAGGAGGAAACTCTACAAATAGACAAACTCATTAACTGATCCGGACCAGTGAAACCAACTACAGGCATGGTGGCACAGTGGGTAGTTCTGGTCCTACATCAAGAAGGCTTGGATTCCCGGTTGTGGTTCTATGAGGAGTTTGCATGTTCTCCCTATTGTCTCTGTGGGTTTCCTACTCCTGGTGTTCCGGTTTCCACTCACAGTCCAGACTCATGCAGTCCGGTTGGAGATACTAAATAAACTAAATTGCCCCCTAGTTGAGTGTGAGTGTCTGTATATCTACCCCTTTCCAGAGTAGACTCCAGCATCTTCCCAACCCAGAGGGTGAGCAGCTTGGACAATAAATGAATGCATGAATATTCTTATTTCTGTGTTTAATGGTAGATACTTTATGGATCTCAGAGGGAAATTCAAGATCTCCACATTTAACCTATCCATGCAGTGAAACACTCACATACACTACCGCTCAAAAGTTTGGGATCTCAGTGAAATGTTCTTGTTTTAATGGAGTATCTTCTTCCTTAACACAACAATGGACTGACGGGTCTCTAAAGAAAGTTATTTCTTTCTGGTCATTGTGAGTCGATCAGCAAGCCATCAACTGCTGATCTTCAGATACTAAACTAACCTAGAATGTTGTTCCCTTTTATACTCACTTATTAGTAGAATGTTTTTCAGCTGTGCATCACAATTGAGCAAGAGTGTCCTAACAACCAATTAGTCCAATAACATCCTTAACTTGGATTGGTGGTCGTACCAGGAGATTTAGACCGAGGACTGAGAATCGCTGATAATAGAACTATATGCAAAATAAGCCTCTATACAAAAATAGACTTTAATACAAACAATTTTATTCTTTAAAAATCATCTGATACACTTACATTCATTGTGTTTGTAAATTGCATGAAAATTGCATGAAATTAAACTCTAAAATGATTCTAAACTTTTGAGTGGTAGTGTATATACACACACACACTAGTGAACAGACACACTAGGGGGCAGTGAGCACACTTGCCCAGAGTGGTGGGCAACCCTACCACAGCGCCCGGGGAGTAGTCAGGGGTTAGGCGCCTTGTTCAAGGGCACTTCAGTCATGTCCTGTCGGTTCATGGGATCAAACCGACAACCTTATGGTCGCAAGGCTGGTTCCCTGACCTCCAGCCCACCAACCAAAGCTCTGTTTTCATGGTTGTGGCCCAAACTAACGTGTGTCAGGACGGAGACAGAATTCAACTTACTTGCAGCCTAGCATAAAAAGCTTATACAACAAGCAACACACTGTCTATAACCATGAGGAGGTTATAGGAAATGTGGAGGACCATCGCTGAAAGGCTTTGACTGATGGTGAGTAAGTTCATTCCCCTCACCGGCATGCAGGAAATACCTGTAGAATCTCTCATTCAGCTACACGTCCTGTGAGACATCTCCCCAGGTTGTGGCATCATTCAGTTTCAGGGCTTAAAACAAATGTGTGAAGGTCTCACTTGCAATAGCTAAATGGAAACTTTTATCAAACTTTTCGTTCATTTCTTACGCACCTTCTTAAAAGCTTCGTAAACCAGTCAGGCTTGTCTGTGAGGCTGGCATGGCGACAACCAAGATGACGGGTAGGCTGTGTCCCAGTGACCAGAACTTATAAATGTCAGAAAGATTAGAATCTATAAAAGGGGCTCAGACTGGGCTACAAACGTGTGAGTCATATCTGGAGGCTCTCACAAAGGGTCCGATTCTGAATAGAAGTGAATAGAAGTAGCTCAAGTTCACTTGTTTTTTTTTTTAGAATTTAGAACTAGAATTAGCCACAGGTATCTGCACACAGCAGAATTTGACCTCAGCATTTAACCCATCCATGCAGTGAAACCATGCCCAGAGCGGCGGGCAGCCCTATCCATGGCGCCCTGGGAGCAGTTGGGGTTAGGTGCCTTGCTCAAGGGCACCTCAGTCATGGCCTGCCGGTCCCATGGATCAAACCGGTGACCTTCCGGTCACAGGACCGGATCCCTAACCTTCAGGCCACGACTGCCCTTATTTTATTTTTATTTCTTTTTTATTATTATTATTATTTTTTTTAGAATTTTTAGAATTTAGAACCAGAATTAACCACATGTTTTTGCACACAGCTGTAAGGAACACTTAAAGACTTGCTGTGAAATGTGATCTCCAAAACCAGCCCAAAGTAGGTTACGGAGATCCCAGCCGTGTGTGAAAGAGGACATTTGGTAGATATTGTGTTTGTCTCATGGCAGGACATTCACAAAACGTCTGGTGTTGATAGTTTTGATGTGGAGAACGTTGACGTGGACAGCAAGTTCGGTCTGCGAGGGCCTTTACTTTAGGTACAGCAACCCCGATCTGATATCACAGCAACATACTGTAACCCTGCACCGTCCAGCCATGACTGCAGCCGTGGAAAGGAGTTTTGTTTTCTTTCGGACCCCTGAATCTTATCTTCGCTTCCTTCAGGAACAGAGAACTATGCAAATGTTCTGTCCCCTCGTTTATCCACACTTATCTCACATGTCTCCTACATTGGTTCACGTTCTCACAGGGCTGAGGTTGTTTCTTATTAAATGTTTCTGCTAAAATGCGTGTCTGGCTTTGTTTGGTCCGACCTCCGACCCTCGAGTGCTGTTCAGCTTTGGTTTCTCACAGGAGAGATAAGTTTAGCAGGATGAAAGGAGAGGGAACCGAAGGAAAGGAATGCGAAAGCTTGTTTTCTTTTTTTCCCCGTCTCCTCTGCTGACGTCTCGAGGCATTTCACAACGTTGTGTGTTTCCTCTCGAAAAATTTCGGAGCAGACCACAGCTTCCCTGCGTTGCTCCTCGAGGTTTTCACAACCCACCAACTGGGCATACGTGGAGATGAGCCGCAATCGTATCCCTGAACATCGGACCTCAGAAAACAAGGCCGCGGAAAGCCTTTGGCCGGTGATCGCTCTCCGAACGCAGTGTTGAAATGTAACAGAGTGGACAGCTGTGGTATTTAGGGCTGGACATGCGAGTCAAGGAATTTTGCTGATTGCCAAAGTTGTTCTGGAGACCAGTTAAGCCCCTTTGCAAGGTGGAAGAACTCCAATGATCACTAAAATTAGCCCTCCGAAATTGCGAGAGGGTTGCGTTGCGTTGCAACATAAGCACAGCTGTGGCTGGAAGCGCAGCCCAGCGCGCGCAGCCAATGCCGGCGCCCGTGTAGGCAGTTTTGAAAGTTGGGCTTCGAGTCTGGCTTCCAAATCGAGGGCACCTCGGTCTCATGGCGACTCTCGCCAGGTGGGAAGGAGACAGCCGAGCTCCTCGCACCCTGAGGGTCAGCCTCCAGTCCCTGTTCCTCGCAGTCCCGATTGAGACATTCCGCCCAGTTTAAGCTGCTTTAACGTCCCCTCTGTCCCCTCCGCTTGACAAATCTGCTTCCTCCGTGTCCACTCGCTGAAGACCCGTGGATTAGTTTCTAATTTCAGTGTCGCTATCTGTTCAGGCTTCCAAATGACACAAAGCGTGAAGTGCGGAAGGGGTTTCGTGGGGAGTGGGCTATTGTTTGGGTACAGGGGTCTTTTTTTTTTTGTTTTTTTTTTTTTTGAGAGCTTGTCTGACCCAAGGGCCTTGTCAGGAGGGAAATTTACATAAAAAGGCAAAACGTCCCGAAACTGCCCTCGGGTGCCTGTTTAAAAAGAGTGGCCATGTAACTGTCAAAACTTTGTGTGTGTATATATATTCTCCCGGACGCAGAGGCTCATAAAATATTTAAAGAGTTTTTCTCTCTCTCCCTCCGCTGGAGTCTCGTTCCCTCTCTACTTTTCTCTGAACCGGAGCTCCAGACTGGCTTCTCTCGACTCGTTTCAGACTTGCACGTCAGCATCTAAGTTTGGCGAAACGCAGCGAGAGCAGCACTTTTCTCCGGCACGAATGCAGCCTCCGCTCTGATCTCGGGCACAAACGCCAACTCAGATCCTCAAGGCACTGCTGGGGCTGCTGGAGTCCTCGTCAGCGTCGACATCAGAACCCTCTGTTGCTCGACACAATGGGCCCACCTGACACTTGGCTTGCGCGCTGGTGCAAAACTCATCTGTCTTTCTCTCAGTTCGGGTGCTGGCCCCCGCTGTTTCCATCCCAGTCAGCGTCTCTTTCTCCTCACCCTGGTCAAGTTTCAGACTCCAGCCAGCATCCGTTCGCTGGAAGGTGCGGGACGATAGTCCAGGTCGCTGGCTTTTCCAGATGTCCTCGATTTGGGTTGAACGTTTGACCTCATCTCACTCAACGACAAACATTCGAGTAATCCGAGCGCTCATCAGAAGAATAGGGTTCCTAACTGTTAATGTTATGACCAAAACAAGCGCGAGTAGAACTTGCATGTCGTTGTGTTAGGCTGTCTAGAGAGATTTGTTTTTCTGAGAGAGATGCGGATCTCGAGGCCGAAGCCAAAACAGCGCACACACGTTCAAAGGCACTTGACAAATATGAAAGAAGGAGGCGAACTGGCTGTTTCGTGAACAAGGAGGGACCATGAGGGCCTTTGTCTAGCAACACGTTGGGCTTTGGAATGTTTTGCTAAGCGATTGCTGCTGGACAGGTGGCTGGTGGGGTGGGGGGGTGGGGGGTGCTAATTGATTAATGAGTGCAATGATATATGACGGCCCCCTCCACTCCCTTCAGGCATCTCTTAAAGCAACAACGTCCTCCTAAATCATCTCCTACCAGCTCAGGGAAGAAAGCACCAGACAATTACTGGGATTTGCATAAGAATAGGCAAGGGAGGGGGCGGAGGAGGGCATAAGGCATCGTAGGCCCTTGGCCTTCATAGTAAAATGAGGCTTTTGAGAACTTCACCTCCGATCTGGGATACCGTGGATGCCACATGGTTCGTAAATTCCTGCATTGGATTTACGAAGAACTGCTGCTGGCATGGTATGTATGTTGGTCTGATTGTCGCCAGCCTCCAGACTGGTTCTCACATGACCCGACTCCTCGGTCGACTGCTGCCCGGTGTTCCGGAAGCTGAACAAGACTGAGCAAGTCTAGCTTGAGCTTCTATCTGACTGCGCTGGAAGGTCAGTTTACAGTATCAGGTCTCCTTCGCCCCCGAAACCATGAGCTTAAATATGTCTCATGTCTCGATGGTGAAATATGCAGCGTGTCCCACGTCCTGACACTCTTGTCAGGTAATATTAATCGTTTCCACGCCCAAGCTTTGGCATTGCAGACTTTGGAATTCCGTTTCCGTGGGGGGGGGGGGTCACGTCCAGCTCACGTCCAGCTCACGTCCAGCTCACGTCCACCCTCGTCACTGTTGCAATTCTAAGGAACGAAAAAGCTGGTCCCGGTTCTCTAGTCTGGACTCTGCATGACTCGGTGGCTTTCCAGGACCCCTTCTGGGAAAAGTGGGACGGGGTGTGGAGCGTCAGCAACCAATCAGAGTTGGCACTTCATGCCAAGGCACGGTACCATTTGGTGGTCTGTTGCATGTTCGTGACTTCATCTGGCAGGGCTGTCATTTTCATATGACCTCTGGGTGCACGGAGGGGTTCAGTCCTGCTTATCACCCCACATACACACACACACACTTATTTATACTTTCATATTTCGCTCCGGAGCCCAGTGGGAGTTGGACAGCAACTGTCGGGACTCGTTAAGGTAAGGCCGGTGGATGCTGAGCTGTGCTGTCTGGTCAAGGGCTCGCGCGCTGGCCGCAGGTGCCGGGTGGTGAGGTTGAGGCCTGGACTTGGCTTGAGGGTCGCTGTGAGATGCTCGTCCTCTCCTGCTGGGATGTAAGGCGAGCCAGCTGTATCAGACACCATTCACGTCTCAGTGCACATCTGGATGCGGACCAGGGAATGAGTTCATGGTCTGATGTAAGGGTGCGGCTTTTTGTTGCAACATCCCTAACCTGTCTCCTTCAATCACCGCCGACAACTACGCATGGCAACCACCTCCAGCTCCGCCCCAAAGCCATGGCCCACAGTGGCTGCTTCTTCCTACACACAAATGTGAGATTGGATCCTTCATGGCGACCCAGTTCGACTCGTTTACTCTTTTACGAGTTCTCCTTGAGAGGCCAGCTCAGAAACATGATCTTTCAGGTCTTCGGTAGACTTTGGGAAATGATGAAGAGGTGGGAGCCACTGCAACCAAACATTGAGAGGGTCCAGAGGAGTTCGGCTGGAAGGAGATATAGAATGCAAGCCAATCTCAGCGTAGGGCTCAGGGTTGGTGCAGGAGGCCCAGGCAGGGTGCAAACAGTCATTAAAATGGAACGACTGAGTAAAAAAAATAAAGGGAAGGAGGGAGGGAAGAGAGAAGACAGTATGGCCACAGTGAAACTGGTACTAAAACTGGTGTTAGTTTACACATCTTACACTCTCAAAGTTTTTATTAGGTTGATTTCAACATGCAGTGTTCCTGTAAAACTCAGTAATTGCAGTGTAAGTGAAGTTCAGGTGCACCGCAGAGAAGCTGTGAGGAGATTTCTGTACAGTGGTGGTGAATGGAACCAGGGGTCACCATGTCTACAACACAAGTACATCCATTTAATGTAGTATCACGACCACCAGTGGACCTAAATGTGTCTTCTGAGCTTATATATTTAATGTTGATGATGGTAAAGATGTGAAATCCTCAGAAAGGGTTGCCCTGCATGAACCTCTGTGCCATGAATGAATTTCTACTTTTCTATTTTTTCTAATTTTTCTATTTCCTTTAGTGTGTTGTAGCTTTTTGTGCGTGTAAAAGTTCTGCAAAGTTATGAATCCCAAAGTACACGCCAGAGGGCGAAACTCAGACACACAGAAGCCATGTTTTTTGGCTGCGCTTAGTTGGAATTCCAGCCCTTTTCTCTGTTACAAGGTGACATCATCTAGTAACACAATGCTTATTGCCCACCTACCAGCCAGTTTGGCATATCTTAGTACAACACATTCACTGAGAGCTAAAACTGCTAAACTGACCACTGTGAAACGTCCTGGCCAGTCTAGCTTGACAAGGTGAAGGTGGATCAGGTCTTTCAGCTTGTTCTACCGGACTTTCAGGATCAGACTCTGGGTCCAACGTGTACAGCATATCAAACTGAGAATTTCAGACAGAGGGTAAATACTGTTTTGGGAAAGTTGAAGCATGTAAATCTATTTTAGTAGACTAATAAAGTGGCCAGTTAGTGGAAGAACAAGGTGGGTGTTTCTAATAAAGTGGCCAGTGAGTGGAAGAACAAGGTGGGTGTTTATAATAAAGTGGCCAGTGAGTGGAAGAACAAGGTGGGTGTTTCTAATAAAGTGGCCAGT